>LPNX010975288.1:279214-333219 GCA_001517045.1 Pseudotsuga menziesii | reverse complement strand
TATATATATATATTCAAAAAACAAAAAAACCTTACTTTTGTTATTCATTGAATCAAAAAGCACAAAATCAAGAGCTAAACAACAATTCATACAGCTGGCTAAAGCCACCAAAAAAGACTTCTCCCAACAAGGCTTACAATTGCTAAAAAAAACTGCAGGTCAGATCATCCATAGAGAACATCTTCCAAAAGTATCCCCAAAGAAAAACAAGCATAAAATGTTGAAACTAACTAAACTTCACAACAGAGTCATGATAAAAAAAAATGGAACCACAATCTTCAACAATTGCTTCCATAAGTTCTTCCCAATGAAGAAATCCTTCTTCCCCAAGCAAGGCTTCTTTGGATAGCAAATCTATAATAAAATTTTGTTCCTGTAGATGTGTTCAGAATTCAAAGCATGAAAAGAAGTCAACAGAGATTCAGTTTGCTTGCACCACTAGATAAGAGGAAGGACCTCTAGAGAGCCAAGTTTTTTAGCCCAGTTCACAATGACCATAGAGTCTCCATAAACATTCATGGTGTGTGTATGTGTGTATTCTATTTTCTTAAATAAATTGTTTATTTATGTAATTCCTTAACATTAATTTACATAACACACATATGCAAAGCATGGGAATTTTTTTTTGATGGAGTGTGTCCAAGGCTTACCTAGTAGGTGTAGAGCTCGAGCACTCCTTTTCTTAAACAACTCTCGTTTTTTTACCTTAAAATATGGGGTAGGGTAAGGAACTAATAATAGAGTGGAAGTTTATGCACCTTGAATCCTTATGAAATTTGCAAGGAACTACAAGTGTTAGGGGACTTTAAGCTTTTGGTGGATTGGTGCAACAAGAATTGTTTCATTACCAACCTAGCCCTGAGGTCCAAGTTACTTTTAACATAGGAAGCAAAAGATGAATTTAATTATATCTCCTTCAAACATATCTACAGAGAGTTTAATGTCAAAGTGGTTTCTCTCTTTAAAGAGATACTTTCCTTACACGAGGATCCTCTTGTATTATAAGAATTGAGAGGAACTAAGGCATTGCTTGTAGCTTGTATGTCTATTATGTGATCTTTTGGTAATGGTCCTTGAAATTTTTTTATGCCTCTAAGTGGTAGCCTCTTTCTTTGGTCATGTAATGAATTATTATTTGTACGAGGCCCTTTCTAGGATCTTGATGATTTGTTCCTTGTTATGGACTATTGATGTGGCCTTTGACAAGTTTAGTTGTCATTTTGGACCTCAAAACTCATTCATGTATATTTTAATTTCTTATTTGAAATATCAAATATAAAAAATAACACACATACATTTACATATTTAATAATTAAAAACAAATGTTGCTTCGTAAAAAATTGTATATTCAAATTTAAAAAAATAAAATGTATACACCTTCATAAACTTTAATAATCAAATAACTACGCACCAAAAAAACCTTTTTCACAAACAATAAATTTCCATACACCAAATTAATATATAACTACATTAAACCTCATATATATATATAACCCAAATTTATTTGACAAGTGACCCTATCATCATGGTTTAATACTCATATTAAAAATATTAAAAACCAATAACAATTCCAATGATTATATTCCCACTTTAGTTGACTATAGAACTCTTGTTCTTACAAGAAGATATAATTTATAATAAAAAAATTATTTTCTATTGACATTTTAAAGTCCAATGATTATACACCCACTTATGTGTGTCTTTTGTTTAGGCCTTAACTTTTAGTAACTAGTAAGCGCGGTGAAAACTTCGACGATTCTTAATAATTAATTTATGGAGCGAGTACCATGTAAAAAATTTAATATAACCAGTTGGATATTTTTGGGTTGCAACTTTGTATAATAAAAGGTAAATTAATTAATGAAGAAATTTCATTTAAAAATAGTAAGGATTTTTCTATGAAATTATAGGTTTTTTAAAGTTAATTTAGATTATTTAAATAAATAAAAAATCAAAATCAAATTTTGTTTGGATGAAGAAAACAAAATTAAGTGAAAAAATTGAATTTATCTACTTATTAATTCATTTTAATATAATTTTTTAACCATGGGAATTAGTAGCTCCTAAATATTACTTAAATTAGGCTTGGGTTCAAAGCTAATGGCTAACACTATAACCCAAAAGTATCCAAGAACCTGCCAACAACCTGCAAGCTATATATACCCATAACTCATGACTTAGCAAGGCAACGTCTGGAAACACATCCAAATATGGGGTCCCACTCCAGGGCCTCCTCATCACAACATGTCAATGTCTCATTGAGGTTTGATCCTAGGAGGGGAAAATAAAATTCACAACTATAAAATTCATTCTCCACCATTGGCCTCCAACTGGAAATTCATTCCATTATAACATTGATAGCATTGCTCCATTAAATTTAGTGGACACATCCAAGGGACGCAAAAGTGAAGAAATGCATTGGGATATGTAGAAGCACCTCCCAAAATTTTAGGGAACATTGTAAGGGACGCTTGGCTCTTCAACATAAGCGACTCCACTTGAAATACTAAAACATTTAACTCAAAATATATGAAGCTTTCAACATAAATGATAAATCATTGAAATTTTATAATATTATAGAAACATTGTAACAAATCATCTATAGAGTATTACCTTTGTATTCCTCATTATATTTATAACATTGAAAAACTATAAGAAAAGACTTTCTTTCCAAATTTAGAGACGGAAATGATAATTTCCATGATACATTTTTGCAAAATCATGATAATGAAGTTTAACAATCTGCACCACCAACATTGGGGTCCATAGAGGGTTTGGTGCTCTTGCTTGAATGTCAATTGTCCCATATCCTCATACATGATAGAATCCAATGGAAACATTGCAATCTAGTCAATCATGAAATCCTTGTCAATTGTCCCATACTCTCATATATGATAGAATCCAATGGAAAGGTTGCAATCTAGCGAATCATGAAATCCTCCAAATTGTTAAGTTCACTAAATTCTAATGGGATATGAAATTATACTTTTTTCTATATAAAGTTTGATGAGGTTGGAACGACTTTCAAACATCATGGAACAATTAATGGTGATGGTAAAATCTAAGTAAAGGTCGACATTCTCCTTTATCTTTCCTTTTCTATCATTTTACTTTAAGAATTTAATATTATTAATAATAACCAAGGGGTTGAAAACAACGGACTTTTGTATAAAGCGGGTGTGGATAGTGGGAGCATCTCATTTTTCAAGGAAACCATTTTGTAGTGTGTTACGTTTTGTTCCTCAAAAAGAAACAAGGGGAAATGTTCCTCTTGGTGTACCCATGTCTCGGGAGCATGAGAGTGTGGGGAGTGCATCCCCTATCCTTGGGAGCGCATCCTAGTCTAACAAAGAGAACAACTCCCTAAGAGTCTCAATCTTAATTGTCAATAATCTATTTTCCCAACAATGTCGAATAATTTAAAATTGTAAGGCATAGATGACAAGTTGTTTTAGAGAACCAATC
This sequence comes from Pseudotsuga menziesii, assembly GCA_001517045.1. Taxonomy (NCBI): domain Eukaryota; kingdom Viridiplantae; phylum Streptophyta; class Pinopsida; order Pinales; family Pinaceae; genus Pseudotsuga; species Pseudotsuga menziesii. The sequence continues at coordinate 329,754 of LPNX010975288.1, read as the reverse complement.
TCGTCTCAATCTTTATTTACCAACAAGTCAGATTTAATAGGCATTAACTTTGGTGTAATACAAAGTGAAAAATCCATTAAATACAAGTTTGAAATTCTGATAATGAATAACTAGACCAACTATTTTTTTAAATCCAATGCTCTTATGATATTATTTAATAAAATTATTAATTATGCCTTGAATGTGACAAGGTCAACAATCCTTGAGATTTTGTGCCTGTTATGAGTCAATAACTAAGCCAACAGTCCTTTGGATCTCATGCTTGTTTGGTTGCAAGTCAATAACTAAGCCAACTTTCATTTCCACAATAGGTTTAGAGTGTGGTTATGATCTTAAAAATCTAAATTATCTTATAATAAATAAATATCAACTTTACAACTCGAAATAAAGTTTTACCATTTAATTTATAAATCAGTATTGTGACCTAATTATCATACATTGGTAACCTATGATTTAAAATATATACTTACTATTTCCAACTTAAAAAATTTAAGACCCAACAGCCTGTCTCTTAAATTAACAAATTGTCACTACTACTTTGACAGTAACAATTTTGGCAGAAATAATTGTAACTGACAACTTATACTATTTAATCATTGACATTTGATCATGTTCATGTAGGTGGGAATTGATTGGCGAAGCCAGATGGATAATTAATTGACATTTTCACGGGTGATTAGTTTGCATGCTGGCATGGTCTTGACACAGCATACTCATTAACTCTGAAGAATCAGAGCCTTCCTCTGTCCAGTGTGTAAAAAAGTTTCTCTGGCAACTGGATCACATTAGTTGGGCACAGAAAATTAGTATAAAGTAGTATCCCATAATTTCTTGTCAATAAGCTGCAAATCAACAGATCTTCTATTGCTTCTTGCTCAATATTTTCATTATTTAAAACTTCTCAAAGTTGTGAAATCTAGAATAATTGTTACAATACTGTTCTCATACATCGATGAAAAGACAAGGAACCTTACAATATTATCGAATTCAACATTCTACAATATAATAAACTTACTAATATTTGCAAACCGCAGCTAACAAATGGCCTGCACATCTCTAGTATGGTACAAGTGGTGTTCATTGCACCACTGGATACAATTAGTTTGTCTAAAGTTTCAAATTGCTACAGTTGAAATGCTGATCATGATGTAGAGGCAATCCCAGAGTGAGATATCTTTTGTATCATCTTCCAAGCTGGTTCTAAATATCCTTTATGTTTGATGGTTCAGCTGATGAACTAACCCATGAGCAAGGAACTCAAGACATTCAAATCTGAAACTCCTGTAATTGATAGAAATCTTTCTTAATTGATTAATTTAGGGATTCACCCTGAGCACTGTAAAATCAAAGACAACTTCCTCTAGGACAGATAAAATTAGCTGACTGGTGTTAATGCTCAATAATTGTGTGCCTTGTAGGGAATGATCCTGCAAACAGGAATAGAAAAGTGAATATTTTATAGAAGAGCTTTACAAGTCTGAATGCAAACCACTGATTGATTCCCAGATTTGTTCACTCACCCTGGAGACTTTGAGATTTGAACGGAATTTGTATGTTTTGCCCCACTCCCGATAGAACTACATTTTGTAATTCGTCATCCCAAACATTTGAGATCTGCAAAAATTTCAAGAAAAATAGGTGAGAAGGGAAACAACCTTTAGCTAACTCCTCAATAATACCACTTAAAATGACTTGCCGTTGCTGAATCTGAAAAATGTAGGTTGAATAACATGATATGGACACTGAATTTTGAAGGGATGCATCATGTAATACCTTGGCATCTCCATAACCTTCGATACGGGGGAAATTTTCATTCATTGTCCTTCTGAGTGCAACTTCTCTGGCATTTCCCAAACACTGCTCCTCAATTTCACAGGACACACCAGTTTGTACTGCTGCCCATTCTGGCTGGTGAAATTGTGGATATGCCATAGTGGTATCAGAAGTGAATCTCATATCTGATGGTTCAAGCATCTACAAAATAACCAACCAAAGCTCGCAGATAAGGCTTCTATCGCAGTTATTTTCTTAATGGACAAATATAGAGATCCAAAATGTACAATAGGTTTAGAAGTTAGAACAAAGGAATATAGCTATGTGCAAAGATAAACTGAAATTCTAACTCCCAAAGAGCTTCATAAGTGCCCAAAAATTGTCTCCAAGCCATTACATTTGAACCCATATAATCATCCATTTTCACATTCATGCCATGACTTCTGGTCTAAGGCCTGAAAGTATGTTCTGAATCTGACTTCATTTAGACTACACGCTACACAAATCATTTTGAGGAATGCAAGTCAAATGGCCACATTAAACTTCTCAACATGCTAATTGAACTTACATCTTTGGTAAGAAATCCTTCCATGTTAAAGTCCAGTCTGGGGTTAACAGCTTCAAGCTTCATAGAAAGAAACTGTGGAAAATAATAGCAAGTCAATTGTGATCATGATTTATAATACAGCAAATAATCCGTGATATTAAACTTTTATGGAGCGTTTCAGGTCCTTACCTCAACTTGGCGCTGAAGTGATTGTACATAGTTAATTATCTCATCGAGCATCACTGCTTTACCAGTTATCTACGTACAAAATAGTCCATTCTTTAGTTCATCATAAAGTCAAACACAAAACCAGTGGAATTCTACCAAGCAGAAGACAAGGCCTGAAAAATAAAGAGGTCCAGCCCTGATTACCTTGTTACATCCAGGAACAAGATCTTGCAAAAGCTTCATACGTTCGCTGATCTTCTCTCTTCGCACCTGTAATTCAGAGATCATAGTTTTAACTCCTTTATTTTTCAGGTTTTCATCAACATACATTCTATGACTGACAAATTTTAGGGGGATACTCATCACCCAAGGACTGATGTGCTTCATCTCTTTGCATCAGTCAATAACTAATGTTCTTTTCCCTTTGCTTGACTCTTAAGCAGTTAAATTACTTCAATGTTTTTTTTTCTGCATTGCTTTTTGATTTGCTGGGAAATCTTTGGTCTGAGAAACCACAACCCCAGAGCATCTAAGCTATCAAAATCACCTCGAGATCGTACCCGGCCTAGGCCACACCAACCCTTAGCATGGTTGGATTTAGATGCCGCCTCCCAGCAGCGGGTTTTGATCTCGGGCCACCTTGCAAAATAAAACCCTTCTTGATCGTTTGCTCTACTTAAACTTGACAAAATTAGATCAATGTTGCTTTACCCTTTTGTAATCATTTATCATTGCTTGGTATTTGAAAGAATTTCGATCTCTTTGACTATTGGGGCAGTGCATTCTAGGTGTGCTGAGTTTTGAAAAATCCATTCCACTCTTGACTCAGTTAACTCTGTGCTTAAGGACTTATGCTTATCTATGTTTTGAAAAACAATTATGCCCATCCTTCATTATACAATTCTCCCTAATGACGAAAAATGAAGGAAACTTACCCTCTCGGCAAGACTATGGCTATCAGTAGCTTGGCCTCTCCTTGCTCTCACATGGATGTAATCTTTGGGTGGCTCTGGAGGTTTGGCACTTTGTTCAGATTGTTTTGAATTCCCTTGAAGCTTCCCAATGTGGGTTCCTTGTTCGGCATCAGACTTCGAATCGTCCTTTTCCTTTTTAGCTTCTGCACTTTTTGGGCGTTTGCTTTTGGATTCATTCTGTCAAGGAGAAAAACAACAGATCTGTTAAGAGTGTTTTAATATGAAAGCTGGCTAACAGACATCTAAAACTGTAGATGAAACGAACCCATCAGATTTATTTGACTCAAAAAAATGAGTTAACAAGGAAGGCGGGTTACTTTGACAAAAAAAATACCACCTTAACCGTTATGTTATTTACGAATGTACTTATGCATAATGCGCAAAACAGAGTATTCAATCCACTGTGGCGTAATATTTAGAATCACAGATATAGAACTATGGCGTAATTGGGCTCAAGATTAAGAAAATGTCATCAAATACCATTCAGCCAATTTCCCCCTGCATCCAATACCATTGTGGAATACTATTTTGGGTCACAGGTGTAGAACCAGGGAAACCAAATGGAATTGGGTTCAGATTGAGAACATGACATCAAATACCAAGGCATGCAGAGACAGGCTAATTGGATTTAATCTCCATCCTGCACCCCATTACATCCTCTCCACTTTCTTGGATCCTTTTGAGGAAGGTGGTTTAGACAGAGCCCGGGTCACTGGAACCACTATGAGCAGAATAGTAAACCAATAGACAGTGATGATTGAAATTTTCTTAAGCAACTGAGGACCTCCTAAGCCACGGTAAGTAATGTCAAAATCAAAATCAAATGTCATATTCTGGCAAACAAGAGAATTGAAAAGAAGAATTTCTTGGGTATTCTAGGACGAAAAAGACAAACAAATTCCAAATTCGAGACATGAGCCTTAAAGGAAAAAAAGAACATACTTCAGTACTCTTTTCACCAGCAGAAGTAACTGTGGAAGCCTCATTTGACAGGATTCTCCTTTTCCTTCCGCCTGTACTCTGGTCAGAACTTGAGGATTCTTCAGCGGAGACATTGCATTTTACCTCAATTCCAGGCTTCTGCACCCTGATGGAATTGAAGAAGTTATGCTGAGACGAATGCTCAGATACCAACTTTACATTTTGCGGATGGGTTCCTCCGTTGGCATTGTCCAGTCCATGGACTGGAAATGGCAAGAGATCATCTAAGCTATAAGAGGAGTTAAGAGCTCGAAATGAGCCCTCTGCTAATGGTTGGCGGTTCATGTTCAGAGCACAGCTTGAAATGCCAGAATGCCAAACAGCAGACGATGTTTGGTAATTCAGGGTTGAATTAGCTGACACCTTGTTAAAGTTTGTCAGTCCATCAAACACATAATTTCCATTACCTTCCAATGCCATTATAACTGGATTCCTATATTCTCAAAATCGTATCAATAACATCAATGTCATCACCAGGCCTTGGCCAATCGTTAATGCTGGTGCAGAACAATTTGGAACAGAATGTAGAAATGAATATCTGGGCATTTGTTTGCCAACTCAGAAGCAGTACCCACAAAAATATTTCAAAGAATTCTGCAATCTACACATTGCTCACCTGGGCTTGCACTTAGTTGGAAGCTAGCAGGGCAATTGTGTAAGCTGTTGGTAAATAGGAAGGAGAGGAGCAATGATCAGTGATGGAAAACTAGTCCAGGTAGAGCAAAGTTATACAATTCCTCCCACCTGACATACTTCCTAAAGCATTGAATTGACTGCTTAACAGCCCACCTAAATTGTTTGTTATTGCCTACTCCGTATTAGGGCCAGGTCACATCACAAACAAAAAGTGCCTGCGTTTTATCAATTTCCTCCCAAAATGATTTGTGGGGCTGGCCGCTGCACAATTGACGAGATGTTCACATCACAGCATATAGCAAACATTCTATGACGGAACATCCTATCTTGGGATTAGATATCCAACTTGGGCCATGCTATATATCATTTTAAGCTGCCAAAGTTCTGCTCTAGACATAACTTATGCTGATTACTTGGGTAAGAAGTTGTTTGGTGAAATTTTTTATTTGGAAAGTTGATATTTATAGCGTTTTTAAATAAATTTGTTTTTGGATTGCATGGGTTCGTCTGAATGAATTATTTTTTTCTTCTTCATAATATGCAAATAAGCTAAACTCTCATCAATTTAATGTTGAATCAAAACTCCTTAGCTAACTTTATATATTTATTGGGCATATAGGAATATCATGGTATTGAGTCAAAACTCCTTAGGTAACTTTATATTTATTGGATATATAGGAATATCATGGTATGCAATAAAAATTAATTGATAAAATTGAAAATATACATGATAGAATAGGTATTATTTGATTAGTTGTAGAATTAATATTTTTTTTTAATATTTGTTGTATAAATAAATAGGCAAGAATTTTTATATGTTGAGAATTTTTAGGGTAGTAATTGATTTCATGTATAGAATTAATGTTAAATGTTATTAGAAAGTATATGGAGGTAGCCTCATTGATGACTACAATGGATGCTACTTTGTTTTGGATACTATTTAGACTGAATACATCTTTTGACCCTAAAGTAAGACATAAGGTGCTTATGATTGGTTAAGAAAATGTCTTCTTAGGACATAAGGAAACAAGTTATTGGCCCAAGGCTTTGAGTCATTTACCATGAGTAGAAGTATACCCATGTATGGACCACTAATCTGTCATTTTCAAGTGGCATAGCTTTTCTTGAATAAGGATGATGAGGTAGCCTACATTCACATATAGAAACCAATTATAATATTTATAAATTTAAACTTTCCTTTCTTATTGTTCAATATTAAATAATTTTATAGTTATTCATATTCTTATTAAACAATTTGAGAGCTTTACATGGAAATTAAAATAAGTTTAACTTAAACTAAACACAAATATGTATCTATATGATAATAATGATATTGTTTATAGTAAAGTAACTATTAATATTACTGGAGCCAATTAATGTTAGGTTTGAGGCCTTTATTGTTCTCCACCATAAGTGTACTATATATCACCTAGCATATTCACCTAATTTAGAGAAAGAGAGTTGTCACTTAAAAGATCCATCTCAAGCATTTAGAGGAAGAGATGTCTTATTTGAAAGACTCATTTTGTAGTTGTAAAAGAATAAGCACATGAAAAATAATAGACAATGCACAAGAAATATAGACAAAATTACACGTTTACCATATAATCATAATAAAGTGCTCATAACATCATTAAAATACAAAACCATCTATAAAAAGACAACCCATTAGCAATACACATATAGCAAAACCTCGAGTGATCCATTACATTAATTAGGCTCATGAAAATACTGTTGCCATCACAAGCACATGAGAGGGATACCATAGTCCAAAATACAGAGAACGAGTTCAATGATCATTCAACATAAAACTTTCATGGCAATCTAACTGCTAACTATGCATCACAACACTACTTAGCACAATAAAAACAACAACTAGCATAAACAATAATAATATCAACATCATGATGGCCCTTAAAGATCTTATTTAGAAAATAAAAAGTCTCAAAACATTTAAAAAAATAAAAGGTCTCAAAACATTTATAATGAGTCATAATCATTAGCAACAATTTTAAAAAAATGTCACTTTCAAATCCAATACACTAAACACAAACACAAATACAAAGTGACTTCACACACATAACTTAGTGAACTTTGGCATAATGTGCTTAAATTACAAACAAGCTATATGCTCCTAAGTGTTATATATCATATACATATTAATGTTGAGACAAAAACTTGAAAACAATGAGGCTGATAAAAGTGAAGAAAAATTAAACCATAAAGATATATCAATTCAATAAAGCGAATAATACATCTCATAGATAACAACCATATAAAAATCCATAAAAAAAACTATAAAAATGACGGTGATATTTCTAATAACATAATAAAAAAATAAAAAAAATGCCATCACATCAACCTAAAAAATTACATTTAAAAAAAAAAAATCAAATTATACCCATATAACCAACTTTGATTTAATTTCCATTAAATCATTATCTTATATGAACACATGCTACATGTCAACTTCGTTAATCTGAAGAACTCACCCACCATTAAGCTCCATATGACCTTGCTCTTACTTGAAGGTGCAAATAATATGCATCCTTCTTTATGTGCTATCTTAGCTTATTTTAAGGTGAAATGATTAGTTTCGAAGTGTCCCTTTCAATGTTGGTTATGCTTTCTTATTAATGGATCCAATGCAATTTTTGTTTTCTAATATATTGAGATTTAAAAAATATGCCTAGTTGCTCGATAAACGAGCTCTACTTATTTATGTTGTTCGTTGGTTTTGTACAAAGTCAATCTTTTTATTATAACAAAAAATATTGTGTTCTAACTTTTAATCTATTAATTTATGCTAACCAACCTACATATATGTAAATACATTGAACAAAAGTTAAGACTTTGGTAAACTCAAACGTTAGTTGGAGAGGAGTTGTTTTGCTAAGGTCACACCATACCAGTTAAACAAATAATTACAAGAGTGCATTCAAGGCATGATTTAAGTTTGTACCAAGGAAGAAAGATTCTCAAGGTTTTTCTAGTGCCATGGGCTCCAACTACCAATGAGAAATTGCCACCTTGTTTGCAACTACCAATGAGAAATTGCCACCTTGTCTGACATGTTTATGACACTTACAAGCATCCAGAGCATGATGTTGAGGAATTGTTAAACGAGCAGGTGACTAAGGAGAGAAATATAAAGATAGCTGGCACAAGGAAAAGCCAAAAGCCAGAATATCTGGTTAAGATCCAGACAAGGTGTGCTACAAAAAGGGGATTGAGTTTTATAAAATATTGGTGTTTTAAGAGTTTTGATAAAATAATGGTGTTGTAAGAGTTCATCATTTAGGGAAGGAATTTTTTAAGATTGTAACGCATATCGAAATGATTCCTTCAATAATGCACAATCTCAAACAACCTTCAATTGATACACTAAGTTAATCTCCCTCCATGTCTTTCCATGCTACTTTTTGCTAAGTTAATCTCCCTATCCATATGCTTGCTTTAGGGATGTATGTATTTCCATGCACTTTTGCTAATACTTTTAAAATGTGTGGTTAATTTTTAAATGGGTTGTCAAATTCGAACAATTTATTTGTAAAAATAGATTTATAGGTATTAGTATATTAATGTGGATCATTATTACAAAAATATTTGTATTCAAACTACTAAATCGAAGGGTTTACTTCACTATTTTGTGGTTCATTGATTAGTGCTTGTTTAAATGTGTGGAATAGTGTTGACATTTGAACTAGTGTACCAAATTCACATGTGTATGGGAGTTGAAATCTAAGTATTTGGAGTGATTTGGCTTGGAATTTATATTAAATAAAATATTTTATTAATATTTATTTAAATTAATTTTGTTAGTTAAATATATGTTAAAGTTTTTTTTATGATAAAAAGAAATCTGTAACTTTAAAAATCAAACACATTTCCTTATACACACAAGGGTTGAAAACCATTGAGGTTTGAATCTGGGTTGTTATAAACATGGCGATGGCCTGTCCCAGCCTAAACACTAGGTCATGGCCTTACAAATATGAGGGTGACTTGTCTACTTATGAATGGATGACAAGTGTCCATTTTGTAACTAAACTAAATTTTACGATTCAAACTATTTATAAGACCATTGGGGTCATTATAAAGGAGCGGGTTAAAAAACACCCATGGTGTAGATCGATTGGTGATAGGGTACATTGTTAAGGCACTCCTTTTGACCTCACAGGTTCAAACATCAAATAACATGTGCACTTGTGTGGGGGAGGCGTGGGTGCACCTAGGGGTATAGTGGTAGCTGACATGATCGGCCTCGTGTCATGCGGAGATGAACCCTAGCTCAATTGTTGATTCCCCTATCCAAAAAAGGATCGGGTTAAAAACTCGACAAACTAAACCTTTCTTGTGAGTCTATTTTTTTCAAGTGAGGCAAAGTTCTACCTCGATCCACTCATTTTTAAAATTTTGGCAGCCTGGGTCTTTTTAAAATGGGCTAAAACCCCTAATGACAAAGTTCCACGGTCAAAGTTCTCATAAATCACATGGAACTATAACTTCCAGCAAAATTCCTACAGGATTTAAAGAACAATTTCAATGGAAAAATGGTTGACTTTGTCCACTTTTTAACTTACTCCTCATTGTAAAATATTTGTTGTTGAGTTAATGAGTTAGCTAGTTCATTGTTGGCTTATTGTTGCTAGGTATCTAGTCATCGATTGTTACTAAACCCGAAGGGTTTCTTTAGTGTTCTCATGATGTGGTCTCATGTATGATGTCAACAATTCTCTATGGTTCAAAGTGCATCTATTATAGTTGGTGGGAGTAAGTTAAAAAGTGGACAAACTCAACATTTTTGGTGAGTCTATTTTTTTTCGAGCAAACAAAGTTTCACTCTAATCCACTCGTTTTTTTAATTTTTAATTTTGATAATTTAGGTCTTCTTAAAATGGGCTAAAACCTCCAAGAACAAAGTTCCATGGTCAAAATTCTCATAATGTATTGGAATTATAACTACCAACAAAATTCCTATTGACTTTCGGAAAAAATTCAATAGGAAAATGGTTAAATTTGTCTATTTACTAACTTACTTCATAATTATTGTTGTTAGATGTACTTACATATTATTACTAATTAATATGATATCCTCTTAAACTATTATTCTTTTTAAAAATATATATATTTAAAAAAAAAAACCCAAAAGATGCTTCTTTACTTTTATAAAATGTATTCCTAATTAATTAGTCATCATAAACTAATACAACTGATTTAAATAATTTAATCCACTGACACAAACCTAACTAAATACTCAAAAACCATAAATATTAGTAACCATTAATTAAACTAATTCCTTACAATTTTAAATCATTATGTCATCTTATATTATATAAATACTCTTTTAATTATACATCACTATTATACTATTGCTTCTATAAATTGTTAATTAATCAATGTGCACTAATCATTAATTCTTTATTCCTAGAATATGATAACCTGTTAATTCATCATACATTTATTATTTAAAGCCAATGTTGAACAGATACTTCAGAAAAACCTCCCTTCATTGGAAAAGTGGTTGCGATTACATTTGTACTTTGACATCAATAAAGATTCTCAAAATAAAATCTAAATCTTATAATTAAAGTTTTTTGACGAAGGTTTAAAATAAAATCTAAACTTAATAATTAAAGTTATTTGACGCAGGTTTATGTTCAAATTTAGTTGGTTATCATTATAATGTGTGATTAAGTAAGAATCAAGATATTTAAAAGACATTAAAATCAAGATATTTAAAAGATATAAATTTTGTGATTTTTAATTTTAAAATATGTTTATTTTTTACATTAAGTTTTAACAAACTTTTCCATCGGACAGACATTTAAGCTAGAACATGTCTTAACAAAATTGAATCTGGACGAACTGATCACCGTATCATTAACACATCTTAATCAATACTTACTAAACTAAACTTGAAATTATTATTTTTAAATATTTAAAAAATAAACTTAAAGCTATTTTTTTTTAAAATAAACCTGGAATTAATTTCCTAATAATATTTAGGAAATAAACTTGGGATTAATTAAATCCATGGCTCGGTTGACATGTGCGAACTATGACTAGACTTAAATGATTTCTTCTCGATCTTGGATATGAAAACCCTGCTACATCATTTTATTTATTAGAAATCTTGCAATGATTGCCCTGACACACGTATCTTCTCAATCAATATGCCCCTTGCATTGAAGGTAAAATATTCAATTTTATTTTAAAGACATGATAATATATTGATGCTCTGAACTAATATTTTTATTTGAAGGCAGACATAATGTGCCAATGAAATCATTGAGGATCCAAGCTCCCTATCCCTGACAATGCGCCAATGAAATCATTGAAGATCCAAAATCCACATATATCTTTCAAATGAGATTATGCTTCATTTTTCCTTCTTTAAATTACTAAGACAATAGTTGTGAAGAAACAACATTCGATTATAAACCAGATAAAAATACTTAGAACTAAACTATTATTTTCCTAACTTCATATCAAAGTCAGATTTAAACAAAAATAAATAAAAAATCATATAAACAAAGTTAAAAGAAAATATTATCATATAAATAATTAATTACAATTTATATGTGAAAACATAATTTTGATTGTATTGTCTTTTCTCATATATAAATAGAAAAAAGAAGTAAATTATGATTTTTTTTCTAAAAAACAAAATATAATCATATAAAAAGATATAATCTTAATTGTATTGCATTTTTATAGAAAAATAAAAACAACTCTATTACATTGTTAATAATATTTAATACGAATATAAAATATTATATATAAAAAAATTGAAAAATTAAATAAAAAAATAAAAAAATATTTTCATATAAATAATGAAAAACCAATTACAATTCATACGAAAAAATATAATCATTGTATAACATTTATATATAAATTACATTGATATAAATAAAGAAAATCCAAACTTTATTGGATGAGTACAAAGTATTATATGATGATAACTAAGATGATAATCATTATCTAACATTTATATATAAATTACATAGATATAAATAAAGAAAATCCAAACTTTATTGCATGAGTACAAAGTATTATATGGTGATAACTAAGATGTTATTAGTAGTAATCGAGACAAATGATTGATTTTTCAAATTAAAAGATGTTATTATCACTTGTGACAAATTATTTATGTGTTAAATTGTAATAAATCAAAGTTAATTATTATATTTTTTATGTTGTTTTTAATTTAAATATTTTACAATAATTTTAAGATTATTGAGATTTTTTTTTCACTAACTAGCATATTAAATGGTATTAGCAATATTATAAATGCAGGTTGTATGTGTCAATAAAATATTTTTCATCAAAACCACGACAAGTCCCACCTTGTGCCATTTGCGAACAACAGGGCCATCCAACTCAGGATTGCCCCGAAATTCTAGTGATCTGTGCGCATTTGGATGCCATGGATATGAACGAAAACATCCCCGTGGTTGAACTCCCAACCACGCCACTAGTCAAGAACAAGGCATTGAGGACGAACCATGCTTGCGCCCTTTGCGGCTTGTATGGACATTACTCCCACCATTGCCAAGACCTGCCTGAATTTCGAATGGCTCTCGCTAACCTCCGTCACCATTCCCTTGAGTCTGAGATCACCTTGATCGAAGAAGTTCACCCACCACCTCCTTCGTCAAACACCATGTCCATTTACATGATGTCCAGTTCTACAGACCCTCTTGTCTCCACCATCACTGACGGTCCATCAGACCTGTCTCTTCCATTGTTTCCCCAGCCACCGCCGCAACCTCAGTTGCAACCTCAACCTCGTTTACCAGGGAAACAGTGGGGTTCATTCCTGATCAACATGATCATTTTCCTTTTCCTTTTCCTTTTTCTTTTCCTACCATCCGAGATCATGAGTAAGTCTGTCTTGGAAACCCACAATCTACAGGATTTCACATTGGGAGATCCTATGTGGTACCTTAAACCACCTACCCTACCTCTGAGGCCCCAGGATGTGTTGACTCATGTCCAACCAATTGAGATGATGTTGCACCTACCTCCAGGTCCATCAAAGATTCCTCTTGTCTCCAGGCCTACCCCTCTTCCTCCAACAGAGACCGGGGGCAAGGCCACCAAAACCACAACCAATACCATTTACATGGTCTCTAGCACCAATTGCCCTTTCGTCTCATTGCTTGTGGAAAATCCACCTGATCTATCCTGCACCACTTACGCGAGGATGAAGAGATCTGTAAGACCGCCTTCGGTTTTACCCCATTCCCTTTAAACCATAGTGTGGAATCTGTTCTTCCCATAAAAGACCAGATTTCGTCATCCCGCCTTGCCAATGACCTTCGTCTCGGCAAGGGGACATACACCCTTACTGACTCTGATGGAAAACTCTTGGAGAACCCCCGCAACGGGCTCTACCTTAAGAGATTTTACGCTTAACATCACCAATGAGTCACTTCATTTTCGTTTTTTGTTTTCTAACATCTTTTTTTAGCAAAAATCAAAGGCATCACCATCAGCTGCTAGTCAAAAGTCACCTGGAACCTGTTCGAGACACCTCTCACACCTCCGGGATCAAACTTTCATTTCCTTATGAGACCATCGTCTCATGTTTAATAAGTCAATTTTGAGACCATTTCCCACAAGTCACCTCGATTCACGAGCCATGACATGACGATGCGAGTGTCTACGGACCGGTACTCATATCACACTGCCTAGTTGCAACTCATGTGAGCGATTGGGCCGCCGCCCGTTAAGGATTATGCCATACTTTTATTTTTGTATTTATAACTGTCTTTTTCACCGCACCTTAAGCGGACATCTGGACCATCGTCCACAAAACCCTTTGTTTTTCTTCCATGTATTTGACATAGAAGTGTCCTCGGGCCACCGCCCATTAAGGACTGTAATTTTAGCTTTTATTTTATAGTTTTAACACATATTTGTCTTTTCTTTTTACCGCACCTTACGCGGAACTCTGGACCACTGTCCACAAAATGATTTCTTTTCTTGCACGTATTTGGCATATAAATTCCTCCGGACTTGTACTCACATCACATGTAGTCAAGTTCGTCCAGTGCAACACACACACACGCTCTCCTGACCTCTGTCCGAGAGCCACCTCGGTTTGCATGTCTCTGCCGCACCGACTCGCGAGCCTCTGTCACGATATATCCCACGCATGTATTGGTATGTTTGAGAGCCTTCTGCTCCATCCATACTGCGCGGATGACCTTTGGACCTCTGTCCACCATCCCGACATGGGGCACCGTTCATGCCACCGTAGTCGGTTGACCACATTGGAATTTTGTTTAAGTTCTTTTCTGACTCCTTAAAACAATGAAAAGATGGCCGAGCGTAGTTGCTTCCTTTCCCGCTCGCTAAAGTATAGGAAAGGGCGTCTACATCGTCTCGTTTACCTCCTTTTGCGGACCATGTAGACCATTTCATGAAAAGGACCTCCTTGGCACACTCAAGCCAAGACGATTCCCCTCTGCATACTTTTGTGCTTTCTCGGGCAGAGGGGCTGCACTTTACGAAAAAGCTCACCACCAATTGTCGTTAAGCTCTTTTCCAGCCCTCTCATCAAGAAAATATTGCCGAGCAAACTTGGTTTCGTTCATGCTCGTAAAAGTATTTGAATGACCGTCCAGTCAGTATAGGTTTAACCTTTTTCGGCCTGATTGGACTACCAACGGTAAAGAAGTCTCTCATCCCCTCCAGGATGGGCAAGCTCTCCTATGTATACTTTTATCCTTTTTCGGGCACAGAAGACTACCAACGAAAAAGAGCCCCCACTGAAGTCTTCTTCATGCTTTCAGACTCTCTAAAATTGAAAGCACCATCGAGCAATTACCTTCTCGGACTCGCCAAAAATCCATGAGATTGTACCACAACGGTATCCCTAGACACCACCCCACAGAAAACAGTTTGGAAGCATCCCCACATTGGGTCGCCTTTGTTCAAAGTACTCTGCAATGTGTCTTCCTTGGATCCCATCAGTATCAAAAGTGTCCACCTCCTCCAAGTATTTCCCATCTACAGCGACATTCCTGGTATTACAGCTATGATCCCATTCCCATGAGCCGAGTTTCATTTGCTGCCTAGTCCCGCCGTACCGTCATACTCTGAACAAAGGAAGTTTGAGTCTCCCACTCCCCCCCTGCCCCTGTTCAGTTTTTCCCTTCCCTCCCCTCCCCCCCTAACTCAGTGAGTCAGTCTGCATATTGCTTCACATCTTTCGGTTATCCCTCACACTCCTAGTCAAGGAAACATCATTTCCTTGACTAGGGGCAGGTCTCCCTCTATCGATGCCAACACACATATTCCAGAGGATAGACCCAGAGGTTCCCTGTACCTTGGTTTCATTAACATCATTGATGAGTTCCTTGGACCACTTGAGAGGAGTCCTTAGTGCCTCTTGGGATGGTTGTTTCTCACGTGCTCGACTTCAACTCCATCATCACACCGTTGAGATTCGTACAGGGGTTGTTCCGCACAGTACTTAGTCAAAGACCCCAAATGTCACCCGACTCTAGCACATTGGTGAGTCCACTCGAGGGACCTAAATAGGTTATGTCTCTTGTGATTTTCGGGTTGTGTTGGAGACAGTGATCAGAAGCCCCAACAGTGCTTCCATATACCTTTATGATCGATGCAGCATGCTTGTACCATAGAGACTCTAACTCTCAATCAGCGAGTCCACACAACTATGTACTAGCTCCAACAGACCATCAGTCATGAAGATATAGCATTCCATGAGAATTCCATGGGTCTAATGTACCAGATCAGTATTGTATTCAGCCTCACATAGAGGCAACCAACATTGTAACATCAGTTGTATATGATCGGCTCTTGTATTTTAGAGCATAGATCAAATGATTCTTTTGACATTGTCATGAGCATGGGAATGCCCGCCTCATCCATATACATGTCACACATTTATTGTATCTCACCCATTGATGGGAACCAAATTAATACAAAATCAAAAGCCACCATGCCCCAGCACTGGAAGCACCACCTATCGACAGGAAAATCCTATGATGTCCATCGGCCTACACCACCCAAGGACACCACCTCACAACATTCATTTCACTCCATAAGACCTTCCATTTGACCCCCACACCTCCAAAAGAGCCCAAGGATGAAGAAAAGGGCTAAAACCCCCCAAAAAAGAGCCCAAAATAGCCCCCCAGGAGCTAAAGCCCTCAAAAAGGGGCTAAAGCCCTAACCAAGGGCTTAAAACCCTAAAATCCCTTGGAAAAACTATAAAAGGAGGGTGGGGGGTCACTCTCAAAACACTCCTCATTTGCATATTGTTATGCTGCCCATGGATGCTTTGAGACCTCTTGCTCTCAAACCACCCACTCTCCCTCTCCTCCATCTCCATCTCATCAAGCCATTGCTTCCCAACCAAGAGAGAGGTGCTCCCATGAGCTAGGGCATGGTGGCCCATTTCCACCTAAGTGAGGTATATTTTCTGTTCATGTTTATTTGCTTGTTTTGTTTTCTAACTGATATTTTCATTTGCAGGTTTTTCATTGACTTTGTTTGCAGGTTCTCTCCATGGTAGCTTAGGTTTGTTTTGCAGGTTTTGGAGGTGGAACCCTAACATACTGTGTGCAGAGGGGTTCACAAGGGCTGCATCTCCATCTTTCTTTATGTTATTTGCTCTTAAATTTAGTTTGCAGTAGCTTCCATTTACTTAGTTTTGCATAGATTAGCTTAGTTTCAATTCACAATTCCGTTTAAGCTATATTTCCTTCTGTTTTTTACTATTTTCTAAGGGTAGGAACCTACCCTTGTGCCCTATAGGCACAAGGGAGCCATTCTTACCCCTGTAGTGAGGAGAAATTCTCACTACAGTTTTGGCGACTCCGCTGGGGATCGAACCCAGATTCTATGGTTTTGCAAATAAACCAATGAACAAATGTGTATATGCTAAACCAATCACTAAGGCTTAATAAAATCAACTAGTCTAACTAAAAGTCACATAAAATTAACTATCTTTTTGCCCCCTTCCTCCTTTACCCAGTCATCACCCTCCGGGGTATTCTGGGATACGACGAAGGGTAAGCTCGTATAGATCTAGGCACTCCATGGTATTGTTCCCAAACCACTAAAACCAGGTGACTTGGAAGGTATAGGGGGTAGAGAAGGAGGGCTTCTCACAGCGCTAAGCGTCCTCCCTGATGACTAACCTAGCACTTGGGAGGTGACTTGAGGATCTACGGATGGGCTTAGTCCCATTGTGTTGAGAGCCCAACCCCTTCTCATGGTTGAAGAAGAATACCACTAAGAGGTAGACACTTAGTTAGGCCAACAATTCAGGGTTAATCACCATATTTGCTTACAAATTTATGTTTATGTTTGCATACAAAACCATGATGTGAACTCTACCATGAATTCATAAACCATATTGCAAACCAAATACCAGAACAAACAAGCAAACCAACACACCATACCAACTAATTAACCCAACTCAGTTCATGACGCTGAGTAAGACTTAAAATTTACCAAATTTACACTAAGTTCAATCAACTCTGCAGTCTTTGAGGACATAAGTCCCTGACTACTTTAACTTTGGGAAGTACTTGGGCTTTGCTCGGAAACTCATTGTGAGGAGTACCACAGGAACCCCAAAGTAGCTGGCCACTAAGAGGAGTTGCCAAGTGAAACAGGCAACGACCCCTTCCGATTGAGTAGAAGCACCTGTGAGGAACAAGCCAAGCGCTGTCTTCTGGCAGTCTTTGTGGCTGAGAGACCACCTTTAGCTAGTAGGAATCCATTGAAACCGGGGTCCAAATTTCATACCCACCAGTTTCATACACCAAAGCAAACACAATTGATCCTCCACGATCTTCCTCACGCCTAAGAGGCGAACCACCACCATTTGGAACACTCACTCGGCACCGTCGTAGCCGTTCTCAACGATCTCCCACACCATCAGAGGGCCACACAACCTTTGATTCTGATTCAGACCCATATCAGTTTGAACCAGACCTCCACACTGCACCATCTAGCCCCATGGCTAGTGCAAACCTAGATCCATTTTTCGGTCTAACCTTAGCAAGTGGACCCATGTCCACATCACAACCCATCACCCACAACGTGGCAAGTGGTCCAAGCACAGTCATTAGCCAATTGCCACCACCAATAGGGACCAGCCAAGCTGGTCCAGTGGTAACACACGGGGGCAGTGGCCCCTCCACACACATTGTCCCCCATGCCACACAGGGGGGCAGTGCACCAACCACCCACATTGCCCCTACCGCCATACAGGGAGGCAATGCCCCTGCCACCCATACTATCCCACCCACAAAACTTGGGGGCATCGGTCCATCCACCATAGTGCCACCACAAGCACCCCCAGTCATGCAGATGCATTATGCACCTGCAAACCCCACCCCCATTAGCCCCATCCCACATCAACTTGGGGTCAAATCTACCCTTCATGGCTCGGTTGAACTTGCCTGACTTGGCTAGATTAACAAATGAACCCATCCATCACCAAGCTATCTAGCCACCTATGCCAACTAAGCTGCCATCAGACATCCCAAAGTTTGAGGGCAGAGCTGAGGAATGTCCCCAAAATCATATAATGACATTCCACCTATGGTGCTCATCCAATAGCAGCGTAGAAGACTCCATCAGGCTGAGGCTGTTCCAACGCACCCTTATAGGTGCCGCGGCCAAATGGTACATTGAGATGCCACAAGCCAAGTACCCTGACTTCAACTCCCTAACCTTTATGTTCCTACAGTATTTCCAACTCGCTGTTAGATACGACGAGGGGGTGGAGATCTTGTTATCTTGTCATCAAAACACCGCCACTCACATCACTGATCATATCCATGAGTGGCACTAGCGCCATAGCTTGTGTAAGATCCAAATTGATGACAAGATCTTCTTGGATTGGTTCCTCAAGACTTTTCTCCTGCCCATCTCAAAGGACATCGCATCTGAAGGTCCCCAATCTGAAGAAGAGGCCATACTGAAGGCCCAACAATTTGACCTCATTTACGCCCAGTCTGGATACTTGTACACTGTCATTCCAGATGCTCCCCGTCCAAGTACCTCTTACTGTGACGCACCAGAGGCATCCCACGCAACGGACGACATCATAGGGTTAGTCTCCCAACAACCACAGCCTCGATCGACACCACCTGCCATTGCATGCAACCAAGCAACACTGCTAATGTTGCTTACCAAAACCAAGCTTCGGACTATGCTAGAATGATGTCTCAGTCCGGAGCAACAACCTCTTATGCACAACCTGCGCCTCCGTAGCAGGCTCAGGCCATGGCTTGGCCAACACAACAGTATGTGGGGAAAATTCCCACATTCGTGGCACCACCACCCCCACAAATATACTATGCACCACCAGTGCAACAAGTTCAAGCCCCCGCCCCTGCTCCACCCGCTCCGTTGGGACAAGTGTTCGCACAACAAAACCGTCCCAACCAGCCTGCCCCCAACAATCAACAAGGGAAAGCTAGAAACAATTGGCCCTGCAACCAAGGCAATAACCAACCACAGGGAGGTGGGTAGCAACCGAACCCTCCCAATAATGCCACGGCTAACCAGCCAGCCCAGAACCCCCCACGACAAAATCCACCAAGACGCAACACACCGTTGCGCACAAACCAACCATGTACACTCTGTGATGTCTATGGGCATTACACGTTTGAGTTTCTCCTCATGGCTTGCGCTAAGCAGGCCATTCAAAATGAGGCCCAACAGGCTGCTAATGCCCCCACTCAAGCCCAACCCATCCAGGCACCACAAGGACCTCCTCCCATGGTGCTTCAAAACCAACTACCAGTCCAAGGATTGGTGGCAACCGCTCCCCCTCCCCAGGCCAATCCCAATGCTCTGGGGGCACCGCCCATGGTCGAAACAGGTGTTCACCACCTGATGACCATGACCACTGAAGAGGTCAAATTACAGACTAGACGAAATCAGTACGGTAGCACCATCGAACCTACCGACTCGTCAGCAGCATCCACGTCTAAGACAACCAACCTACCTCTCTAGTTACCCCCATTCCTACGTCCCCCCATACACAGAATCGCCAATAATGCCACAGCTAGAGCTGCAGTCACCTATAGCATTGTCGATGATTTGGACCAAACGCCAACCGCCATGTCCGCTCTTGAGGTACTTAAAACGTGCCCAACACAGCGGAAAGCCTTACTAGCCGCTCTAGGGGCAGTAGACCCCTCTGACTCCAAGTTAATCACATTTGACACAGAGAATGGAGAGCTGCGCATGCCCTCCACTATCGCCTTCCAAATCCCGGTGTCCATCCGGAACTTGGTCGTGCACCGATGCATAGTGCATGAGGGGGCATCCACGTGCGTCATGTCTAACTTGGTTTCGCAGAAGCTTGGATCACCAATTCTGCAACCATCTTCCATGAATCTGCGGGCTTATGATGGACACCCCACTAAAGCCCAAGGAATCCTCCCCCATGTCCCCATCATGTTAGCCGGGAAGACAGTCCTAATCGACATCGAAGTCTTCAACGCTCAACTGGATTACAACCTCCTCCTTGGGAGGAGTTACATGTACGCCATGCGAGCTGTCGCGTCAAATGTATTCCACCTCATGATGTTCCCCCATGAAGGGAAGATTGTGATGGTTGAATAGCTCACCTACCATGATCCGCAAGGGTTAACAGCACCTGCCAACGTTATCCCTACCATCACCACCATTGAGCCGCAAGGGGCGACCACACACGCTAACGTCATCCCCGTAACAAAGACCGTGGTTTAAAACACTCTAGCCTCCCCACCGTTGAATGTGGGCCCTGGGTTATTTACTGATCCTACCATGACGACTCCTTTCCCGTTGGTGTCACCACCACCGACACAAAAGCAAACTGCGGACTTGTGCATGGTCTCATCAAGCATCGCTGTGCCCAAACAACAACCGTAGTCGTAGCCCCAACCACAACCACAACAGCGTCCGCAGCCGCAAGATCACCCACAGCAGCAGCATTACGCGCAGCTGCAACCACAACCTCACCCCCACATGCAACCAACTGGGAGTTATGTGGGCGCATCTCTGGTCCATACAATTCCCTTCCTCTTTCCCCCACCTGGTGTCATGAGAAAGCCAGTCATGGCCACCTTAAGCCTACCCAAATTTACATTGGGGATCCTGGTGTGGTATCTAGATCCACCAGCTCAACCAACAATGTCCCAGGTGGTGTTAACTCCGGTGCAACCTATTGCGGTTGAGTCTCACCCCCCACTCGGTCCATAAAATTTACAAAATTTTTGTTTATGGGGGTATTTGAGGATTTGTCTATTTCTCAATCTTGAGTATAAAGATCATATGAGTTTATTCTTGTATTTACAAAGTTTATTTATTTTTCTTAAAGCTAACAACAATAGGGAATTTTTTTCTCCAAATCTTAAGGATCGATATGTACTAGACAAAGTCTCCTAAGGCTAAGCCTAGGGATGAGACTTTTCACTTTAATGTTAGATTCTTTCACACTGGAAAACTAGCCATGCTATATATATATGGACATTCCTTTCAAATAGATTCCTTTTATTAGTGACTCTAAGAAGAAACACTACGTAAAAATATTCGATCGAAGGTAAATAAATTATATATGAGGTTGAGTTACATAATTGGCACATAATTAATGATTCGTCTTACTCCTATGACAATTGGAATTCTTGATCTATTTTGAATGCAACTATTATGGCAGGACAAGGATCCACAATGAAGATCTAAAACTCATGTATGTGAATGGTCGTGAGCATGGAAGTTATCAACAAGGTAAGCTTTCAATTCCATTAATATGTTTTTACGCATGGCAAGGAAAGACTATAGTATAGGATTAAGCTTGTGGTTTAGGACTTTTTTGTTGATAAAAGGACTAATCGATTAGGATTATAGAAATTCATTCATTTTCCTCTGACATATGATAGGCTCCCACCAGTTGATGAACTTGTGGAAATTGTGCGAGTAGTATCCAACATTTTTCCTTTGAAAGTGGTGGTTTATTAAGCTAGATTATAAAAATTCTCACAACCTCATTTGCAAGGGGTGAAAAACAAATCAACCTACCTAGATAAGAAAACATATTCACAAGGGGAAATCATAAGCACATGCCCATAGGGTGATTAGAATTCTAGTGGCTTACAT
The DNA here is from genome assembly GCA_001517045.1 of Pseudotsuga menziesii. Classification (NCBI taxonomy): domain Eukaryota; kingdom Viridiplantae; phylum Streptophyta; class Pinopsida; order Pinales; family Pinaceae; genus Pseudotsuga; species Pseudotsuga menziesii. Next base: position 307,530 of record LPNX010975288.1, on the reverse strand, counting down.
GAGAAACTAATACCCTCATCACTGAATCATAATCTCATTGTTTATATCATTTTTCCTTCACAAGTTTTGACTGTCTGATTGTCATAATATGTACATTGATAATGGAGTGAACTAGAAAATTTCTATATATCTAGTGCAACATCCATAGATGAATGTGACACCTTTCGAAGAAATAAGGGTGAAATAGTGAAGATCCCTAGGAAATTGCAACCTATATTGCTCCCTTCCTCAATTTAGGTCGACATTTCCCTAGATTTTATAATTGAACTTCCTAAAGAAGGAAAAAAATATATCATCATAATTTTTGTTGATTTCATTTCCAAATAGGGTCACTTATGTGCCTCATGTCACATGTTTAAGGCATCCACGGTTGTAGAAGTCTTCATGGATCATATTTTAAACTTAAATGGAATTCCTAATTCCATTGTGACAAATCGTGATCCTCCCTTCACCAACAAAATATGGAAGGATTTGTTTAAACTACAAGGTACCCAGTTGAAAATAAGCATGACTTATCACTCTTGAATAGATGGTTACATAGATGTAATCAATTGGTTCGTAGAAACTTATTTTATTAGACCGACAGGGCCAATGGGTTTATTGGCTATAGCTTGTAGAATGGTGGTACAATACCACCTATTATGGTGCTACCAAAATGTCACTATATGATGTTATTTATGGAAAAAACTCCCGCTCTACAGCCTTGTACTTACTAGACATCTCCAAGGTTTAGGAAGTGGATATTTGATTTATAAACAAGGAACTTATACCCCACTCATTTCACCTACATGGATATCTACATAAATATTTATTTCTTTGTTATTGGTGCAATTGTATGCATGGATTACCTTTGTTTTAGTTTTGGTTTATTGCTTGATTTATTGGTGTATTGTCAAAACCAAGGCTCTGCCATAGATACAAGTGGACTATGCATTCACAAAACCAAATTTATATTTATTATGCAAGATACATTAAGGAAATCCATAAAATTGAAGTCTACCTGAATAATAAATAGATTTTAATGCATCAACCTATCCACACAAGTGAAAATTAATTATTGCAAAAAGCCTGCTCTTCAAAGCGTGTCTATACATTGCTTGCATATGAAATTTTATGCACCCACAAATGGATAGTTGTGTGGGATAACACACACACACACACACATAAAGGTTCAAAATGGCTAAAACATATGCTTTACCCAATCAACACATGATTGAACAATGGCATGCAATGTATACACCCCAATCATAGACTAAATTAGAGACCAATTAGTTGTAGGTGGTAGTGAAAGGAATGGGAGAGGATAATATATGACTGTATATAAAGGCACACAATTTCCAACGACATATTTTAGTGATATGACATGTCAGTAAATCAAATTAGTGAATCCATTCACAAGGAAATCAAAGTTGGTTTTGTGTATTATTGTCTTGGGCTTGTGGAATCATTCAGATGTTGATTGGAAATTCATATAAAGTACAAGAGACAACTGGAATTGTGAAATGTATTTTGATGCCCACATGCTTATAAAGAGTATGCACATGGGAATAACAATGCAAAATCCTTACGATGAATTATATTTATCTGTCAAACCCCACTTGACAATCAAAACAATGATTTAGTTATTGAACTAGAAAATAAACACCCAACATATATTCCCCTATGGGATAGGTATTTATTAAAGAAGTACATAATGACAAGTTCTCTATAAGATACATGCAACTCAAAATTTGACTCTTATCTAATTCTTGGAGAATGATATGTAGAAGGATATTTGCAATTATTCAGGATTGTTAATAATACATTTTAAAACTATGATCAAATAAATACTTAGGCTAGACTACATTTGTAAATGCTCTTTTTGTAATCATTTCTAGAAATTTTAGGAGTCCTTGAATCTTCCCTATAGTTGGATTGTGTTCAATGCACCCGAAGAATGTATTTTTGTTCTACTTGAATACGAAATATATATATATATATATATATATATATTTGAAAAAAAAACCAACATAACACCATCCATTTACCATTCAACATAAGTTTCGATCACTCATCAATCATATTTAACACAAGGATATTTATTGTGGAATCCAAATGGAAAACCAATAATCAATGGAATCATTTGTTTTCTTAGTAAATGATTACAACGGTGAGATATGCATTCTCGGCTAAAATTATGATGCATTCTTACTCACAAGTACATTTTCATATATTTCTTGGCTTATAGACAACCTTATTCCCATGCATGGACATAGTTAAAGTCTCCTTCATCGTCTAATATTCTAGTAGGTTCCACACTCTAAGCTCTTTTTATGTACTTCAAGCTCTCTTATTCAATTCATCTTTATCTCTCCTTCCTTGAATTCCCTTCTTCTCCATATCCTATTTTATGGGATTCCTTGGAAGGCCGACAATTACATGGTTCATTTTCATTCTAAGTTAGAATAATTTTTGGAATATTCGCTTAAATTTTCCAAAACAATAAATTATTATTACAAAGTTTACAAAAAAGACTTAAGTAGGATTAAATTTGTATCACCCTTCCACATTTGCAAGTTTTTGGTCCCCAAAAGATTCAACTTCCTTTGATATTCTTATTTTCTTCATATGTGTGTTTACCTCCTTTGCTACTATCAAGTGATATTTGACATAACTCCATGAAAGGATTCCTCCATTGTAGGATGGGATATAATAGATAAATAGGGGTTCCTTTGGCATGTGCATATTTTCCATCTCATGGCTATAGATGACATTATTTTTTACAATAGATTTTTGGGAAACCATTGCTCCTTAAGTTGCATGTGAAAGTAACTCCTCTTTTACCTTGACCTTGACTCTCCAAGCTTCCTTCTTGGTTCTTTAGTTTTTGGGATGGAGTTTTGGGTGAAGGCTCCAACATTTGGCCACCCAATTTCCAGTTAATATTTAGTATTAGAAATAATTCATATATCAGTTGCATTTCCTTCTAAAGTAACAACAATTCCTATTCTTATGACCTATTTTCATGCAACTAAACAAACCAAAGATACCATACCATACCTAGTCATGATGATGCTTTCCATCTTGGTTTTTTAGTGCCCCAAGTGTTGGAGAATATTTCAATGAATGACTCATTTTTGTAGAGGAATGTGTTCCTATGGTTGGGGGTTAAGAGGACACCAGCATACTAGGGTTGAAAGACTGATATACAATGTTCTGCAAGTAAATGTAAATAAGATTCAAAGGTTATATAATCCCATACCTGATTCACTGAAGTCTGATCCAAGATTCCTCCAGCCCTTCCTCTTGCTCCTCTTTCTCCAAGAGACCCGCAAAACAAGTTTAACCTTCCTCAAACCAAATTAACTATATGAAAGGAGATTATGTTCACTAAAACATGAAATCCTAATATGATAAGCATCATCATACAATCATAATAGAGATTCAACATGCATTGAACAAGGATTTGGAAAGAAGAATAACATAACATATTCATTAATCAAGTGGAATAAGTATAGAGTTCACCTTCTCCTCTTTTTAGGAACCTCACAAAACCTTGATCTAGATCTCCTACTTCTCTTATCCAAGGATCTCAGCCTCCAACTCTGCAACACAGGAAGATGGAATCTAGGGAAAATGTAGGGGGATGAGAATCTCAATTCCACTAGCATAACAATACAAAGTTCAAGTCCCCATTACGGACCTCTCTCCCTCTCTTATATACTTTTTTGAAGAGTTAGGGTCGAATAGGGATCGGTTACAACTGTAGGGTCAGTTCCAAAACCACCCAAACCAACCCTAATTCAATAATTTTGATATTTTTATAATTTTTTGACCACTATAGGAGAAATTCGCGGGTTATATGAAGTAGAGTCACGAATTCCAAGGCAAAGTCATGGGTTTTCTTAAGCAAAGTCATGACTGGGTCAAAAACGCTCATTTTTGGGGTACTTCCATGCATTTTCAGGGTTTGGTGTCTTCTAAAAAGTATTTCCTTACTAAGATACCTTTCCAACGGTAACAAAGTTACATAACTACAAATATGGCTCCTCCAATATAGGTGTGTTTTTAGTGACTTTCATGAAGTGTCATCATGGAAGGGTTGACATGCATCGAAAACATGGGAAAGTGATCACAGGAAGATATGTTTCATTTTAGGCTATAACAGATGCCCCCTAATGTATGATTTTATGGGGGAAGACGATAGCCAAAATACATTATAAAAAGGAGACAACTAAGTATGGATTCAAAGAGACGGAGAATCCAAGATCACAGGCTCGAATAAAGGTACCTAAAAGAGAGATAAATGTTAGACAAAACTGATCTTTGGGACATACATGTCCATATCCAAAAGTTCTCCATAAAGATATAGGCAGATCTAACATGTGTAAAACTGAAGTAACTATCATGGTCACTCAATATGCAAAAGGCACCATATAAAATCTAAAGGAGTCATGGCCACAAATGAACAAGGTGGATCCATGATCGAAAATCGATCATAGCCACAAGAATACAAGGTGGATCTGTGTCTTAGTAAATGTCATATGAATTGTGACAAGGTCTTGCACAAATCGGGCAATAGAAAAAAATGAAGATGTTATTTTCAGTCCAAGGTCTTCAATCTAAGTCATCCAAAGGTACGAATCCTAACCATGCGAATAAAGGAGTTGAAGTCGAACATGGAGGAAACTGTTTGATTATTGGTCATTGATGAGAACCATTAACAAACACGATGGAAACCACCATTAATGAAAATGGTCCCCAATGTACCTATTAAATTTTAACAAGTGTGAATAGATGGTATTGGAGTTGAACACTTGAAGAATCCATCGAGTAGGAGACATCAAGGAAGTCCCATTACCCAATAGAGATATAAATTGACACTGATGATTGCAATCCCCAAGGTACTATCATAAACTCTAAATCTAATTCCTAGAGCAAGATGTGTTGACGTCGATAGGAAGAGATCCATTCAAAGGAAGGAATTAAGGGATCCTCTATCATCCAACACGAGGTAAGTCAAAGACTAATTGGATCTAGAACTTGTACAAAATTTTGCAGCAAGGACCATCGAAAGACATGATGTAATGAACTGATACCAGGGAATGGACGACACAAAAGGTCAAGGAAAATACAGAATGGATGACAAAGATTTTATCCTTGAACAGTGAGAATGACACAAAAGTGACTTAGGAATATTTTGACATGAAGGGACCAATGATACAAATATACGATGTAGGAGACATTGACAGATTCCCCACATAATTGGAAAATAATCCAATGGGAGGAGTAAGAAACTCTGAATCGGGATGAGGTCAAAATACTAGAACCTAACTGTTGATAAACTCAAAACCGATGCTTTGTTAAATGAGACAATACTTGATGCCATGATGTAAAAAACATGTGAATGAACTCCCCTTTCCTTATTTCTTGTAAAGGTTTAACAAGTCCAAGAAAGAAAACTCGATACATTCTTCATTGTTGACAAGCTTGAAGAAGAGACAAAAGAATGCTTGATAAAGCATTGATTCGTGTATTTTATGCGTCCGAATTAGTGAATGCTTGACGGTGTTTTCATAGTTTTGAGATTCTGAAAAATCCAAAGAAGACTCTAGGGGGTTGCTTTTTTGTAAGGTTAGTCTCCTAAGTCTGAAAAAGTATAAAACAATCTAGAGGAGAACTCTCTTAGTCCAGTAGAAATAAGGTATGCCTTTTTCGTAATTAGTCGACAAGGTCCGAAAAAGGGGTAAACTATCACCATACTGACACTCCTTCAAAAGCAAGCATAAACGCTTTAGTTTTAATGAGTGTGAAGGGAAGAAAGATCACTCAGAAAGTTTCATTTATTTACGAGAATGGTACCGAAAAAAGTAAACTCGATGCTTTTGTACCAGGGTTTAAGCGAGCATGACAATGGCATAAATAACACTCATAATATTTTTCATGTTTAGGTCTAGAGCACGAAAAAGAGAAAACTAAGCTCGAACAGGTTCATTTTCCATAAGTTTATTCCTCTAGGCCCGGAAAAGAGATAAATCTATACTTGAAGATACTCTTCTAGATTCTGAAGAAAATCGAGTATTTTTTTCCTAAGTAATCCACATGGTTAGAAAAATGGTTAAACTTATACCTATGTGGATGTTCCTTCACATCCTTTAACGCATTTGAAGGGAAAAGCGAACTCAGTGATCTAGTCACATTTAAGGAGTCAGACTAGGGTTTGAAGATACCTCCATATCTTTCTCGTAAAGTTTTTACGAGCCCATAAAATTCAACCCATGGCCTCCTTACTTTTTTTAACGAGCTCGAAGGACAGTAGAAATAATTCTCTAAATGCGAGGAGACGAGTGTCATAAATAGGTGAAACTAGTTCCAAGCACGAGGAACAGACCTAAGCATAGTGCAAGGAACATGAGTGAGATAAGGACACTCAGGGAATGTCTCCTCAAGGTAAAGGGTGTCAAGTTGTACTGGAAAAATGGTACAAAGATGAGTGATAGTGAGAGAAGAGATGAGGGATTATACAATGAGCTAGAAGCATGGAAGCCGACAACAGACTCATAAGCTCAAGTAGGGTACATGCAAATGCAGTTACAACTTGAAGAACAAGGCGAGACCAGTAAGTAGTTGTGAATCCAAATAAGAATCCTATATCCAAGAAACAACAATATCAAGATCGTATTCAGAAGGAAAGATATGATACAGGTGCCTTTGGTAGAAACACTTGCAAATTTTCTATCTTCTACAAAAGGTGTAGTCAAGGAAGAATCAACAGAAGAAAACTCTATAGTGCCGAGGCCCAAGGATTTCTAATTAGTAAGATCAACCTCAAAAAGAGAGATAAAGTTGACATGGGTGATATATTCTATAGGAGAAAACTCAATATCTGTAGAAGGAGCAAGTCGATAAGTCGACTTGAACGAGGACCGACTTAGTCGATCATTCGACTAAGTCGATGGGCCGACTTAGTTGATCAACCGACTAAGTCAGTCGACCGACTAAACTAAAGAGATTAAGTTGGCTATCTAAAGTCGCGTCGGTTCACTGAACCGACAGGTAGTTATTTTGTAAACGTCTGTAAATTGTATATATTAGGCTGTTGAGCCAAACGAGAACTCAGTTCAGTTCTCTGTTTGGTATGAAATCATTGTATTAATATAATCTGATTTATCCTATATGTTCTTGTCTTTTGTCTCTGTTCTATATTTATGTATGTTTTAGTATGTATTATTGGTAACCTTATGTGATCTGTGAGATTACAACATTGATGATCCGGTAGTACATGACTGAAATATATGCTCACATATGATACCAGAGCAAGAGATTAAGGACTGGTGGGAACGTAAAATTGCAAACTACTTGTAGAATTACGCACGAAGGAACAGATTAACAGTCGCCGAAGAAAAATAAATATTTTTTACAGAGACACATGAAAAGTTTGTCGAATCAGTGCCCCAACTCTTGAAGAAACTCCTGGATGAGAAAGCCGGACACAACTAAAGAACAACAGTTGCTGGAGAAACTGATCCGAGGAGGCAGAACAAATTTTTCAGAGTGGTTTGAAAAAATCACCAACGACTTCTGTGAGGAACAAGCAGTCGAAGACAGAACTTCGGTGGAAACTGTCAAAGAGAAATTTTACACAGATTTCACCGAACAATTTTTGTGTTCCCTACCGACCTTGCTGTTCAAATTCCTGATCGAGAAAGGAGCAGGACACATTGTTGAACCTCGACCACCACTGTACGAACAACCATCAAACACTAACTGGGAGGATAAGCAGAGGAAGTGGGAGAAATTCATTGCAGAAAGGGAGTGGGAATACTTCCTGAGCAAATAAATCTTACTATCCGAGCTTTATAAAAGCGTTGGGTAGGCAATGGGGGGGTAGCTGGTCATGTGTCGAAGATAGAGCATAGTGGATCCTAGTCGACTAGAACCAGATAACAGTCATCAGTAATGAGAAGTCGACCAAAAGGGACCTCGAGAGGCTAGATCATACGAAATTATGTCGGACATTCATAAATTATAAAGGGATGAGAGACACAAGAGAAGGGAAGCACAACGAGAAAGGGCCTTAGAGCTGCATAGAGGACAAAACCCTAGGGAGAACGACAAGGAATAAAATCCACCAGAGTCGGGTCATGATCGACAGGAAGATGGCGTCGAGCAAGAAGCATCCCCTAAGGAGGAAGAAGTGTGGATAGAGCAGCTAGAAGCTCTCCAACTAAGAGCTCCCGATGAAGGAACAACCCTTTCCCCATTGAATCCGTGTACTAGAATACAGACTATTGTCGAAGATGACCTCCGACTACGAGCTGGCGAATTCACTATATGGAGCCGACTAGGCGACGAACCAGACCCTGGATGACACCTTATTATACGTCGAACAGTGGAAGGGAACTGGGTGACGTTCCAAGCGGCAACCTCCCTCTGAAGTATCCACTTGCTCTTACCGACACATGAAGGAGCAGCCACCCCGCCAAATACAGCTTTAGAAGAAATCGAACAACCAGACCTGCGAACAAATAGTTGGAGTAGACCATCGACAGCAGAAGTCAACATCAATCGACTGCAGGTCGACGCAGACTCGACAACTGACGAGAACGGAAGTTTCGTTGATCAGAATTCCGCAGGCATGAATACACCAATAACCCCACCACCCTCATCAACACCCCCACCTCCACCGCCACCACCTTCTGATAGCAGTGACAGTGATTCAGACATGGGTCATGGATCCGCTCACATTCCTCTTTATGAGGGAGATGAAGACCCCAGACGACATTGGTTCATATGCGAGTCGACCTGGGAAGCCAACCAGGTTACAGATGAAGATCGAAAAATAACACAGTTCGCAGGAGCCTTAAGGAAAAGGGAATTGACATGGTACATGACCTTTTCGGAAAGACAACCCAGAGCGACAAAAGCCGATATTAAGGCGCAATTTTTGTCATTCTTTAAAACTCCAGACGCTAAGCATCTGGCCGCGAAGAAGCTTAAAACCACATCACAAAAGCCAGGGGAGACCGTCCGCGACTACGATAAACATTGGAAATACCTACTAAGCCAGCTAGATTACATTATTGATGAACAGTTACTAATTCAATGGTTTCTTGCAGGCCTATCACAAAAATTATGTCGACACATTAGTCTGGAGACGTTCAAAACATATGAGGATGCGCTAACAAAAGCTCTTCAGGTGGAGATGGATGAAGACATACCTGCTTACCCCATGGACCATAGATTGGAACAATAGCTCAAGAATGTATAGAAGTCTCTAAAGGAGCTCAGCCTCAAGAATCAGGAGATATGGTGCACCAAATGCTCAACTAACGGCCATTCGAAAGATAACTGTCGACAAGAGTATAGCCGGCAAGACGTCCGCTTTGTACATACCAAATCTTTTTGCGACATTTTCCAGGAACATGGAGATCACTCCACAAAAGACTGTCAAGTTAACATGAAGAACGATAAGGATTCTTGGTGCACCATCTGCGAAACCAAAAGTCATAACACTACTGACTGTCAGTTAAACCTAAAGAACCGACAGAACTATCACACGGTATACCAAATGAATGCAGTGGTGCAACATAACGAGCAAAAAAATCCAGCAAACGATCAGAACGGACAAAGATATGACGGCCGACGATATGAGCACCGGTACAATAATCGACGCCAAGGATATGGAGGAAGAGGTCGATTCCCTAGGAATCACGACATACGCCCGCGCCAACCAACCCAGTGCTTCACATGTTACAAAGAAGGTCACCGGTATGCAGACTGTCCATACAAGGACAGGACTGATCTCAAATTCTGTACCCACTATGGAGTAGGTGATCACTCGTTAGAGGATTGTCCTACTATGTTAGAGAAAATTAATACCAAGAAAAATGTTAATGTCTTGTCTTGCGTGCAAAAGAATGATGTAATAACCACTAAAAATCTACATATTGTCACTTGACAAGGCACAAAAACAGGACTTGATAACCCCAGAATTAGTAAGATTAAAGACACAAACGTTTATCCTGACCCAATGAAGGAAAAACAAACATATAAAGAAGCCACACATGTTTTTCAAAAAATTGCATGACAAGAAGACCTCCATAACACTCGACCCAACACAATAAATCAACTAATCCAACTTGTTCAAACAGACAAAACAGTATCGCACTTCATTGACTTATTACATGAAATAAAAGGAACAAATCCAGAAAAACAAACCAAAAACATCTGCAGCTTGAATAAAAAAGACAAAAGTGATTCCGACCCACTTGTCAACCTAGAAATCGAAGGTTACAACATCTGACAAGTAGTACTTGACTTTGGCTCACAGGTAAATATCATGACCCGGGATACTTGGGAACAGATGGGTAGACCTCGACTTTACGAGTTAGGCATATACTTGAAACTCGCCGACCAAGGCCTAATTGAACCCATTGGAGTCTAGAAAAACGTCGACGTGACCATCAAGGGCATCTCGACCAAGGTTGATTTTGAAATTATTGACCCAAAAGAAGGATCCAGCTCCTTCCCAGCGCTAGTCGGTCGAACTTGGGGTCGGAAGATGAAAGCATCCATATCTTTAGACAAGGAACGCATCAAATTAAAAGGAAATGGTCAAAAGGTCATTGTACCCATTCATCCATCCCAAGGGGAGCCTTGGACTGAACCGATTGATGAAGAAGTCGATATCAGACAACTTTACCAAATCCACAACGATGCAGACTATAGAGAACCAAACATCCATGGAGAACTTAACTTAGGAAAGCAAGACTCAGTTGGTTATAACTCTGATGCTGAATTATACGACTGGGAGATTGAGAATTACGAAACTCAAGCAAGAGGGTGCTGGACCATACAAAAAGTACAGAAAAACCCACCCAACAGTGCTTCGTAGTATCCATTATCCTAAAAATATTTGAAAAGAAAATCAGGGAACACCCTACCTTACAACCAACTAACTTAAATGCTACACAACTACCAAGGTATAAGGAGAGGGAATCACCAGTTGGGCATATTGAGCAAGTATCTAAAAATATTGGTGAACGGGGATGACTTCAAAGCTTAGTTGAAATGTTTACAGGTCAAGCAGCTAGATGGTGGGATACCCATCGGATGAAATTACAGACCTGGACAACTGATTCAACTTACTTTTTCGAGAGGTTCCGAGGAAAGAAATTAACCCAGCAAGCTCAGATACCTATCTTTATTCAAGGACAAAACCCAGAAGAACATATCAAAACCTGTGAAAAGGAGTGGAGAAGACTGGGATACAAGGATGAGCGAGCCTGGCCACATTTGTTCCCCTCAACCCTAGCCAACTTACCCAACAAGTGGTATAAGATGGAAGAAGCTAGAGGTGAAACCTTCTTATGGCACGAAGTCAGGAAGAATTTCATTAAAGACTTCAATTTCATACCGCAAAACGAAGCTCTGGTTGAGACAACAAAACAAATTGAACAATTCATCCAACCGACTGAAAATCAACCCTTACAAGACCATCGACAGATAAAGGACTGTAACAATCTACAGACATGGTCAAAATCACAGTTGACCCGTTTACAATTAGAAAATGAACACACAGAAGGAAAGAGCTTCAGATGGAAATCCAACCAGATCGAAACAACAAAACCTATCCGATCCATTCTGAAAATCGCAACAACAGACAAAAAAGATATTGACAGAATGACTGCAGCCAGCTTCCCTGCCACATCCTCACAGTTCAAAGAAGGAAGTTGGCCGATTAATGAAGCTAAAGTGCAAGAGTGGCTAGATGCCAAAGTAAAAACTAAAGAAGTCGACATCTCAAACGATGATCGACAAAAACTAGCAAAAATTGGTGACTATTGGAATGAACAACAAACCACAGAGATCGTGAACTTACTAAAAGAGTTCCAAGATGTCTTTGCCAGGGACTATAAAGACCTAAAAGGCTTAGTCCAAGAAATGGGAGAGATGAAAATTGATACTAAACCTGATGTTCGACCTGTTAAGAAAAGACCTTATAAACTGGCTCACAAGTACAAGGAAATAGTCAAAAAGGAAATAGATAACATGTTAGCAGCAGGGATCATTTACCCTATCTACCAGTCAGAATGGGCAAGTCCAATGGTTTTACAGCCCAAGAAACATGACCCGACAAGGTTAAGAATTTGTGTCGATTTTAGGGAACTCAACAAAGTAACATTGAAAGATCCATTCCCAACCCCTTATGCTAATGAAATATTGAATGAAGTTGTAGGACATGAATGCTATTCCTTCATAGATGGATTCTCGGGCTATAACCAAGTACCAATAGCTAAAGAGGATCAAAAGAAGACAACATTTGTGTGTGAATTTGGTTCCTTTGCTTACAGAGTTATGCCTTTTGGAGTAAAGAATGCACCTGCAGTGTTTTCTCGAATTGTTGTCAAGACATTCCAAGAATACATATATAAGACCATGGTAGAATACTTCGACGACTGGACAATATACTCCACCTTAAAAGACCACTGCAAATGGCTCAGACTTATGTTAGAGAGATGTCAACAGATTCAACTCTCCCTCAACATTAAGAAATGTATATTTATGACTCCCATAGGCATACTATTAGGGCATATTGTCTGTAAAGAAGGTATCAAGGTCAACTTTGCAAAGATTAAAATTATCCTCGACTTGAAACCACTAGTAAACCCTAAACAAGTCAGGGTGTTACTTGGCCATACAGGCTATTATAGAAAATTCATCAGACACTATTCATATATGACCTATCCTCTGGAAGAATTACTAAAGGAAGATCAAGAGTTTAAGTGGACAGAGGAATGCCACATCTCTTTTGAAAAATTGAAAAGAAAATTAGTCGAAGCCCCCATTCTAAATTTCCAAACTGGTCGATAAAATTCCATGTGCATATCGATGCATCAGGAATAGCAATAGGAGCAATCCTAACTCAACCAAGAGATGATGGGATGGATTACCCTATAGTTTATAGCAGTCGGAAATTAAATAAGGCTGAAAGAAACTACTCGACCACAGAAAGAGAAGCCTTAGGTATGGTCTTTGCCCTCCAAAAGTATCAACATTACCTTTTAGCCAATCCCTTCATATTCTATACTGACCATCAAGCCCTGAAGTACCTTGTCAATAAACCACTCCACCATGGGAGGATTTTTCTATGGCTACTCCTCTTCCAAGAATTTGAGTTTGAATTCGTTGTCCGACTAGGCAAGCTAAATGTCGGGCCCGACCATCTATCCCGAATAGAAACAGGAGAGGAACTGACAGGCGTCGACGACGACTTACCGGATGCACATTTATTTCGCATAGAAGCAGTGCCTGCAAAACTAGAGGAAATAGCTCAGTTCTTAGAAAACGGTCAGGCACCAGAAGGTATGAATACCAAGAAAAAACAAATCTTAGCTATGAAGGCTACGCCATACAGCCTCATCAATGGATTTTTATACAAAATGGGATTAGACGACATCCTCAGAAGGTGTGTACTCGAACATGAACGAGACAAAATCATGCATGAAGCACACTATGGACCTGCAGGAGGACATTTCCAAGCAGACACAACTGCAAAGAAAATCCAACAGTCTGGATTATGGTGGCTGACACTCCACTGAGACTGCAAAAGTTTTGTTAGTCGATGTGATAGATGTCAACAAATTGGTCAAACTATGCCGAGCACAGAAATTCCCTTGATATCAGTAAACCCCAGTCTCACATTCGAAATCTGGGCTATAGACTTCATAGGACCATTTCCTATCCCAGCCAAAATATCAGGTGCAAGATATATTATCACTGTAGTAGAATACGTCACTAAATGGGCAGAAGCTGAACCCGTCGATACATGTTCGAGTGAGGTAGCCACTAAATTTATCTATGAAAATATCATCACTAGATTAGGATGCCCACTAACATTGATTAGTGACCAAGGGACACACTTTGTCAATAAAACTATCAAAAATTTGACCAACCAATTCCACATCGACCACCGACGGAGTACAACATATCATCCTTAGTCGAATGGGGTGATTGAAGCTTTCAATAAAACATTGACAAAAGGGTTAACTAAAATATGTAATACTGACAAGGATGATTGGGATGAGAAAATACCTACAGTCTTATGGGAATACCGAACAACCTTGAGGTTTGTGTGCAGAAAAGACCAACCATCCGTCTTCACAGGCCCCCACAATAAAAATCTTGAAAACCAAACAAACAAATTTTTGTAGAGTCCCTGTTTCTTCAGGACAAAGAAACGTTTTGTTCATGGGGGAGATGTAGAAGGAGAAAGTCGATAAGTCAACTTGATAGAGGACCGACTTAGTCGATTAGTCAACTAAGTCGATGGGCCGACTTAGTCGATCAGCTGACTAAGTCGGTCAGCTGACTAAACTAAAAAGATTAAGTCAGCTATCTAAAGTTGCGTCGGTTCACCGAACCAACAGGTAGTTATTTTGTAACCATCTGTAAATTGTATATATTAGGCTGTTGAGCCAAATGAGAACTCAATTCAGTTCTCTGTTTGGTATGAACTCATTGTATTAATATAATCTGTTTTATCCTATCTGTTCTTGTCTCTTGTCTCTGTTCTATATTTATGTATGTTTTAGTATGTATTATTGGTAACCTTATGTGATCTATGAGATTACAACAATATCACAGGAGTCAAAAATTATACTATAAAGGTCAAACTCATTAGAATCACTGACTTGCTTTTCGGTTGGAGAATCCAAAGATTCAACAATACAAGCATAATAGATTCGATCGTCAGAAAGATCAAACTCAACACACGATTCAGGATTGGAATTAACCACAACTCAGTCAACATCCAAAAGAAGGTCATATTATATTAAAGACTCTATGAATACTCCATCTAAAGGAAGGATACCATCCCATATAGGACACATGTCTAAACTTTCGGTTGGAACAATGGGGTGGAGAGCAGGCTTCGAAGTCCCCATTGGATAAAACATTGGTTGATTTGTTGGGATCAACTCCCAAGAAGGTAAACATGAATCCAAAAGATTCTTCTCAATAGCAATC
The DNA here is from genome assembly GCA_001517045.1 of Pseudotsuga menziesii. Classification (NCBI taxonomy): domain Eukaryota; kingdom Viridiplantae; phylum Streptophyta; class Pinopsida; order Pinales; family Pinaceae; genus Pseudotsuga; species Pseudotsuga menziesii. The sequence goes on along the minus strand of LPNX010975288.1, from coordinate 292,521 downwards.
GAACATGAAGGGTATGAGGCCACATAATTTACCTATGGTAGGGTAGTGCCTACTGAAACAATGGGAATTAACAAAGGAGAGACTTGCTCTATGGTTGGGTAAGTAGGAGGATTGAGAAATTATAGTTGATTGACATTGACAATGCTTTCATTATGAGTGAAATATATCACATGAAAGAGTGTATACACCACAAATTTCATAGTATAAACATAATCATGCCCAAGTAGCATATTAAAGTCCAAAGAATCCTCAATAACCATGAAATCAACTAAGATGGTCTTCCCACTCAAAGTAACATGTACTTGAGAAATGATTCCCATAGCTTGACTAGTTCTTCTATCAAAATCCAACAACTAATCATCAGTTGACAAAAGGATCGGAGATCCCATGCCTCTCCAAGCATGTGCAGATAAAATACTAACATAGGCTCCTTCAACTACAATACAACGAGTAATCGTGTAGCATTTGACTTGAACCTTTATCTGGAAAGGTGAAACTGAAGGAAGGGGTGGCTCATCTAGGCTATCCCATTCAAAGGAAGCAATTCGAGAACTTGGTGGGGGTTCATTCAAAGCAAAGTTAGTGCCCGCTTGTTTAGAAAGTTTTGAACTGGAAGTGAATAAAATGTGACTAACAAACACTTCACTCTCCAAAGGAAGAGTGGGATTGATCGAATATGGATTCGATTCAACCACTTGATGAATGCCACTCTCCAAAGGAAGAGTGGGATCAACCAAATATAGCAATGGTTCAATCACTTGGTAAAGGTCACTCTCCAAAGGAAGAGTGGGGTGAACCAAAGACTGAATTGGTTCGACCACTTGATCAACCAAAGGTCAAATAGGTTGCTAAGAAACTCCAGGTTTTTCAGGAACAGGATGTCCTTGGAACCAAAATCTTTGTACCTATGCAATAGCAGGGCACTGATGGGTAAGGTGATATCCCTCACAAATCCTACAAGAGAACTTCGACTTGCGTTTCCAACAGTTGGTTTTCTCAACAGTGTCAACATGATTTTCATTGGTTGACTATTTCCCTCCAGCACGACCTCCAGAGGCTCGGTGGTTATATCCAACATAACCAACAGAGGTTGGATGGGTGCTCCCTTTATTTTGAGCCTTATTCCTATTCCTCCTTCTTTTACTCTTTTTATACTGCAGGTTACTAGTATCAGAACTTTCACCGCATGAGGCAGAAGGAGGAGGAGAGGTTGATACAAGCAAAGGGGAGACAATGTTTTGATGCCCTTAATATAAGGTGCTTGCTTGCAAAGCATCAGGAGAATTCATGAAATTTGGAGTGGAAAAAAACCAAATCAGTAGCCTAAGGGTGAATCAAGGAAGATTCAAAGTGGCCATCAAAGGAACACCAACATTCCCAATGAGAGGAAAAGTACAAGGAACCCCTAGAATGAGGGTCTCTTGGTTAGTGTCCATAGGGTTACTAGACATAGTTTATGACTTAAAAAACAACTGAGGTAAACTAGTATTCAATAGTACAAAGAGCACACCACTAGCAGAAAAAATCCTAAGTATCAAACCATGCAAATAAAGGTATATTCCAAAGGAAAGTCTAGGATGATTAGGGCCCAAAACAAACCAGTGAAGGTCGAAGAGTATTTACTTGGTGTCTCGTGATGATTTTTCTAGGTGCAAGCATTTGAATCACCAAACTGCCCTCCCAAATTGTCAACCGAGGTTACCTCCCAAGTCCACCATAGGTATACTAGGAAATAAAATTCCACCATAACCTGTGTAGAGTCCTAGAATATGAGATACTAAGGCTACCAAGATCCCAGAGGAAGTCCGGTGGAACAGTCATCAATCCAGCTGATGCACATGGGCATGGTAGCTAAGCCTGAAACCTAAATAGTACCAGGCACCACATGAGATCGGAAGGAGGTACTGAGTAAGTCCCCAAACATGCAGCAACTTTGGTGTATACTCTACTGGGTATAGGAGGGGTATCTCCAAGTACACAGTATTGCACACGACCTCATTCTTGACTCCTTTGTTGGAGGCAATTTTCGGTGTCTTTCTCTACGAAGTTGGATTTCCTAAAAGAGAGGCCACTATGTTTGAGTTTAAATTTTTAACACTAGCCCATACTAGTGTGTGTCGTCCCTAGAAATAAATAGTTACTAATAGATTTTAGATATTAAACGTTCTTTTTAAGGCTGTTGATTACTTAAACGGTGGAGAAGGTTAAACCAAGGGTTTTTGAATCAACGGTAGAAATAGTATGACTAAACAAAAAACAAAATTTAAATGCAAAAGCAAACCTACCTCTCTTTCCTTTTCAAACTGAAAATTTAAATCCATGGAAGAACAACTTCTTTTTTATTTTTTCAAGAACAATGATATTAAATGCATTTAAGAGAAAACCCTAACCTATATGCATATAAAGAAACTATATGTTCTTTTTACATTTTATTTTATGAATGCAAAATAAAAACAACCTACAAACTAATGCATGCAAAGCAAAGTAAATAGACTTCTACTCTATACCCCTCTAACAAACCCTAGGATGCCCTAAAGTCAGAAATAACCTCACTAGTAAGGAATACTTGCAAATGTAAACAAGTCAAATACCTTGGCATGAAGAGACTAAACAAAAATAATGAAACAAATAAGGGTCAAGAAGATCCTAGGTTCAGTCTAGATCTGCAAACATAGGTTTCCCAACACCTTTCCCAACAAGGTCAAGTCAAAGAAGGAGGTGGGGGGGAAAGCAAAAAAACAAGATTAAATGCTTGAAAAATACTTACACAATAGATAAAGAGCACCCACAAGAGATGAAACTACTTCCTTGGAGTCATGCACATGCAGAGGACCCTAAAAGACCCTTCACACAACCCTCAAACACCCAAAAATCCCCAAAAATGATGAAAAAACACATATAGGGCCATTCACGAGTTTCCTTATGGGAGTTTGCGAGTTTCACATAGGAAAACATAGGTTTCATGAAGGAAGGTCATGAATTCACTCAGAAGTCACAGTTGTTCAGTGCAAAAGCTACGAATGGGTGGCAGAATGCTAAAAAAATGTCAAAATATGCCCCAAACACTGAACAGGAAAAGGAGGTGTCCAATCATACCTAAAGGTTGCTACTAAGTTGTAAGAAGGACATGAAACCTAAAATATACTGGAAGAAATTAAAGTAAGCCCCTAAATAGAAAAGGATCCCCAACAGAGCCACCAATTTTGTTGTAGAGGAATGTGTTCCTATGGCCGAGGGTTAAGAGGCCACCAACATACTAGGTTTGAAAGACCAATATACAATGTTATGCAAGTAAATGTAAACAAGATTCGAAGGTCAAATAATCCCATACCTGATTCACTGAAGTCTGATCCAATCTAAAATAGGAGAAGGTCAAATAAACATAAATTTTGACTGAGGAATAGGAGGTCTCATCACGAGCCGGCCTAATCATGATCATCAGTGCTATCTAGAATAACTTCATTTCTGATCACCAGGGTGATGGATTTTGATTTAAAAATTAAAAGATGAGAGGTCTCATCACGAGCCAGCTCGCTTATTCCAGACAGTTCTCGTGAATGATGCTATCACATTGGGATACCATACCTAGATAGTAGTCTTCAGTCAGAATTACTATTTAAAAAAAAAAAAAGAGAAGCAAACAAAAGAAAATTATTATGTTTATGGAACAGATTCTGGAAAGTTTTCAGAAAAGTAGATTTCTATACTCTACGCTGATGGTACAGGTTATTATTACTATAAAGTATTTTGTTTCGATCAAGATATTTTTAAGTTTATCCCTAACTAAATCTCTGTTTCAAAAGATGGAATATTTCTGAGTTATATTTGTGAATATGAATAAAATATTGGTTTTTATTTAGATAAAGAATTTTTGATTGTTTTAAATAAGTTTTAAGATTTTGTTTATATCATTTATAAGTTGTATGAGCAAAGATAACTGGTTCTCCCAGGTTGTCGCCATTTGTTGGCAGTCAGCAACAACCCCTTCATTTTTCATTAAGATGAAGGGAGATCAGCTCTCTTTTATGATTTTCTTTTAAAAGATTATAAAAGAGTGCCTTCAGAATCTTCGATTCTGAAGGTACTCTCAATTGTAGAAGAGTCAAATGACAACATTTTCATAGTTGTGATAATTAACAGCTGTCAGTTTCATAGATTTTTATATAATCAATTCTATCATCAATTAATCTATCTGATTATATATGATTTAAGAAATTCAAAAAGATAATGTGCTAACTGGGGTTCAACGAAAACACATTTTGAATTTGTTTGAAGCTGGTTATTGATAAGATATTATAAAGTTCCGAAAGTCCTAGAACTTGAGGTGAATTATTAAATTAAAATTTTTTAAAAACCTGAAGAGTTCACATTCTATAGGTAACTTAATATCATATCATTATTTTGAAAAAATTGTGTATATATAGCTAGTGAAAAAGCAAATAAATAAATATCATTTTGAAATCTTTATATGCCATAGTTTGATGGCTTTGCATCTTATCAAATTTGATTGGGGATATTAATGGATAAGGTTTTGTAAAGTCTTAAGATTATATTTCAAAATGAAACTCTATGTATATACATGGCCTAAATGATTATTCGGATGATTAGTTAGTTGTATTGCAAAACATTAGGGTTTATGGTTTTGATACTATATCGCCATGTTAATAAACACGACCACCTTTCACATATAATCCGGAGGATACCATCAATTGACAGTGTTTACGAGGATACACGACCCGTATGTCAAATAAATAACACCTATTACGTGGATCGCTATGTTGGCATGGAGATTTGGCTAACACCTTGCGATTAACTGACAGCTGTGAATATATTAACGAATCGTATCAACAGAATTTAATGTGATATCCATTTCATTTCATAACACTGTATGAGCTAATCATGCCCACTGTGTGTAATCAATGTCTCGATTTACGATTCACGAATCGAATAATCCCTGATATGTAGAATTGCCTAAGTTTTACTGTTAGTCGTGGGTAGTCATGCATTTATCATAACGGAATATTGGTTGTAGCATTCATCATCTCTAAGTCCGGTTAAAATGGCCAAATTTAGAGCCCTCATCACTGTCAGATATGAAGCATGTGAAGATTTGATATTTTGCATCATGTCATGAACCTGGATACCTATCCCCTCCCTCTTCACTACTCCATTCATTCCATTTCGTAATCAGGATAGTGGTGAGGAGGCCATGGCTCCACTGAGTTGTTTTGAAATCTCAGGGTCAGAGCTTATTGAAGCTGATGAGAAGGTTTCCTTGCTATTTGAAAAAATTGGATGGGAGCATTTCTTCAGGAGCTTTAGCGGTCATAACACGAAGGTGACCAAGCTGTTTGCTTTAAGCTTGAACGAAAACATAGCACATATTGGGGGTTTCAAGTTCATTGTTGGCGAAGACAAAATTGCAGAGGAAACGAAGCTCCCACAGACTAGGGAGTGGTGGTTTAAAGGTGGAAAAGTAAACAAGAAGAAGTGCCAGTCCTTGCTGTTTCCGTTGCCCGCTAGTGCAAAACTGAAAATTGGGGTTTCAGTCAGGTTCCTGAAGCCAGAATGGTGAGCCTTCTATGAGATCTTGGTCAGGTATGTATCGTGCGATGGATGATTTTCCCACCTTCATTATTACCACCTACGACTCCTGTTAGCATTAAAGGGCTGTAAACTTAATCTACCGTTTTATCTTTGGCAAAGTCTGAAAAAAATGTCGCATTCAGTTCAAAGTTTCGATAATCCTGATAGGAGTCTATTTCATCATGGTTTAGTCAAAATTATTATACAGCATCAGCTATCTTTTAATGGCAAATCGTGGGATGAATTTTTAGTTGAATGCCATTTTGGGCCGACCCAATTTTGGCTAACCCCCCTTCCCCAAAGACCCGTAGGAAACGAAAGGCTACTGTAAATCTTGAGGTTAGCAATGTTCCTGAGGCTGAATCAAAGGATAAAGGAATTAAGGAAGCCCATACACCCATAAATGCTGGTATCAGTGATGATGATGTTGCGAACGTAGCTCCCTGTTACTTTGAAGCAACCTTGAATCGATCCCCATTTGATAAACGTTGTAGTACTCCTGCAAAGACAGAGGACAGGTTAACCAAAACCGAAGATATTAACGCTGTTGATTGTAAAAATCTCTCCGAGGCAAATAATCCTCGTAAACATGGCAAGGAACCTATGCATAAACTAGATCAACTAGCATAGGTATGCTGTGACAGAGGAGGATTTGAATCAAACAACCTTGTGTTTGTTCGTTCGAGGAGAGTTACTAGAAGCATGAATAATGCACCTACAGTTCCTATTCCTATGACTAATCAACAGGGTACTCAACCTTCGATTGTCCATATTGAGGATGACGTTCCATCAACTACTCATATAAATGAATCCACTCTTATAAATGATAATAGTGCAAAATCGATTAAAAACATTACAGAGTTGGGTAAGGCAAAAGTTGCTCCATTGTGTATGGACACCCATAGTTCGAATCCCGAACCATCTTTTATCAGTCTTCAATCATCTGGTCAAAACATAGATAATTCTAATCCTCCTCAGGCAGCCTATTTGTTTCACGAAAACGAAGAAGAAACTCTTGAACAAGTTCTAGACAGGGTACACGAGTCCAAGATTATAGAATTGAAAGATGAACTTAGACAGTGTCAATCCCATGCAGCTCTGATAGAGGAGGAAAATAAGATGTTCAGGGAGGAGTTGTTGAACTGGATTAACAGGTGGAAACAAATGAATATAAAAAAGAACCAATATAAAAAGGCGAAAAAGTCAATAATAGGTACAAATCAACATCTTCTTGAACATGTAGAAAAACAAAAGTTAGTGATTATCAGGCTTAGAGCTAAACTAGCCGAAGCCAGAAGAGTGGTTGATTTGCAAAAGAAAGCTTAATGATTATTCCCATTTTCAGTTACATGATTTGTCTCTTTGTCAACAGGTAATAACAGCTCTTTTGTGCATGCCTGTAAAATCGCAGATTTTACAGGCACACATATGAATTATAGTTTCTTTTGTTATTTCTGTTTTAATTAGTTTTTAATGAGATGCTTTTGTTTGTTTAAAATAGGTGGGAATGTCATTGATATTCTCTACGGTTTCAAGGCATTTCTAATATTATGGATTTCAGTTGGAAGACGTGGATGATTATTGAATACTGGAGTTGTGACACAACCACGAATTTACTAGTTCCTTTAAACCAACAATTGTTTCAGGCTAGTTGTTTTTATTGTTATCTTTTAGTGACAAGTTTCTGATGAAAAGAGATTGGATTCTCTTTGATAGTTATAGGAATCCTATAGTATTGTGTACAACATTAATGGGAAAACTGAATCGAGAGACTAGTAGTATTATATAAGCTAGGAATTTTTATAAGATGAGGATGGAGTGACTGAAGAAAAAGTACTTAAAATACTATTTTGATACTAGTGTTGTTCCTGCTGAAGTTTTATCTTTGGGAATGGGATGTGACTGGAAATCTCCAAATTGATATCGTGATTGGTATTATTTTGGAAACTCTTTATATTTCAATATATGATCTTGTATCTTTAACATTAATACAGTATACTTTGTTATGCCTATGTTTATTCATCAGTATTTCACTTTGTCAAAACAATATTGTATTTGAATTAGTATATTATTGTAATTGATTTTCTTTTAGTGTGTCTACTTTTCGGTGCCACTACTGAAAATTCAAGATATGATGATATATATATGTTTATGTCTGTTTGATTTCATTTGTGTTGTTGCAATGATTTCATACTAAACATTATTTCTTATTCAAATATCTAATGTTGGTTATTAATTATTAATTAATTAGACATTTCAGAAAATTCGAAGTAATTATTTATTTCAGTTTCTCTGTCAAGTTATTTTATAACAGAATTATTTAGTGTAGATGATCTAAGTATTTTTATTTAGATCTTACTTCTTATCTTTCTGTTTATCATATTATTAATTGATAATTAATATAATATTCAAAACCGCTCTCAGCTGAGATAATATAGATAGGATAGTTTAGATAGTTCAGATTAATATTATTTTAGTATAGTTTCCCATTTAATAGTTGTTAAATAGGATTTGTGTAATTTTTAGAGTAATTTTAATAGTCTTTTATACTTTGAAAATTAAATATAAAAATCTTCAAAAAATCAAAGACTTTCCTTAAGAAAGCAATTATAGGACAACATAGGTAGTTAAAAGTAATTTTAGGGTTTATTTATATAAAGAAGACATTAGGATAGATTTTTGTTGAATTTTAGTTTCTCCTTAAGAGAAAAATTCAGTTGGTAGCAGGACCATAACTTGCGAGATTTAGCTAGACCAAACACACCAGACGCCGCTTTAAGCTAATTGTGTGGGCTAAATCTCCTTGTTGGCCTAGGTCAGAAAATTAGGCCAACAAATGGCACTAAAAGGAGGGCCTGTTAATGATTAATGGCAGGGAAAACTAATGAGAAATTTTCAACCAGCCCACATCCTCCAGAAGTCAGTAGATCACCGTTTATGGAAACTGTTAGGAGTATCCTTGAACGTGATCATATCACATCTCCATTTACTCCTGAACAAAGTACTCAAAATTTGGAAGAATCACGACATATTATTACAAGAGCATATGCCAATCAACTTGGTGTATCTCCGATAGATTATGGTCTACCTAGGCATCAACGACGTAATCCGCAATTGAAGATAGTTTCTCAAGGTTTTCAAGAAGTTGATATCAATCCACGTTATCAAACTAGAATTCATCAGAGACAAACTATTCAAACAAACACTGCTAGAAGACTAACTGCAGAAGGTGGTTTTGATCAGCCACCTTCTTCGCCTGAATCACAACCCAATATTCCAAGAACATCCAATTTAGGGAATTCCTCAAGTTCTGAAAGAAGTCCAATGGCAGGAAATGCACATGTGGGAGGAGGAGCTAACCCTCCACCTAATACACAACTCCCTTGGCTGAGAACAGCTGCTGTAGTTGTCCCTGGTGTACAACATCCTTTGCCTAAACACTCAGACAAACTCCTCCCTAAGTTTAATCCCGATGACAAAGAACCTGCATAAGTGCATGTCGACAAATTCATGTTAGCTGTTCAAACCTTGAACGTTCAGCATGAAGATGTAGTTTGTCGTTTGTTTCCTTTGACTTTCGAAGGAAGAGCTTCTACTTGGTATTTCTCGTTAGTACAAGGATCAATCACAAATTGGGCTGAATTTCATAAAGCTTTTTTAGATAAATTTGGGGAAGACAAAACAACTGCTCTTTTAGCCCTAGAAATATCTCGAATTAAAATGGAATCTAAAGAAAGGATTAAATATTTTAACCAGAGGTTTCTAACATTAAAAAATAAAATTCCAGTTTCTTCTCAACCTCCCGAAGATATAATTATTGAAAATTATACTTCAGCCTTACCAAAATATTCCGGGATGTTCGTTAAAAGAGCTGGGAAAACAACGTTAGTAGAAACTTTTGAGGAAGCCATTAAAGTCGAGAAGGATTCTATGTCCTATGAATCAGATAAAAGTGGGAAATCTGATACTTTTCCTCATAGGAAGATTGAAAAACTTAATTCAGAAAAAGATAAAGCATTTGATGTAGAACAGCTGCAAAATGCTATTCGGGAATTAACCAATGAAGTTGTAGGATTAAAGAAAACCAATTCTGAAGCTTCCTCTTCTAGAGGATATTTCAGAAATAAGTTCAGACAAAATATGAATACAACTAATAAAACAAATACACCACCTGACATAGCAACAAATGAAGATTTTTTTAATACAATTCAAGCTGTTTTATCTTTATCTGAGATTCCTTCTAATCAAGAAATAACAGAAAACGAAGAGGAAGAGGAATCAGAAAATGAGGAAGAATCAGAGGAACCTCAACAAGTTAACGGTCATTTCTGGGTTAGTCTTGTGAAAGAATATGAGAGTAAAATTCCGCCTACAGGACAACATGCCTATAATACTCGTAGTAGAGCATTCGCAAATACTCCTGGAGCTTCGTCAAGTTCTACTACGAATAATGAAAACAATAATTCACAACCTATTAAACAAACTCAATCTGCCAAACAGACTCAATCAACCAAAATTACCCAGCCCAGTCAAAATGCTCCAAAATTAGATTTACAATATGATATAATTGAATATTTAAAGAAGACACGTGCAAACATCAGTATGTATGACCTTCTTCAAATATACCCAATGCCTAATAGTCATGTTATAAATCCTGCCATGAGTTCAATTATTCCTAATGCAAAACAAAATGTTGCTGCAAACAATTCTAATAATGATTCAACAACAAATGAAAAAGGAAAAAGCAACGGCTGACAAAGCCTCTCTTATAGGTAAGAATTCTAAATCAACCACACCTCCATTCTTACTTACCTTTGAGATTTTCAATAAGAATGTTCATAATTGCATGGTAGACTCTGGAGCATCCTCCAATGTGATGCCTTTATCAGTATGCAAGAAATTGAATGGGAAATATGTTCCATCAAATTCTCAAATAACTCAATTGGACAAAACGAGTGTGAAGGTTGTAGGGGAAATGAAAGATGTCTTAGTCAGTATTGCTTGTAACCCTTCAGTTTACCAAATTATAGATATTGTTGTTGCAGATATTCCAGATGCATACGGGCTACTTTTAAGTAGGGATTGGTCTCAACAATTGAATGGATTCTTTGCCACGGACTAGTCAACATTATGGTTACCTAAGAACGGAAAGTCAAATCAGATAAAGATAAATAGAGAAAGATATATGAAACATACTATCACAGAACTGCATGATCCTAGCGAACCTGTTTTATTTTCAGATTGCATTATGGGGAATTACATGTATGAATTGGGATTTGGAAATTTTAAAGCTGAAAATTCTGCATTTTTTGAAAATAAACAGCAATCTGAAATTAGGAATGTGACATCTATTTCTCCTAACGCTTCATTCAAGGAAACCATTAATGATGTAGATAATCCGAATATTGTGAATATTATAGAAAGAAAAGTGGTTGTGAATAGTTCAATTTGGACTTTATATTTTGATGGTGCGAAATCCAAAAAGGGGGCAGGAGCTGGTTGCCTGCTGGTGGACCCTCAGGGAAATAAAACATGTATAGCTTGTAGGATGGAATTTAATTGTACAAATAATACTGTGGAATATGAAGCTTTAATACAAGGTTTGAAAAAAGCAATTGATTTGGACAACAAAGAGTTAATTGCATATGGTGATTCTGAAATCATCGTCAGATAGGTTCATAACTCCATTCACTGCCTATCTGAACATTTACAGAGTTATCAACGAGAGGTATGGAACCTTATTTCACATTTTGATGCATTTAACATAATTTCTGTTCCTAGAAGTCAAAATCAAGAAGCAGATTTGTTGGCAAATGTAGAATCAAAGTTAATTCCGTCGGAAAATCTTACACCAGATTTCTTTTCCGTTGAATTGATTTTTAGGCCTTCCATACCAGATAATATTTTTAATTGGCGTGTATTTGACAATGATGTGCAGGTGCTGAATTTTTTGATGAATGAGGATACCTTTAAAGATTCATCCATAGATGAGGTCACTCATGAAGAAAATCTGCGGGATTTTTCGGTAATAAATGATTTTTGTTCATTTGAAAAAGCTTTTGAAAAGGTAAAACCAGTCCCTAATTCAGTACTAAGATTAGAAAAGTTCTTTGATCTGCAGGATAAATTTAGATCTGTCCCTAATTGTAAAACTAATAGCTCTCAAATGAGTTATGAAACCATAAATTTAGGGACATAACTAAATCCTCAAACTATAAATCTAGGAGTAGATTGCAACTCCGCAGAAAAAACAACATTTTTAAAATTATTTAAGGAATTTAAGGATGTCTTTGCTTGGACATATGATGACCTGAAAACCTTCAACACACAAGTCATGCAACACATAATTCCAATTAAACAAGAGTCGAAACCTTTTCAACAAAAGCTAAGGAAATATCACCCGTCACTAGAACCGACAATTAAGAAGGAACTAAATAAATTGTTAGCTGCCAAGATTATTTTTCCCATCAGGCATACTCAATGGGTAGAAAACTTAGTTCTGGTCAGGAAGAAAAATGGGGATATTAGGTTATGTGTGGATTTTAGAAATCTGAATAAGTCTTCTAAAAAGGATAATTACCCAGTTCCTCCCATGGAACAAATTCTTCAAAAGGTGTTTGGGGCTGAGATACTATCACTCCTTGATGGTTTTTCAGGGTACAACCAAATATTAGTTTCCCCAGATGACCAATTGAAAATAGCTTTTAGAACTCCATGGGGAACATATGCTTATTGCAAGATGCCCTTTGGGTTAATCAATGCTGGAGTAATTTTTCAACGGGCAATGGATATTGCTTTTAGAGGCTTAATTAACCATTCAGTCGTTGTCTATTTGGATGACGTTACTGTATATTCTAAACATCAACTTGATCATCTTAATCATCTAGGAAAGGTATTTGAATGATGTAGAAAATTTGGAATATCCTTAAATCCTAAAAAAACAATTTTTGCTGTTTCAGAAGGTATTTTACTAGGCTGCATGGTTTCAAAGCATGGAATCATGATTGATCCTGAAAGAACCCAAGCCATTTCAAAGATAACTTATCCTTTGAGCAAGAAAGCAATGCAATCATTTCTCGGTAAAATAAATTTTGTTAGGAGATTCATTCCCAGTTTCTCCGAAATCATTCGTCCATTGCAGAAAATGATTAAGAAAGACGCTATTTTTAATTGGGGACAAAATGAAAAAGAGTCATTTCAGAAAATTTTAGAAGCCATTTCAGAAGCTCCTAACCTTCTAAGTCCATATTTTAGCAAAGATTTCATATTGTATACTTTTTCTTCCGATATTTCATATGCAGCAGTCTTAACCCAATTAAATTAGCAAAATAACGAAGTACCAATCTTCTTTATGAGTTCAAATTTCAAAGGTGCTGAACTTAATTATCATGAAGTTGATAAACAAGCTTTTGCTGTGTTTAAAGTTGTTAAACATTTTTGTCCATATTTATTGAAATCTAAAACGAAAATAATAGTCCCTTATTCCTCAGTCAGAACTTGTTAGTGCAAAAGGATTTAGGTGAGAAAAGAGCACCTTGGATGACAACCCTTCAAGAGTATGACTTAGAAATCAAACCCTCAATGATAGTCAAAGGTCAAGGACTATGTAAATTAGCTACTGAAGCTGCTCATTTACCTAATGATAAAGCTGAAACTGTCATTGATGAAGTTTTACTTACCAAAGAAATTTATTTTTACCCTCCACCACAAGATTCCTGGTG
>LPNX010975288.1:0-272818 GCA_001517045.1 Pseudotsuga menziesii | reverse complement strand
AGTCTGAAAGTATAAGCAGCTAGCAGACCTCCTGGTGCTCCCAAAAATCAGAACCTTTCTTCAGTCCCTCTGTCCCTCTTTTATCATTACCAAGAATTAGTTCCATCTCCCCTTCATTAGGTCGAAATTGAAACTACCTAGCAGTTACATTAACTAACTAACTCAACTAATTGACTAAAAATAGCAAATCGGATTCCTGGCAAATATGGCGAATTTCTGAAAAATAGGTGTCAAAGAAGCTTCCATATATCTTAATTGGTGACACCTGTGTAAAAACGGAGAGAGGTTTTTGTAAATGGGCCCGTGATGGACAAAAAACTCTCTTTTTTTGTAAAAATTCATCTCCAATCGATCAAAATATACCCCGCAAAATGAACACTGAAACAGGAAAATATTGAATATTTAAACTCCCTGAACAATAGGCTGCAAAGATTTAATTGAATCTTTCAAACCTTGACATCTGTTGCAAAACTGAGAGAGGTTTTTGTAGATGTGTATCTTAGGAACAAAAACCTCCTTTTGTTTTCAAAAAATCCTCTCCATTAGCTCGTGGAAGGCATTTGACTTCAATCACTCAAAACAGGAAAAATAGAGCAGAATTCTGTTTCTCTTCTTTGTTTGAGTTAAATGGCTGGCCTGTTGTAGTAGTTTGTTCATCATGTTTGAAACCTTCCTGATAAGTTCCATGACTTTGTCATATTCTTTCATGAAGAACTGAACAACAGCTTTCCTCGAATAGCCTTTTGAAAATGATGGATAGCAGTCTCAAAATCTTTTTCTTATAAGCTGCATTTCCAAGCTCTTTTTCTTTTTGTGCATGTTGTCCTCCAAATCTGGGAGGAACTCTGCTATTTCCTTTTGGTCAATGACCTTATCTATGTTGTCAATTGTCTTTCTAACAGAATCTATACATTCTCCCTTGTGAATTATCAAATTTAACTCTTCATTTCCAACAGGAGTCTTGAAGGTCCCTTTGGGACAAGTGAGATTATCTTCATTTCCCATTACATTGCTATCTGCACCTTGATCTACATTTTCAATTGTCTTGGTGATAGAGTCTACACATTCTCTACCAACAGCAACTATGACCCCATTTTCTGGAGTCTTGTCAGCACATCTTGCACGATCCTCCATAGAAAAGAAATTAGTGGATTTATCCAATGATGAACAATCAACATAAACATTTGATCCAAGAGAATGTTGGTAATTTTGAGAAGACACCAAAGCACCTTTATCTACACTTTCAATTGTCTTGCTGATAGAATCTGCACACTCTTTATCAAAAGCACCTTTGCTACAATTCTCTGCAGTCTTGTCAGTAAATCTTGCACAATTCCCCATAGAAAAGAAATGCTTGGAATTATTCAAAGATGTCTGATCAGCATCAACATTGCAATCAAGAGAATGTTGGTTATCTTGAGGAGACACCAAAGAGTCTATGATAACCTTTTCAGGATCTTCAAGGTTCCCAAATGCTACTGCCTCACAATGACTCACACTTGCAGCTATATGCAGTTTCATGTCTTCTCAAGATAAGGATTTGAACTTCTTTTCCACTGGTGGAAAGCTACCAGTATTATCAGCAAATCCTGTTTTTAAATTTGCTCCATTCCCCTGCTCCAATCTCTGCATATAAATCTCATGACAGGTGATCCTTTGCAAATATTCACCAATATTTCCTGCTACCTGTTTCTCATATGTATTTGAAACTGGACCAGAATATATATCAAACTGTGAGCTTCGTTCTGGTGAAAGTTTCAGCTCATTGGTCTTCTTCAGTTGCGGTACAGATGCGGCATTTTCAGTTTCTTCAGATGTTTTATCTTCTGGCTCATCAACTCTGTCAACAAGAACCTTCAGCTTTTTCCGTGCACTTGGGTCACAATCCACACGTTTCCTCATTGAATGAAGTGTCATGTTCAATACACTTTGTAGCCTTATCATATTTCTTGGAAGCCCTAAAATACTTTCCAACCTTGAATAATGCATTCCCTCTTCATATTTATCTCAGTCACCAACAATGAGGTCGGTCTCGAGCATGTTCTTATTATTATATGATAATAGCCTTATCCAGTTAGCAGCAACTTTCACAGTGGCAGGTTGCCCAAGTTGTATTATGTGTTGATGAATAAAATAGCGAACATAACCAAACACCACTTGGGAATCTGTAGCTGAGCCTGAGCGACAGAGATAAACATTGTCAGTGAGTTGAGTAATCTTATCCGAAGCTGGATTTGCCACATACATTCCAGTGCTTGTCATTGCTGGAGGAGGAGGCTGGCTGCAGGGTATTCTGGCACATTTAATGTCATCAGCAAATCTACAATAAGGTTCTTGATGATTACTTTAAAGTCAGAAATGTCCCGGGATTTGGGAGCTGTCAACAACTTGAAGAATTCTTCCACAAAAATGTCAACAACATTCCATCGCAGCTTCAAAACATTTAGACGGATTAGAATCACCATCAATAATATTACATTTAGCACTAACTATCAAAGTTGCCTCAGTGGTTTCTTGAAAAGTCACACTACATTGAACCAACTGAAGTACTAAGGCAGTTATCATCTGAATTGGCTTTTGTTCCTCATCAGGCAAATGATAAGCTCTCAAATTGTGTTTTGATGGTGGTAATTTGAAGTATTTTGCAAAGCCTGGCAAACCCACATTGTCTCTATCAAAGAAGGCAAAAAGAGCATGATAAATATATGAAACGTTGTACTCCACGTGGATTTGTTCATTCAATGCTCTTTCACAACTATCTGTGAACTTCTGCCTGGCCAAAGACTCGGAGAATGACTGAGAGACTTGCACAAGTTCATTATGTACTTCAGCACAGTGCTTTCCCAGGAGTGGTGAAACGAGCAAAAATAAAAGTGCATTAACTGTGCTCAGGAACACACACAGAAACATATCCAGCTCCATAATATTTAATTTAGAACATATTCCCCGAAAATCTTGCCTTATTTCGTTCACAATCATCATTTTCCATAAATTTGCATCCAGTTGCCAGAACATTTGCCAGAATCTCCCTTACATGAGACTGACACCTGTTTACATGAAAAAAACTTGGCAAAACCCATATCAAACATGACCAATGATTTATTTAACATTTCCCCAGTGAAATCCCCAAAAAATCGGACTGAAAAATGACCATTCTGGAAAAAAATGATTTTCCTGTAGCGCGCCAGTGTAATTTTTTGGCTCCAGCGCTACAAGAATAATTTTAACATGTTTTGGTGCTTTTTAGTCATTAATTCTATTTTAAATGAGGTTTTTATGGCAAACTATACTCATGATATGATTTGTGAATCCATTATTCAATATATTGACTTTTAGAACCCTTGAAAAGCCTAAAAGAACAAAACTAAATAAAAATCTGAAGGTAAAAATTGAAAATTTCACTAAAAATCTAAAAATTTCCACAGTAAGTAAAAGAGTAAACTCAAGCAAATATGCAAGCTGAAATAAAAATGACAATCAAACATAAAATTTGAAGAAACAAGTTCTTGACTTAACATCTGGTATACAGACATAAGAATACTTTTGGAAACAGGAACTGCTCCTGATTACCTAGAACCAAAAAATAAAAGAGCACTTAGATTGAAATCTGCTCCTTATTTATTAATTGATAATGTTCTCTTTCGGAGAAATTCAAACGGAGTATTGCTTCGATGTCTAGACAAAGATGAAACATAAGTAATTCTGAAGGAGTTACATTCTGGACCAGCAGGAGGTCATTTTGGTGGAGAAACTACCGCGCATAAAATTCTCAGGGCTGGTTATTATTGGCCTACCTTGTTTCGAGATTCCTATACTTTTGTTAGAAAATTCCAGGAATGTCAACTTGCTGCGGGAAGGGTTAAGAAACCTGCTTTTCCTTTACAAACTGTTTCAGTTGAAAGACCCTTTCAGCAATGGGGTATTGATATAGTACGACCAATAAATCCTCCCTCCGTTAAGCAACACAAATATATAATAACTGCAACTGATTATTTTACTCGTTGGGGAGAAGCTGCACCATTAAGAGTTGTAAATACCAATCAGGTTATATTATTCTTAGAATTATTTATCATAACAAGATTTGGTATTCCAGATTCCCTCGTCTTTGATAATGCTTCATATTTTTCATCAATTGAGCTAACTAAATTTTCCTTAAAGAAGGGAATAAGAATCAGGTATTCAGCTAACTACCATCCTCATGGAAATGGTTTAGCTGAATCAACAAATAAAAATTTATTGAAAATTCTCAAAAGAACCATTTCAGTTCACCATCAAGATTGGCATACAGAATTGGTCAATGCCCTTTGGGCAGACAGAGTAACTCCTAAGGCTGCAATAGGTAACTCACCATTGTTCTTAGTATATGGAACTGAAGCTATTTTACCACCAAATTTATTCTTACCTTCATTACAATTAGCTTAGTCTGTTCAAGATGAAGAATGTCTAGCAATGGAAAAGATAATTAACACTTTGATAAAGCTTGAGGAAGAAAGAGAAAAGTCAAAACAACACTTTACAAAGCATCAACAAATTGGGAAATCTTGGTTTGACCAATCCTTTAGTTCCAATCGAGAATTTCTGGTGGGAGACCTAGTTTTAAAATGGGATAAAGTTCACGAGGAAAAGGGAGATCATACTAAGTTTCAGAAGATTTGGTTAGGTCCCTTTGTTATTGCTGAGAAGATAGGTCCAAGTACCTTTCGATTACAAACACTTGAAGGACAGTCCGAAACATTCTCAGTGAATGGACTGATCCTGAAAAAGTATTTCTGTTAATATTTTTGGTCTTAAAATGTATATAGTTTGTTTTGCTGTTTGTAAATGAATTTATATTTTTTTTATATAAACTGAATTATAGTTCATAAAATTTAAGGATGATGAGAAATTCATAAAACTTGTCTAACTTTAAAACATCATTATGTTATTACAGCCAGTTTTTATTCTGTTAGTTAAATATTACAGGATGTCAAATTTTTGTATATAATCAGTCAGTAATATTTAGGTAGCAGCTGAAAAAATAAATGTAAATAAACAGAGCTTCTAGTTGAAAAAACAGTCAGTTTGCTCGTTAACTAAAAATTATGATACTAGACTGAAATCTTTTAAAAGTTTGTTCAGGATGATCAAGGTTTCTTAAATCTATGAAAAACCTATCATTATTTTATTTTTAAGTGTTACTCATATTATTCCTTACCCTTTTATTTTTTAAAGTGGGGATAGTTATTAATGTCTTTTTCGAACCTTGTACATTTGAAAAAAATCTTACAGATCTCTACCATCAGTCTTCAAAAGTATTTACAATTTGAAAACTTCTTTAGAATTTGTTCCAGTCAATAAAATGTTAAAATGAGAGACAAAAGGTCTTAATAATAAGCCAATCCGATCAGAATCATAAATATCACTAGCATGACATTATTAGGAAACTAGTAATGGCTTTTGGTTTCACAAACCAAAAGATAAGGGGTCTCATCACGAGCCAACTGATTCATTTTTGGTGATATTAATGACTGACATTACCATTTGGTCACCATGCTGGGTAATGATCTCTCATTTTATAAAATTTAAAAGTTGAAAGTGAATAAAGAAAACATAATTTTTGACTGAGGAATAGGAGGTCTCATCACGAGCCGGCCTAATCATGATCATCAGTGCTGTCTAGAATAACTTCATTTTTGATCACCAGGGTGATGGATTTTGATTTAAAAATTAAAAGACGAGAGGTCTCATCACGAGCCGACTCACTTATTCCAGACAGTTCTCGTGAATGATGCTATCACATTGGGATACCATACCTAGATAGTAGTCTTCAGTCAGAATTACTGTTTAAAAAAAAAAAGAGAAGCAAACAAAAGAAAATTATTATGTTTATGGAACAAATTCTAGAAATTTTTCAGAAAAGTAGATTTCTATACTCTACACTGATGGTACAGGTTATTATTACTATGAAGTCTTTTGTTTCAATCAAGATATTTTTAAGTTTATCCCTAACTAGATCTCTATTTCAAAAGATGGAATATTTCTGAGTTATATTTATGAATATGAATAAAATATTGGTTTTTATTTAGATAAAGAATTTTTGATTGTTTTAAATAAGTTTTAAGATTTTGTTTATATCATTTATAAGTTGTATGAGCAGAGATAACTGGTTCACCCAGGTTGTCGCCATTTGTTGGCAGTCAGCAACAACCCCTTCATTTTTCATTAAGATGAAGGGAGATCAGCTCTCTTTTACGATTTTCTTTTAAAAGATTATAAAAGAGTGCCTTCAGAATATTCGATTCTGAAGGTACTCTCAATTGTAGAAGAGTCAAATGACAACATTTTCATAGTTGTGATAATTAACAGCTATTAGTTTCATAGATTTTTATATAATCAATTCTATCATTAATTAATCTATCTGATTATATATGATTTAAGAAATTCCAAGAGATAATATGCTAATTGGGGTTCAACGAAAACACATTTTGAATTTGTTGAAGCTGGTTATTGATAAGATATTATAAAGTTCCGAAAGTCCTAGAACTTGAGGTGAATTATTAAATTAATTTTTTTTAAAAACCTGAAGAGTTCACATTCTATAGGTAACTTAATATCATATCATTATTTTGAAAAAATTGTGTATATATAGATATTGAAAAAGCAAATAAATAAATATCATTTTGAAATCTTTATATGCCATAGTTTGATGGCTTTGCATCTTATCAAATTCGATTGGCGATATTAATGGATAAGGTTTTGTAAAGTCTTAAGATTATATTTCAAAATGAAACTCTATGTATATACATGGCCTAAATGATTATTCGGATGATTAGTTAGTTGTATTTCAAAACATTAGGGTTTATGGTTTTGATACTATATCGCCATGTTAATAAACGCGACCACCTTTCACATATAATCCGGAGGAGACCATCAATTGACAGTGTTTACGAGGATACACGACCCATATGTCAAATAAATAACACCTGTTACGTGGATCGTTGTGTTGGCATGGAGATTTGGCTAACACCTTGCGATTAACTGACAACTATGAATATATTAATGAATCGTATCAACAGAATTTAATGTGATATCCATTTCATTTCGTAACACTGTACGAGCTCATCATTCCCACTGTGTGTAATCAATGTCTCGATTTACGATTCACGAATCGAATAATCCCTGATATGTAGAATTGGCTAAGTTTTACTGTTAGTCGTAGCTAGTCATGCATTTATCATAACGGAATATTGGCTGTAGCATTCATCATCTCTAAGTCCGGTTAAAATGGCCAAATTTAGAGCCCTCATCACTGTCAGATATGAAGCATGTGAAGATTTGATATTTTGCATCATGTCATGCACCTGGATACCTATCCCCTCCCTCTTCACTACTCCATTCATTCCATTTTGTAATCAGGATAGTGGTGAGGAGGCCATGGCTCCACTGAGTCGTTTTGAAATCTCAGGGTTAGAGCTTATTGAAGCTGATGAGAAGGTTTCCTTGCTATTTGAGAAAATTGGATGGGGGCATTTCTTCAGGAGCTTTAGCCATCATAACACGAAGGTGACCAAGCTGTTTGCTTTAATCTTGAACGAAAACATAGCACAGATTGGGGGTGTCAAGTTCATCGTTGGCGAAGACAAAATTGTAGAGGCAACGAATCTCCCACAGACTGGGGAGCGGTGGTTTAAAGGTGGAAAAGTAAACAAGAAGAAGTGCCAGTACTTGCTGTTGCTGTTTCCCACTAGTGCAAAACTGAAAATTGGGGTTTCAGTCAGGTTCCTGAAGCCAGAATGGTTAGCCTTCTATGAGATCTTGGTCAGGTATGTATCGTGCGATGGATGATTTTCCCACCTTCATTATTACCACCTACGACTGCTGTTAGCATTAAAGGGCTATAAACTTAATCTACCGTTTTATCTTTGGCAAAGTCTGAAAAAAAAGTCGCATTTGGTTCAAAGTTTCGATAATCCTGATAGGAGTCTATTTCATCGTGGTTTAGTCAAAATTATAATACAGCATCAGCTGTATTTTAATGGCAAATCGTAAGATGAATTTTTAGTTGAATGTCATTTTGGGCCGACCCAATTTTGGCCAACACCTTCCCCAAAGACCCGTAGGAAACGAAAGGCTACTGTAAAGCCCGAGGTTAGCAATGTTCTTGAGGCTGAATCAAAGGATAAAGGACTTGAGGAAGCCCATACACCCATAAATGCTGGTATCAGTGATGATGATGTTGGGAACGTAGCTCCCTGTTACTCTGAAGCAAGCTTGAATCGATCCCCATTTGATAAACGTTGTCGTACTCCTGCAAAGACAGAGGACATGTTAACCAAAAATGAAGATATTAACGCTGTTGATTGTAAAAATCTCTCCGAGCCAAATAATCCTCGTAAACATGGCAAGGAGCCTATGAATAAACTAGATCAACTAGCACAGGTATGCTGTGACAGAGGAGGCTTTGAATCAAACAACCTTGTGTTTGTTCGTTCGAGGAGAGTTACTATAAGCATGAATAATGCACCTACAGTTCCTATTCCTATGACTAATCAACAGGGTACTCAGCCTTCGATTGTCCATATTGAGGACGACGTTCCATCAACTACTCATATAATTGAACCCACTCTTATAAAGGATAATAGTGCAAAATCGATTAAAAACATTACAGAGTTGGGTAAGGAAGAAGTTGCTCCATCGTGTATGGACGCCCATAAATCGGATCCCGAAGCATCTTTTATCAGTCTTCAATCATCTGGTCAAAACATAGATAATCCTAATCCTCCTCAGGCAGCCTATTCGTGTCACGAAAACAAAGAAGAAACTCTTCAACAAGTTCTGGACAGGGTACACGAGTCCAAGATTATAGAATTGAAATATGAACTTAGACAGTGTCAATCCCATGCAGCTCTGATAGAGGAGGAAAATAAGACGTTCAGGAAGGAGTTGTTGAACTAGATTAACAAGTGGGAAGAAATGAATATAAAAAAGAACCAATATAAAAAGGAGAAAAATTTAATAATAGGTACAAATCAACATCTGCTTGAACAGGTAAAAAAACAAAAGTTAGTGATTATCAGGCTTAGAGCCAAACTAGCTGAAGCCAGAAGAGTGGTTGATTTGCAAAAGAAAGCTTAATGATTATTCCCATTTTCGGTTACATGATTTGTCTCTTTGTCAACAGGTAATAACAACTCTTTTGTGCATGCCTGTAAAATCGCAGATTTTACAGGCACACATATGAATTATAGTTTCTTTTGTTATTTATGTTTTAATTAGTTTTTAATGAGATTCTTTTGTTTGTTTAAAACAGGTGGGCATGCCATCGATATTATCTACGGTTTAAAGGCATTTCTAATATTCTGGATTTCAGTTGGAAGATGTGGATGATTATTGAAGACTGGAGTTTTGACACAGCCACGGATTTACGAGTTCCTTTAAACCATCAACTGTTTCAGGCTAGTTGTTTTTATTGTTATCTTTTAGTGACAAGTGTCTGATGAAAAGAGATTGGATTCTCTTTGATAGTTATAGGAATCCTATAGTATTGCATACAACATTAATGGGAAAATTGAATCGAGAGACTGGTAGTATTATATAAGCTAAGAATTTTTATAAGATGAGGATGGAGTGACTGAAGCAAAAATACTTGAAATACTATTTTGATACTAGTGTTGTTCCTGCTGAAGTTTTATCTCTGGGAATGGGATGTGACTGGAAATCTCCAAATTGATATCGTGATTGGTATTATTTTGGAAACTCTTTATATTTCAATATATGATCTTCTATCTTTAACATTAATACAGTATACTTTGTTATGCCTGTGTTTATTCATCAATATTTCACTTTGTCAAAACAATATTGTATTTGAATTAATATATTATTGTAATTGATTTTTTTTTAGTGTGTCTACTTTTCGGTGCCACTACTGAAAATTCAAGATATGATGATATATATATGTTTATGTCTGTTTGATTTCATTTGTGTTGTTGCAATGATTTCATACTAAACATTATTTCTTATTCAAATATCTAATGTTGGTTATTAATTATTAATTAATTAGACATTTCAGAAAATTCAAAGTAATTATTTATTTCAGTTTCTCTATCAAGTTATTTTATAACAGAATTATTTAGTGTAGATGATATAAGTATTTTTATTTAGATCTTACTTCTTATCTTTCTGTTTATCTTATTAATTGATAATTAATATAATATTCAAAACCGCTCTCAGCTGAGATAGGTTAGATAGGATAGTTTAGATAGTTCAGATTAATATTATTTTAGTATAGTTTCCCATTTAACAGTTGTTAAATAGGATTTGTGTAATTTTTAGAGTAATTTTAATAGTGTTTTATACTTTGAAAATTAAATATAAAAATCTTCAAAAATCAAAGACTTTCCTTAAGAAAGCAATTATAGGACAACATAGGTAGTTAAAAGTAATTTTAGGGTTTATTTAGATAAAGACGACATTAGGATAGATTTTTGCTGAATTTTAGTTTCTCCTTAAGAGAAAAATTCAGTTGGTAGCAGGACCATAACCTGCGAGATTTAGCTAGACCAAACACACCGGACGCTGCTTTAAGCTGATTGTGTGGGCTAAATCTCCTTGTTGGCCTAGGTCAGAAAATCAGGCCAACAAGTCTCTAACAAATCTAATCTAATACGACATGATCCATAAATGAGGTTCTTACATCCCACTTATTTCACCAACACAAATCTACGTGCAAATAACATTTAGGACTCTATTATTAGAGCACTTCTATCCATGATTGAGATCTATCAGTTTTTGGTTTGTTGCTTGGTTCATTGTTTGTATTTCCAAAACCAAGGTTATACCATAGATACAAGTGCATTGTCCATTCACAATACCAAATTAAATGTTGTATGAAAGATACATTCAAATGGCTCATTAAATAGAAGCTTGTATAGTTAATAAACAATTTTTAATGCAGTGACATGTCTACATAAGTTCAAATTCATTACTGTAGATCAATCATGTTCTTCAAAACATGGCTATAGACCGCTTAGATATGAATCTTATGAACCTATAAATGGATCATTATATGGGATAAAACCTATGTCCATATGTATATATATAAAGGTTCCACACGTTTTAAAACATATTCTTTATCTAGGCAGCGCATGATTGAATCAACACTCACAAGCAATGTATTTCCCCCAATCATCAATTCAATTAGACATAATAGTTGTTGTGGTAGTAGAATGCACGGGACATGACATATGGTTGTATCTAAAGTTCCATGAATCCCAAGAAAATATTTTAGTGGTGTGGAATATTATAAATCAAGCCAATAACTCCATTGACATGGAAATTGATGTGGTTCCATGCATTATTGTCTCGAGCTTGCAAAATAAGATAGAGCCCAATTGGACATTCACGGAAAATGCACCAATGATCTAGCAAAGAGGGGATTAACACTATGAAATGTGTATTGGTGTCTACATTCTTATAAAGAGTATGCACAAATGAATGTGAATGCAATAATCCTTATGATGAACTCCATCAATCTTTCAAAATCCAAATGAAACAAAACAATGATTTCAATAATCAAACTGGAAAATAAAATGTCCAACAATTTACCATTTAGCAAAAGTTTAAATCACACACCAATATTATCTGACACATGGATATTTATCTTGGAACCCAAATGGGAAACCAACAATAAATAAAATCATATTTTTTCTTAAGAAATGGTTACAATGGTGAGCTATGAAACCTCAACTGAGATTATGAAGCATTCTTACTCATCAACACATTTTTGCAAATTGTTTGGCTAATGGAAAACCTTCTACTCACGTGGACAACATAAAAATCCCATGATTAACTTCTCCTTTGTATTCCGATATGTAAGTAGGTTTATTAGTCCAATGTTATAGGCTCTCTTCTTCGTATCCTCTTCATCTACCCTCCTTGAATAGACTTCTTCCCTATGAACTTGATATTTAATTGGATACCTTGGAAGAATAACCATCACAATGGTTCATTTTCATTTTCTAAGTTATAAGAATTGTTGGGCCACTCTATCAACTTTCCCAAAATACTTGAATGTTTACTACAAAGTTTACATAAGAGACTTAATTAGTATCTAGTTATTTGATTAATATCACTCTTACCACCAAAGAAAATGTTATTGATACACTTAAGGAAAACTTGGTCCTCTCAAAATAGAATGAAAAAATAGGTAGATCAACATCACTCAAAGTACTACTTTGAAGAAGAATATTAAGTGTTTCTTTGTCTCTATCCCTATAAGAAGACATCTCTTAAGGAAAAGAGTGACCAAAAGTTTTCATTTAGGTTCCTCTTATTAGTTCCTTGAATGCATTGGAAAAAATATTCTAGATTCACTCCCCCAACCAACTCCAAGATTCACCTAGTATTTCACATGTCATGTTTGAAGAAAGTAGCAAGGTTAGGTTTACATGTTTAGACCATCCTCCATGGATTTTATGAAGAGGGATCCATTCAGTTACAACCAAAAGTAGTACTAGAAAAAACAGAGCATTAAGTGCGCCAACACATTATCCATGAGTTTTGATATAGTGGAAGGATATGTAACGTAAAGATGTCACCTGGGAACTAGCAGTGATTTTATAAGAGTTGCACACCTCCAAACTTAGGGACAAAGTTTATTTCGTATGGGGTGTCATGTTATGGTTCTACTCTAACCTCCCTAGTTAGGGTTACTTAGGAGCTAGTTAATTAATGTACATGACCATTCTGTTTGAATAAGGCCCACTAGGTAGTTGGTATGCATAGATATTGGGATTATGAGTGGTCAGGGTTTGGGTAATAAGAAATTATGTATAGAGTTAGTAATAAATGTAATGTTTAGTTAAGGATTATTACTATATTGGAGCTCAATTCCATTGGAGGCCCTTGTCCCCTAAAATAGGCAAGTGAAATTTGTGTTAGACTTTCAGGTTATTTCGAAAGTGTTTACGCCATGTTTGGGGTTCCTCATGAGATTTGGGGTACATGGTGTATGTTCACCCCTTGGATGGTACAAGATGGATTGTAGCATGAGATATGGTTCATAATGGATATGAAAACTTTTTATATCTTTCTTAGTGGGGGCCAAACCTTTGATGATCATTGTTTTAGTTTTCTTTCCTAGGTCATTGAATATCTTTTTCCTGGATGGTAGATGCCTTATATAATGGCCAAATGGATCGTTCATCTAGTGGTAGAAATCCCTAAAAGATATGGGGATATTTGTATAATGTGGAGGAGGAATACAAACCCTAAATGGCATGTGAAAATTTATATTTCTATTCAAAGGATTGGACATGGATCAATGATTCCTAGGGTTATGGGGTAGTTTCCTTAGTGGAGTACTTGGATTTTGGAGGATAGGAGTTTGTGGAGGCTCATGATGGAGTGGTATGGAATTTACTTGCATAGATACATCACCTTGGGTAACCATTATCTATGAAATCATCATTATATCTTGACACTAGTACATTACAAGTTGAGCAGTTCACTTGTGTGTGGCTTACTTATGTTTAGTAGGATTGCTCATAAGGCTTAAGATGACATGCGTTATATTATTTTCCTCCCTTACCTCTAATATACATATAGGAAGGAGAGATCATTTCCAAACAAAAAACCATCACATCATACATTTGGTTTTATCTCTTCTTCGGACTTCTCTCTTAACGATGCACTATAGCTTATGAGGAAACCCTAGAGGAGCATATCCGGAGGAGGTGGATGATTTCTCTCTCTTTACATTTTTCTTTGTACATTTGATCTCTCTCTCTCTCTCTCTCTATTGGGTGACATATTTTCTTGGTTTCTTGGGGCATATTTAATTATAGGGATAGGGTTTCATCCCTTGGAGGCTAGACATTAGGTTTTTAAAACCCTTGCATGTATTTGGGGAAGAAGAGGAGGACAATCTCTTACCTTGGTGATAGTTTTTGATGGAGTCGTTCACTTGGATGAGCTAGGGTTTGTTGACTAATCCTAGATATGGAATATTGGGTGGTTCAATTTTGTTGTAACACCCTTAGATTGAACCCCTAGTATGAATGGGTCCAAATGTAATTATTGACTATGAATGCCTAAAGGGATGAATAATTTTTATTTTGTAATTATTAATATTAAAATGCATAATTGACTGCGATGAGCTGGTACGATAAAGAGATTGGGGACCTAGGTATTCACCATAGGTTGAAAGGGGGATTAGAAGTGTCTTAGTTGGGGAAAACCATGTTATGACCTTGTTAATTCCTTAAGATTACCATTAAGCCCCTAATATTACCCTTAATACATGATTTAACCATAGTCCCTTCTGATTAACTTAAAGATGTTTAAATAATAATAATGATTAAGGGTGGTTAAATGTCACTTAAGGGAAATATTAATATGGTGCCACATGCTCTCATTTTGCTTGGAAGGAAAAGTGGCAGTTCGTTCTGACCTGAGGGAGTTCATCACAACTAAAGGGAGAAACTTGTTCGATCTTGGAAGGAAGAGATATAAGAACCGATCCATGATCAAGGGAAGTGTTTGAGCAAAACACATATTTTTCTTAATCAAACTGAACCAAATTATGAATCATGAACAATACTGGAAAAATGTATGTTGAAGCTATATCCATTTTTTTATCTCTGTTTAATCCAGTGAAATGGAAAATGGTGTAGGAAAATAACTTAGTGGAATTCTGCGTATTACGAACAATGATTTGTCTCATTGTTGTGCTAGAATATGGAAGCTAGGAAAGTGAAATGAACTATTTTGCATGGAATTGGTTGTAGTCCAATGTTCCTGATAGCCAAGTGTTAAACCTCTGAAAGAAATTATGGGGCTGGTGATAAACCTGACTGGTGAATGCATGGGTCTTATCTCAGGAGTGGAGTTCTATTGAGAGATAAAATAACATAATTGCGTATGGTTGGGTGGAGTGTGCCTCTCACATAGTTAGTTTCCCAATTCGATTGTTCACAGATAAGTAAAATTTCTAATAATTAAATTTTTATTCTTCAATTGAAATTGGTGTTTGGAATCAAGTTTATTTCTTCATGTTTATTTTCTCCATGTATGAATTATGCTTGAGTAAATTGCAATAATTATGTTGAATTCCTAAGTGTTTAGAGGATTATAGTTTTTGAGAATTAAATGGTTAAGGATGGAATGAAAAAATGCACAACCTTATATTTTCTTTGAATTGTTGATAATACTTGTTTAAAAACTATTGGGATACTTGTTAAGTAGATGCTCCATTTGGGATTTGTTGAGTTGTTGTAGGCAATGCTATTTTATTAATGGTTGTAGCATGCCATTAGTTGCCTAGTTCTGATAACTAATTAAAGGGGGAAAAGCCTTATGTTTTATTTGTGCTTGCATAGCGATTGAGGAATATGGATTAAATATCACATGTTTATCATGTTCACTATTTGAATTCAATGCATTTGAGAAGTTAAATGAGTCCATTGTTTTGGTTGCTCATCTTTATGTTGAATTTCATGAAAAACAAACAGTTAGAATAACATTGTATTTAGAGTGAAGTTCTTACTTCCTTAATTGTTAACTCCTGCAATGGTGAATGTTGTTATTTGTGAAAGCATAAATTGCAAATATGAATTTAGGGATAATTTTAAGAACAACCCCAAAATTTATATGTATAATAAATGAACAAATATCCCTAATATATCGGAAAAAATGAAGGCTATTTTATCAATAATATATATATACACACACACACACATTGGCTAATCTTTCATTCTATTATAGAATCTTGTAAAATCTTGGCGAGCATTTCACTAAATTAGAAGATATTGTAAAATCTTAGTGTCACTGAATTATAAAATATTGTAAAAACCTGGCGAATCTTTCATCAAATTATAAAACCTTGTAACAACTTGGTGAATCTTTTCCTAGGAAGACTTAACTTTTAATCTTGTGGATAACTAAGGTAGTGCATAGAATATCTTATACTAAATCTTGAATCTCTTGAATCCTAGACCCTCAAATGAGAAAATCGATGATTAAGGAGAGGAGGAATTTATTTATACATTTCACAAGTAGTATTGGGTCACTCACAACCAGAGGTGTTGGTGAAACACAACTACACTAACTAGCTTCAGGGCAATTGGGGAATCCAATTTTTATCTCATCCCTTAACGCTCCAACGGACATGTGGGGACCCAATATTGACATACCAACTAACCGATAGAATTGAACGCTTTACACTGTGGAGTGATTATGGCACCCACAAACCATTATTACAACGTGGAGTATTATCGAGACCCACAATCTTAATATAGTGTAAGAATTCCCAATTATCTTATTTTCCAAATCTCTCATTTTTAAGCTACCCTCTAAGAAAAAATAACATGCTTATCCATTTATAGGTACGAATGCCACTTGTTCCTTTCTTTTGTTGACAATGAAAATATGAATTATGTCATTCGATTTAAATTTTTAGAGTTAGTTAGAATCTTGCAATGGTTATTAGAAATAAGAACATACACTGAACAACAACATAAAGTACATTAATTCATCATCACACATATCATTAGAAGTAAATACTACTTTTTTTCATATAAACTGAGGAGGTCATTGTATCAATGTCCTTGAAAATTTTGAAAGCACGCAAAATGTGGTAAAATTGTTTTAGCATCCTCATTGAATGCAAAAGACTATATATCAAATATCATAATTTCTACATCTCAGGTCAAACATGCCCTGTACATATCATACATAACTACATCCATTTCTAGATGAAGATAAGAATTACAGATCTAAACAAATCACCAAAAAACATTTTACTTCTGAATGACCCTTACAAAAAACAAAATATCATAAAACAAGTACCGAACCCAACAAATTTAGGTCACAAATAAAATTGACAAACTTGGTAATACCAACATAGTCATGAAATTCTCAATACAAATAAAATAATCTACCACAATGCTTTGGACAACTCTATGAGAAGATAACCAAAATAATGACAATTCCATTGTAGCCGCACCATTATAATTAGTGTGCATTCATTTATATTACAAACATCCCAAACATCAATAATAACAGACATAAACTATGAACATATACACTCTCATTAACACCTTAGAACCAATAATAATTGCAGAGCAAGATCCTAATAAAAGCACATTTTAAACAACTGTTTCAAATTTAGTATGAATATATAAAAACCATGTGGTGTCTCTCCATCAAGAGTAGCATCCACTAACAACATATAAATGTTAGCCGATAGTTTAAACATGGCAAGGCATAAAATAAATCAATTTTTTTAATCTATATAATAGTTTCAAAGAACCAACACTCCTAGGATAGAATAAAACCCTAATAACATTGAATGAGCCCTAAGCATCAAAAGTGCCCTAGAATTCAACAGGCCTCAAAAAGCATTATAAAAGGTAAATTTACAATATAATAATCTATTGTAATTGTGGATTAAAATCATAAAAACCATGATAAAAAGCATACCATGTTAATTATTGTATAAAAAGAGTGTTGCGAGTTTGTATTCTTTGATAAATTGCACGTGTGGCACGCCCCTTCAAGACTCGAGATTTTGGAAATGGATATGTTACGTGGATATTAAAATGCCAAGAAAACTAATAATGAAAAGTGGAATTGCATCAACCAGAACCTTCACCCTGCAAGCGCAATGCGATGTGGATGAATCATGAATCACTGTTTCGTTTATATAGAACAAAATATCCCCTAATTTTCCCTCCAATACTGGAAATTGAGGGCTCAAAGAAGGTATCACCTAAAATTTCCTAAAAATACAAATAAATGCAACCATATGTCTGAAATTAAAGGAAAATGATAGGAGAAATAACCCTTGGGAGACTCCATTACTGAATGTCGGGGGCAAAGGAATGATTTCACTAGAATTTCTCTAGAAATTGGGGGGGAAATATAGATTGGAGGGAGATTTTACTAGGGTGATTTTGTTTTTCATTTTCCTCATTAATACATGGGAGGCTATTCATTTTGGATTTTTTTTCTAATCAATATTGAGAGAATGTATTTTAGCTGAAAAAACCATTTCCATATAAGAAAATAGTCCACTAAATGTTTGTAACCTCCTGAATATAGCCCATGGGATATATATAGCCCCTAAAATTATCCATGGTTGAATTATGCAGTTGAACCTTGTCCGCCTTGTTGGTTTTGAAAGATATTGTGATAATAACTTAAAGATTATTAGTATTGCTTGCTTGGGAATGAAGTATTAAAGTTTCCCAGCTAATTAAAGAAATGGAATGAATAATTGTAGCTTGTGGACGTGTCTAATTGAACTAGGTATCAGAGTTGAACTGAGGCATAAAACTTGTTTAGTTTCTAACCAAAACTATTAAGTTTAAGAAATAATTCATTCCTTAGTCATTTTTTAAAAATGAATAAGTGTTAAACCTTTGAAATAGAAGAATACATTACCGAGATTTCAGTTACGAAGTGTTGATGCAAATGTGCCGACTTTGGGATTAACATATTAAATATTAATTTATTTATATGTCCATTTCAAGGTTATGATGTCGAGGTTCCAAGTTTAGAATCGAAAGATTAAATATTAATGCATTTAAATGTCTACGTCGAGGTTTTGTGCTGCTGTATCGACATCGATATCGACATAGTAAATCATTATGTTTATGTTTTCACATATCAAATACCAAGGTTTCGATGTCGAAGTGTTGATGTCGGGATTGACATGTCAATTGGGGATGGATTTCCATTTAATGTCAATATCATAGTTTTGATGCCATGAGACTTGAGTTCCAATGTCAAAACATCGACACCGGAATGATATATTTTATATGTCCAAAGTGTGTGTCAACTTTTGAGGTCTGACATGTTGACCTTTGGAAATTCAGGATCCGGACATTGGGGCGATCACGTTGGATTTGTTTGGATAACTACTTGTTGAGTGGTGTTGAATCCCTACTTTTGATGTCAGAAATATCGAGAAGGAATAATTAAGTCAAGACTTTTATATTTGTCTATTACTGATCTGACATTGGAATGTTGGAGCAGTTCTGTAGGACATGG
Source organism: Pseudotsuga menziesii (assembly GCA_001517045.1). Lineage (NCBI taxonomy): Eukaryota > Viridiplantae > Streptophyta > Pinopsida > Pinales > Pinaceae > Pseudotsuga > Pseudotsuga menziesii. Next base: position 253,789 of record LPNX010975288.1, on the reverse strand, counting down.
TTAATCACATTGGGTTAAGTTAATTAATCATGTTTAAATTTTGTTTATGCAAATTTATTTAATGAATAACCAAGATACCACTAATTTTTTTTGTAATGTGGCACTTATTGTACTTTTATATTATAAATTAGTTATAGATCATTTGGAAGCTCTCTATATTTGTTTCAAGCTATAAATTTTTTATTTGTGTAGCTATGTAACATGTGGGTGCATTATGGTTTGGTATCAAAGCTAAGTTTTCAACACTTAGCCTCTGGGAAATGTTTTTTTCGAAAGAGTACACTCTTGAGCCTATTTAATTCCATAATATTTCTTGTATGAAATTTTTCTATGTTGGTATTGTAAATTATGTTGTACATATGAATTTTAATGTGAACTAACAATCATGGATGAATTCATATTTCTAGTGACAACCCGATTTTTAGGCCATTGTACTTGGTGATTTCCATTGTAAGTAGGAAAGCAGTATTGAAAGGATGGCAGAAGAACCTGCAATGTCTAACTTTGCTGAAGAGGTTGGCATGGGTATGAATAAAACATAATGAAATGGTCATCAGTTTGATCTAGGAACCATGGAAGTGTTCCAAAATTTGAGGGATATTCATATTGGGAATGGAAAGATCTTTCAACAACAAAATCAGATTAATCAACAAATTTTGTCGAATTTGGTTTAATTACAAAACTAGATGTAATAGGTATCTTCTATTGTAAGAAAGGAAGGATAATAACAAATGAACACATGAATTCCTAAGAGATATCAACATTCCAAAGATAAGGATGAAGAAAAATGAGGCTATGTTCCCACTATCATTCTATTGAAAGTCATAATGGGAATGAAGTGCCTGAAATTCATCGGGATGTTCATCCTAGAATAAATGTGAAGAGGAAGCATGATAGGAATGCATTATAGGGTAAACTAAAGAATATCAAACCTCCTACCTTTGACGGAGAAAAATATGGGGAAATCGCAGATATTTGAATACTGGAAATGAATAATATCTTTAGCTACATGAATTTTCAGACAATCAAGAAGCTCGTATTTCCATATACAATCTTCAGGGAAAATATTACAGGTGGTGGAAACATCTGAAACAAGTTGAAAATCTAGATGAGAGGAAAATATCATGGAAAAAGTTTCAAAGGTATTTCACGTATGAATACCTATCACAACAGTACTATGATAAGGAAGTGCAAGAGTTCTCTGAACTTGGATTGGGAGATAGGACGATGGAAGAGTATGATAAAATATTCTTATACTTGTTGGGTTATGTGGACTTCATCCAAGATGAAAAGGTTAAGATTCATTGATCCCTCAATGGTTTACCAACATTCTACAAGGACCAAATAGCATATGACGAGTGTTGCCCACCTATTTCGACTAGGTGGCAACCTCATGTACATTGAAGATGTACATTATGTGCAGTTTGTACCATGGAAAAATTCTGGGGATTTTTCATTCAGCAGGGAAATTATGCCCCTTTTGTACACGAAATGTCCGCTCCCCTGCGTGGGATAATTAATGTAACTTTATATGTCATCATGGGTCATTCCTCTAAGGATGTCCCATGGACTTTATTATCAGGGAAGTCCTCTTCACCGAGTGTTTTTTTCCCCTTCCAGTTAATTTTGTTAATTAACAATTTTAATTGGTTGGGTTTTTCACTCACAAATCCTCCAAAGTGGTGAATTGGCGTTCTGATAATCAAGTCCATGAGGTGGATAAGGTTTCAAGTTGTTTTCCATGACCATGCTAGCCATATCTTGTAGTCTTGCGGAATTTCGTTAGGATTTTAATTTCTATTTTGATTTTTTCTTAATTAATTAACTTTACTATTTGGTGGATAATTAATTAAGTTTCGATGTAATAATGTAATTTATTGAACCTTGGCATTTTGTAATAGGGGCTATGAATGCAAATGAAAAAGCTATGACACCCCCTAAGCCATTGGTTCAAGTCTCATGTCATTCTAGCAAGGGGTTAAGAAGTTAGACCAATTTGGGTTAAGACAAGGTATTTTTTCCCAGGAAATTAAATTAAATTATTTGATTTTGAAGGAAAAAATCAAATAAGGCCATGGTAAATAAGTTTGGGAGATGGATAATCATAGTTAATTTTTATTTAAATAAACTCCCCCATGGTCCAAATAAATTTTTGAAGATTTCCCAAGTGGGGTGCCCCTCGTCTTAATAAAAGATAAAAATTAAAAAATTAAAAATTAAAAATTGAAAAATTAAAGATTAAAAATTAAAAAATAAAAAATAAAAAATATAAGATTAAAACTTGAAAATAAAAGATAAAATAAAAAATTAAAGATAAAAAATAAAAAAATAAAAAAAATAAAAAATAAAATATTAAATAGAAAATAAAAAGATAAAAATAAAAAATATAAGATTAAATAAAAGATTAAAGGATTAAAAAATAAAAGATAAAAAAAGATTTAAATATAAAAAGTAAAAGATAAAAAATAAAAGAATAAAAAGATAGAAATTTAAAAAAAAAAGATAAAAAAAAAGATTTAAATATAAAAAGTAAAAGATAAAAAATAAAAGAATAAAAAGATAGAAATTTAAAAAAAAAAGATAAAAAAAAAGATTTAAAATAAAATATAAAAAGTAAAAAATAGAAGAATAAAAAGATAGAAATTTTAAAAATAGAAGATAAAAAATAAAAAAATAAAAAAGAAGATTAAATAAAATATAAAAAGTAAAAGATAAAAATAAAAACAATAAAAAATTAAAAGAATAAAAATTATAATTTGAGTCAAAAGGGGGCCTCACTTGAGTCATGGAAACCCTAGATCTAAGGGTTAGGCTTCATTGTGACATGGATCTATCTTTTTGACCATTGATTTGAAAAGGCACCCTTGCTTATGATTGGTGGATGGCTTGTAAAGTCAACAAACCTAGATCTAAGGGTGGAGGAGAGCTAGAGTTTAGATCTATATTTTGGACCCTTGATTTGGGAGTGGGTTTGAGATCTTTTCAACTATAAAAGAGAGGCCCCTCCTCTCATTCTACTATCATCATTCTTTGGAGCATGGTTATGCTGCCAAAATACTATCTTCTCATTCTCTTCTCTATTCTTCTCTCTCAAGCCCTAAGAGGCTCTTTTGTATCACGCTTTGCCCTAGTTGGGCCACAATCAAGGAAATTCTTTGGAGGAACATTGTGCTATTGTTCTACATTCTTCATGGTCCATTATTGAGGTAACTTGTATCTTGTATTTGGTTTTTGCATATTTGTATTAGTCTAGTTAGCTCTCCACAAAGTATTTTGTGGAGAGATTAGAGAGTAGAAGTATTTTTACCCTCTTTTGTGAATTGTTTAGCAAATTTCTTCAAAGTATTTTGTAGAGATTGTTAGATATTCATCACTAGGCTTACATTTTCTTGCAGATCTAATATTTGTTTACAGGTTTTCTAAGCCAATGACATCTCTCCAAGGGTTTCATCTTCAAATCTGCATTTTCGTCCATCTCTCTTTGTCTCTCATAAAACTAGGTTTTATTCATTGTATAGTGAATAGAACCCTTGTTTTAGGGCTTTCTTTCATTATAGATTAGTATAGAATTATAAATCTGCGGTTCATATATCATTTAAAGGCCAAAAAATTCATTTTTTGGCCACTAAAACTTCATTTTTTTCCAAAATTTCAAGTTCAGATTTTTCAATAATTTTTCAGGGTTTTATACTAATCTGTGCTAACTTTTTGTTTTAGTGTTTCTGTAGTAAATTCCAGCAAGTAAACTTGCTGGTTTGTTGCAGGTTTATGCACAAAAGAGGGGGTTATGCTGCCCAAAATTGCCTAGAAAATCCCTAGAAAAGTTTTGGTCCAAAAGAGGCCAAAAAACCTCAATTTTTCCTCTCTTTTCTACAAGATTGTAAACCCCAAAAGAGAAGTTCTCTTTGGGGTATTCTCTAAAGCTTTGAAAGCTGTTGTAAATCTATATATGAGTAGTGTAGAGATAGCCTAGAACACTAGTTGCTTAGATTTATTTTTTATGCAAGTTTTATTTCTATTTACCCACCTTCCCTTAAGGGATTGAAGTGAGGTTAGGTTAATCATTTTTATTTCTGTTTACCCACCATCTCTGTTACAGAGATTGTTGTGCGGTTAGGATATTATTTTAGCTAATTGCATTTTCCTTTCAAGTTTCTGTTCAAAGTAATTAAATCTAATTTTTATTTCTGTCAAAGGAGTAACCATACAACCCACTGATCCAGTGTATCCTCTGTCCCAACTTGTCATCTCCCTTTAGGGACTTCAAGTTGGGTATGAAAATCAGGACAGGTGGGGGCTTAGCTTAATTAGAACAACTTCTTTTTTCTGCTAAAAACCTTCACTTTGCTTTTTCAGTCCAGGGTCCAAGTACCAGCACCTCCCATAAGGGATACCGCTTGGTTGTGCCTTGTTGATAGTTTTGAAAATTTACTTGCATGCTTAACCACTACAAGATTTAAAATTTACCCCTAAAATTAACCAACAACAAATTTATCCCCTGTTCCTCTACTCGGTTATCACCCTTCGGGGTACTCACGAGATACGACAGGAGGTAGAGGAGTTTTAGTAATAGGCATCCATCTTGCTATTTTTCCGATTGATTAAAAACAATGACCTCGGAAGCTAGTTGGAGTAGAAGACCGTGGGGGGTCTCTAGGCATTCTAAGTCCTCCTTGTTGAGCACCAGGGCATTGGGGTTTGACCTGGGAGCTACAGGTGGACTTGTTTCCACTGTTTTGAGCGCACCAGCATTCCCTCTTTGACTTGAGAAATACTAGATTGGGGTAGTCACACCACCGGATCTAAAACTTAATCAAAGACTTCAACTTTAAATACAATTTATTAAAACGAACCAAGAGACATTGCAAAATGTCTTACTCACATTTCATTTTCTGTATTTGCTTCAAAGTCCTTGCTTTTCAAGGATTTCATTTTACAAGTACATCTTGCAAGCATCTCAATTTCATTTCAGTACCTTGCACTTTCAAGTATAATATCTTTAAAGTACTGTGGCACGCTTGAGTAAAACATTGTTTAATCTTGTAACTTGAAAGCAATCTGTCCTTTGATCTTTGACATAATAACTTGTTCATCCGGTGTATATCTTGTTTCTTTTCAGGTATCATTGTATATTTGTTGAACCATTCTTTAGCATTTGTTCATATTGTTAATATTGTAGATCTTGCTTAGCTTAGGCAACTGTGGATAATCATTCTTAATTCTTTTGTAAGTTTGTAACTTGTAATCTTTTGACTCCATTTAATCTAGGCACTGATCTTGTAATTTTTTAACCTTAATAAAATAAAATCCCTTTAACTAAATTGTTAATAAACCTTCCTATAGGGACTACCCCCCTTCGCTCTGTTGGGATTTGGCCTAAATGGAGGAGTCGGTAGACTGTGGTGACAGTGGTCCCCAGCTCTAACTTGCCCCCAACGACACACAAAGCAGGTTGGAGACTTCCCCGTGTCATAAAGTGTGTATTAGGCAGCAACATCTTTGGCGCCGTTGCCGGGGACAAGTCTTTTTTCCTTGGTCTTGACATTAATTAAATAATTTTAGATCTAATTCTTTAATTCTTCAATTTAATTCGTTTTTAAAGTGTTAATAAATTTTTTGAAATAACCTTAAATTATTATTTTTTTCTTTCTTTCTTTTACCCATATTGGAAGTTTACTTGTTCTCCAAGTGGCGAATCCACTTCAAAATATATAGTAAGGTATTCTCCCTGGAGCCCTTTGGTTTGTTTAGCTCCCTCTTAGATCCTGAAAAGGCTTTTAGAGGAAGTTAAACAAACTTGATCCCTATATAATCTTTACAAGTCTTGGAGAAGAAGCCAATTTCTAATATGCCTTTGTTGTTTATCTAAGTAAACTAACATGAACAATGAATAATTATTATAGACCATGTGATTTCTCTAAAATTGTGGGGTACCCTCATGAAGTTCCAGAGAAAGCTATAGATAAGTTGCCTTTTTTTCAAGGAGACAATGTTACAAGTGCTAAAGCCCACATCAGAAATTTCAATTTATGTATTGCAAGATGGTGTATGGCACACAACCATGAGGATGTGAAGATGAAACTCTTTGTTTTGTCCTTAGAGGAAGAGGCCATTGATTGGTTTATGGAACATGATGATAACACGTTTAAAGACCTTAAGGGAATCCTTGAAGCTTTTAATGATAAATGGGGAGATAAGAGGGATCACCATTCCTTGTTAACTGCTTTGCACTCTAGCCATAAGGAAGATAATGAAACAGTGGAAGGATTTAACAGAAGATTTAATGAATTGATTAAGAGTCTCCCTCAAGATATTAAGCCTCCTGAAAAGGCCATCTTAATTTTCTACGTTCAAGCTTTTGAAGGGGAAATGAGATACCAGCTAAGGGATAAAGAGCCTACAAATGTTAGGGAGGCACAAGACAAAGCTATTAAAATAGATAAGAATATGCAAGATTTGGGGAAATCAAATGTTCTTGGGTTTTCAAAGGAAGTTAAGAAAGTTCAAAACCAAGAACCCCAAAAGTGACTCTATCAAAGAGCTCGCTCGATTGATTAAGCAAATGGAAGAAGTCTATATTAATCAATTATCATCTATGCATAATAAGATAGTTTCCATGGAAAAAGATAAAGGTAATAATCATAAGCCAAATGATAGATGGCAAAAGGATCTCCCTAAAGGACCCCCTTATCAAGAACAAGAAAGACCTCCAGAGCCTATGGAAGCAAACAATTGGTTTGATAATCCAGTAATCCCTTACTGTAGGGCTTGTGATGATTCACATGAGGAAGGGACTTGTCCCATTTTCTTTCAGATTATAAAGAAAAAGTTAGCAGCTAGAGAAAGAATGGAACAGGTTAATATGGTTGGTCATGAATGTGTGTTTGACAATAATGAGGATTTATTGGATTCAGTAGAAGATATTAAGGACATGGTTTGCATGACTAGAAATATGGACAAAGTAGAAGAAACATGTGACCATGAACTTACCCCTAAACAAAGTGTATTTTCAAGTAATAATTTGAGTATGGATTTAGGGGGTTGGATCAGTAATGTAAAGGTTCCAGCCCAAAAGGATAAGCCACCCAAGGCTTTAGTAAGTTCTCCTCAAGTCAGTAAAGTGTCAGACTATTTTCAGAATGTTTTAAAAGAAAAGACAGTCGAGGCATGCTAGAATCAATTAGTGTTTTTTTCAGAATGTGGACAGTGTATATAGTGGAAAGGATCATGTTATTTTTGTTAGCTTCCCGGAAAATATAAAGGATGGAATCAAAATAAAGGAAGTTAATAAAATATGGCATGAGCAGTTTTTTGATAGTGTGGAATTTTGGCAAATTTTCAAAGATGTGAGGCACTATCAAAGTCACAAGAAACAGGAAAGGGTCAAACGAGCCACAAATCAGGTTTTTCTTCAAAAAGATAAATACTTGGTGTCCTAAGGGACACTTAGGACACTTTCTGTAATGTATCTCTAACCCTTTTCCTTGCATTCTTTTAACCGCTTTGTATTATTTCATTCTTTGAAATTATTTATGCATATATGTATGATCATTGTGTAGTCATTTCATTTATTCATTATTTATTATTTATTGGTTTCTACATGAGGACTTATGTTGGTTATTGGTAAGAATTTGTGGTTGTAGAGTCTGGAGTTCTCGTATGCTCTCCGATGATCGAACACACGTCCCCAAGTTGGAGCCAGATGTTTCCCACCTATTTTGACTAGGTGGCAACCTTATGTACATTATGTGTAGTTTGTACCATGGAAAAATTTTGGGGATTTTTCATTCAGCAGGGCAATTATGCCCCTTTTGTACACGAAATGTCCACTCCCCTGCGTGGAATAATTAATGTAACTTTATATATCATCATGGGTCATTCCTCCAAGGATGTCACCAGGGACTTTATTATCAGGGAAGTCCTCTTCACCGAGTGTTTTTTTCCCCTTCCAGTTAATTTTGTTAATTAACAATTTTAATTGGTTGGGTTTTTCACTCACAAATCCTCCAAAGTGGTGAATTGGCATTCTGATAATCAAGCCCATGAGGTGGCTAAGGTTTCAAGTTGTTGTCCATGACCATGCTAGCCATATCTTGTAGTCTTGCGGAATTTCGTTAGGATTTTAATTTCTATTTTGATTTTTTCTTAATTAATTAACTTTACCATTTGGTGGATAATTAATTAAGTTTCGATGTAATAATGTAATTTCTTGAACCTTGGCATTTTGTAATAGGGGCTGTGAATGTAAATGAGAAATCTATGACACCCCCTAAGCCATTGGTTCAAGTCTCATGTCATTCTAGCAAGGGGTTAATAAGTTAGACCAATTTGGGTTAAGACAAGGTATTTTTTCCCAGGAAATTAATTTAATTTCCAAAGGTGAAAAATTAAATTATTTGATTTTAAAGGAAAAAATCAAATAAGGCCATGGTAATTAAGTTTGGGAGGTGGCTAATCATAGTTAATTTTTATTTAAATAAACCCCCCCATGGTCCAAATAAATTTTTGAAGATTTCCCAAGTGGGGTGCCCCTCGTCTTAATAAAAGATAAAAATTAAAAAATTAAAAATTAAAAATTAAAAAATTAAAGATTAAAAATTAAAAAATAAAAAATAAAAAATATAAGATTAAAACTTGAAAATAAAAGATAAAATAAAAAATTAAAGATCAAAAATTAAAAAATTAAAAAATAAAATATTAAATAGAAAATAAAAAGATAAAAATAAAAAATATAAGATTAAATAAAAGATTAAAGGATTAAAAAATAAAAGATAAATGGTTCAACAAATATAGAAGGCTAAATGCATATATTTGTTGATACCTTGAAATCCTTCCTACTCTTTTCCATGTTCTCGATTTGGACTATTTGTAATACTGTCTGAGTACATAAAACAAACCATTCATAAAGACCCTCCCTCGAAGGAGAAAACATAGCATGCAAACTAACTACTATTCACCCCATTAGAACACAATCTATACCACGACCCCTACTTTTGAACACAAGCATTACCATTTACAACCCAAAATACCCTGGCCGAACCAAAACTTGAGTCTTGCAATCCTTTGCACCTAGAGACAACAAGAACTACCCATACTTTTGAAATGATAAAAAATATGAATCCCCAAAGGAGAACTATTGCACCTTGTTCTTTGCGAGTGGAGGAGCCCCCATTTGTCGTTCGAGCCACTAGTGTTCTGTAGACCATCACCCATTGCCTCCCAAGAATTGAGAGTGAATACCCCCATCTGTTGAAGAAACGACAATCTAACGGCATGCCCAATTGCACCTATTTTTATATGCAAGAGGTGCATGTATGAGTATAATTCTTTCCAGAAGGCGACTGGGATGTCAACACCCCCCTACTTCTCCTCATGCTCTAGCAAAACGTGACTATTAAGGACTTTAATAACCCAATATAGAGTGACAAGTTTTACATACAAACCTTATCTGAACCTCAAGGAGCTCGAGTCTTGAATCCAATTCTCCAGCACCACTGAGTCCATGGAGGGAGCGTTCTCCAGCACCTCATGCGAGACCCCATCTTCCATTATCTCCAAATCTGAATGAAACGATGGGGAATTGACATGCGATAAATCCATGCCTCCTGCACAATTATGGTGTGCTCATGTCCTTCCCACCTTCTCCTCCCATTCTCTGCTTCACCTGAATTACCCTAGGTTCCATTTCCCACCCAACAAGAAAATCAGAATGCACATAATTATGCTCAATTCTAAATAAGAAAATTACTGCGTCATCCATGAGCCCAAGTACTACCACCCCATGATGTTTATGAGGAACAACACATGGGACAAAGGATACAAAGTATCCGTTACCATGAATTTCCATAATGGACGACAATAATTTCCTTATCAGGTTCGTCAATCCAAAGTCTATCCACAACATCCTCCATGATTTCCTCTGTCCTCGACCCTCCAACTCTCAAACCTCCCTTTTTGGAAAACAAAAAAATATGATCCATGTCGATACCTCTTCCCACTATGGCAATCAAACATATGCACCAAACAGTAATGTCCCCCCTCCATACCACCTTCCTTCATAAATTCATGCCAACGAAACATGCCAAACTAGGCTCTACATGATGCCCACCTAGAACGTCACCTCTTTCATTCTACTCACCCGCATCCGAGGTCTTACTGTCAAGCTCACCTATGTGGAGACATTGTCCTCTCTGGAATGGGTCCCTTAAACTATCCATGGGTCCTTCCCACAATCTTATCCTTCTACTAATCACAATGTTCGCCATAAGATCTACCAATTTGTTGACAAAGAGTTTCACATGGATAAAAGTTAGGCCATGATTCTGAGCTAGCTTCTAGGAAATGTTTTCCAACCTGAAATCTAGCCTCTAGTGCTCCAATATATTGGATATGGGTTTTCCATCTTTCATATTTCTATCCATTTTGAGAATAACTGTTGATTCACCCTCTAAGATGATAGGAAGCAGGTTCTGATTGATAGCATTAGACAACCCTTGTAAAATACCTTCTGGTTCTTCCATATTATTAGTTTCCCTACCCATGTATCCTGCATACAACCACACTATTCCTCCTCTATTATTATGAATGGACCTCCCAAACCCCGATGGACCTAGGTTACCTTTTGAGTCCCATTATAAGTTAATATTGAAGAATCCTTCTGGAGGTAGAGTCCAATGGTCGAGGCTCCCCATCCATTTACATCCTAGCAAAGGTTTACCAATAAAATCTAGAATGGACAGTACCCACCAGGATGAGAGGATACGCTTTTCATGATCTACAACCTGCCAAGAAGTGTCAGGAAAGGAAGTAGTCAAAGAGATTAAAGTATGTGGGACTGGATTAAGAACTAGACTTCCTCAATACTTTTGCAATTGTTTCTAAAAATTCGTTGGGTTCTTTCCTTCCATACCTCCCATAATACAAAACCAAGAAACAATTTCCATATCCTGTTCACTACAGGATTAACAAAAAAATTGATTGGCCATTCTTTGATTGAAATATTTGGTCTCCCTATAACTCTAGTAGACTGACAAAAAAAATGGACCCCTTATCCCATATAGCTGAAGGCGGAAAAGGGACATGAATATAACAGTTGGTTCATGAACTCTTCAACATCCTGGCATAAATAACACCGTGTAGGTCCAACACAGCCCCTTTCCCAAAGGTTTCTCTTGTCAATATCTTACACTTCAAAACCAACCAAAGGAACATGGACTCTTTTGGCCACAAGTTCGATCAACATAGCTTCTTCCACTCTGAAGGGTCTTTCCTTTCCCAACATCCCACAATATTAATATTATATGTTTCCTTCACCGTATACCCCATCTTATTTTGTTGAGTTCTTCATTTGTATGGATACCCTGATCCTGCAGTTCCTTCCATAGTTTGGTTAAATCCTCATTCACGTTAAGCTCCTTCCATTTCTCCCTTCATCTCCAAGGTATGGAGTATTCCTGCTAAGGAATCCTCTCCCAATATTCATAAATTTTAATCCCCCATGTATGAGAAGCCATACACCATGTATTATTCCAAGTCCCTATCCGGGATATAGGATGAGACTGCTTCCAAGAGTCCTTCTAGAAGTTTGTCGATTCCCTATTCCTTATTTCCCAAAATTTATGATACTGAATGATATAATTTCCTTTTTTTCCCAAGTTCCATATGTGGGATCCATCCCACATGTCATTAAACCTCATCAAATCCTTCTTCTACTAGTCTCTGCCATACTTGTAGTGCTAAAGGAACACCCAAGGTTCTTTCTCATAGGAAAACCAATCCCACCAGATCTCTCCCCCCATCACCATACTACACACTTCCAGATCCATTAGACCCAACCATCCTTGGATCTTAGGATGGTATGTGTAATCCCATCCTTCCAAATCCCACACTCTTTTTCCTCTAACCCCTCAAAAGGAAGGTCCTCTGCATTTGTTGAATTTGCTTCAGAATTAATCTAGGAGCCTCCATGAATGATAGCAGGTATATGGGAATAGAATGTAACACCAATTTAACTAGAATTAGTCTTATTGGAAAATTTGAAGGATGAAGGACCCAACTAACAAGACGCTGTCTCATACACTCTAGAATATCCTACCAATATTCTTTTCAAATAACCAAATATGAGAGCGGAGCACAGAGGTAATTGGATGGAAGACAAATCCTCTAAATCCAAGAATGCACAAAATGTTATACCATGTCATTGTAGGGGTGTTGAAAAAGAATATTTGTGACTTCTCCTCATTCACAACAATACCAGAAACATTGAAAAACATTGTGAGCACTCTGTTATAGGATTTTGATTCCTGAACCAGAACATGAAATTTTAACATGATGTCATCAAAAAATTGTTAGTGATTCTACACAGGGATATTAGGATGAAAATCCAACCCATTAAGACCCCGTTTCTTCTGTCTAGCCTTAATTTTTAAACACAATCCCTCTCCTAGGAGAATTGAAAGAAAAGGTGATAGGTGATTTCCCTGATGAATACCTCTTAAGGGACATGAAGGATATGATGGAATCCTATTTACCAAAAATCAAAAGAAAGATGAGGAAACCATATTATAAATACAACTAACCCATTCACTCCAAAAACCAAAAGCCAACATCATCTCTCTCATGTACTTCCAGCTAACTTTATCATAGGCTTTCACCAGATCTATTTTCAGCATCATACCATGTTTTCTAGTGGTATTCAAAACGTGACATAGCTCATGAACCAAAGTAATTCCATCAAGAATTTTTCGTCCCTCCACAAACCCAAAATACTCTAGCGAGATGAGGTTTGGGAGCCTAGGTTTCAACCTACTGGAAATCACCTTCAAAATAAATTTATAAATAACATTACACAATGAAGTAGGTATGAACTTACCCGGTGCATCTGTTCACTTACTTTTGGGAATGAGAGTGAGAAATGTAGAATTGAAATCCCCAACACCTGTCTATAGATCCATGAATATTGCACTATATGCACCACTTCATACTTGATGAGGTCCCATAAGTGATGGAAGAAGTTCATAGTGGATCCATCTGGAGAAGGTGCCTTACCTTCCTCCATCTACTCTAGTGCATCCTCCACCTTGCGTAGAGTAATCAAATTCTTTAGATTCTCATTTTGGTCGTGATAAATCAATTGAGGGATAAATTGTATGATCTTCTAAATACCCCTCAATCTATTTAAAACTGGTTCCTCCATGATATCCTTAGAATAATGCAACAATTCCCTCTCGACCTCCTTGAAATCCTCCAATCGAGTCCCGTTCTTAGATTTCAAGTAGGTGATCATGTTCCTTTGTCTATGCTGGATGGTGGACCTATGAAAGAAGGTCATGTTATATTCCCCTTCTTTTAGCCATTTATTTCTTTATTTATGCTTCCACAAAACATCCTCTTGCATTTCCCTATTCCTAATATTCTCCAAAAGATAGCTCTCCTCAACCCTAATGGCTGCATCAAATCCCCCATTCATTCCTCTCATATGAATATCCTCCAAACACTCCTCCAATCCCTTCTTGTCCTATTTTTTTTACCAAAGATCTCCTTATTCCACACCCTCAATTTTTCCTTAACTGACTTGATCTTTTTATGAAAGCGGTACATGTTAGAACCTTTTGTCCCCTCCTCCTCCTCCCACCATTTTGACACGATGGATTTGAATTCTAGATGAGTAAGACAAAATATTCAAACTTGAATGGCCTTCGCTATATTTCTCCCTAATGTACCCAAGATAGGAAGATTGACCAATGATCTGAGACCGCTTTAGGAATAAACCAGGATTGAGTTTCCCTTCCATTGGTAAGGATTGATTCCAAAATGAGAAAACTGTCCAGTCAGGAGGAAGTGTTCCTATCCCCTCCTTTTCTGTTGTTCCAAGAGAACGCCTAGTTGTTTTTTCTCAGGTACACCAATTGCAAATCCTCGATCATCTTCCTAAAATTGTGGTAAGCGAGTTCCAAGATCGTTCTCCCTCCTTTCTTTTCTTCCAAGGATGTTATCAAATTAAAATACCCCCATTAATCTAATGCCTTCCCCCCACCCAATTTCTCAACCATAGTAGCTCCCTTAAGAAATTGATCTTAAGGCCATGCATCTGTAGGCCATAGACATTAGTGATGATCCCTCTCGAAGCCGAGCCTACCAGTTGAGATTAAATCAAAATAAACCTATGAGAATCCAATAAGTTAAACACATTAATTACACTATGGTCCCAAAGGATGGAAAAACCTCCTGACATTCCCCTAGTTGCAACCACCATTACAACACACCCCCTCCATATTGTCCTTGCAATATCATCCATAACTTCCACTTATCGGTTGGTTTCCTAAATGAAAAGCACTGTGGATTTTTCTCCTTTTCTCTTATTTTTTAGCATTCTAACCTTCTAGAGACCTCCAATGCCCCTTATATTCCACAAAATTATTTCATTGGGTTAAATTATTTATGGAAACTCTTATCCTTTGGAATTAACCAGAGTCTACAAGCATCACACCCACATATTATATTCTTTGATGATTAGTCCTCCTTCCCCTCCTCTCTTTTGTTTCCTTGAACTTTCTATTATGTTCCTTATTTACCCCCCCTGCTATACCAAGGGTTTTAGCTTTACTACAACAAAATACCCTTTTGGTGGTGGTTTTGGCTTGCGTTGGTTTTGCTAAATCCCCCCCAAATTTTTTTTAGGCCTTTGGGGGCGGTTCTTAGAAACCCCCCTCAAAAGTCCCGAAAACTTGACTTTTGGGGGTGGTTTTTAAACCCCCCCCAGAAGCGCAATTCTTAGGACTTTTGGGGGAGGTTTGTCAACAAACACTCCCAAAATTCCAATTCTCAATACTTTTGGGGGAGGTTGCGTAACAAACCACCACAAAAGTCCAAGTCTTAATACTTTTCGTGGCAGTTTTGACAACCCCCCCCGCAAAAGTCTAATTCCAAGGACTTTTATTTTGCGGGGGGTGGGGGGGGGGTGGTTTAGAAAGACCCCCCCTAATGGTGTTTAGCAGCTATTTTTTTTAAATCCCCACCAAATTTTTTTCAAGGTATTTGGGGGCGGTCGTTAATAACCCCCCTCAAAAGTCTAATTCTTAGGACTTTTGGGGGGGGGGGGGGGGGGTTAGAAAGAAGGTGGCTTGCGACGATTTTGCTAACCCCCCCCCGCCACCCGCTAAAAAAAAAGTGTTTTAAGGTATTTGGGGACAGTCCTTAAAAACCGCCCTCAAAAGAATAATTCTTATGACTTTTCGGGGGGGGAGGGCGTTGTAGAAAGACCCCCCCTGAAGGTCTGTTGCGGCGGTTTTGATAAAAATCCCCCTAAACGTTTTTTAAGGTATTTGGGGGTGGTCCTTAAAAAACCCCGTCAAAAGTGTAATTCTCAGAACTTTTGGGGAGGGTTTAGAAAACCCCCCCTAAAGGTGTTTTGTGACGGTTTTGCTAAACCCCCCCAAAAAGGTTTTTAAGGTATTTGGGGGCGCTCCTTAAAAATCCCCCTCAAAAGTATAATTCTCAAGACTTTTTTTTTTGGGGGGGGGTTATAGAGACCCCCCATAAAGGTGGCTTGTGGCGGTTTCTCTAACCACCACCCAAAATAATTTTAAGGGTTTTGGGGGTGGTCCTTAAAAACCCCCCTAAAAAGTCTAATTCTGAGGACTTTTGGGGTGGTTTTTAAAACACCCCCCCTAAAGGTGTCTTCCGACTATTTTTATTAACCCCCCTGAAATTTTTTTAAGGTATTTGTTGCAGCTGAGAGAATTACTCCATTGACCAATAAATCAAAAGGAAATGATATAAGAGATTTTTCCAAGGAAATGGATATCGATGAGGAGGGAACTGCTGAAACTCCCAAAAAGGAAGAAGGTTGAAATTGAAGGACAACTTGTCCTAGATACAATTGTAGACAAAGGAAAAAGGAAAATGATGATAGCATTCCCTCCATTTGATGTAAAAGAGTATACATTTGCATATAGTAGTCATGTCGATTCCTCCTCTGAGTCAAAGAACAAAGTAGAGTTAGTGGATAAATACAAAGGCATAAAAGACATAAATTCACAAAGGACTATGAAATTATATTCTAAAGTAAGGAAGATTTCTAATCAATATGTGTCTTTGGTTTCAGTCAAGGAATATTATATCCAAAACACTCTGAACTTGGACTTGGAAAGAAAGAACACAGTTGATGAAGTAAAAATGAACCTGGATGATATCCCCATACCTGACATGATTCATATGGACAAGCAGAAATGATATATCTTATTTACTCACTCGATGAAGATCACTCTAGCATTATCCAAGTTACAGATCCTCAAAGGTAAAATTGAGAACCAATTGAGGCAAGAAAAGGTGGAAAATAAGTCCCACCAAACTCAGATAAAGAAGCTGAAAACTAAGCTGCTAGCTATTGGAGGCCAATCTGATAAGGGAAATGGCCATATCCAAAGGTTGATGGATGAGAAAGAAAAAGAGATCCAGTTATTGAAAAATAATATTCTCATACCTTCCACCCACCTAATACAGGGTCGTGAACTAGCCGAGATAGAAAAAGATAAGGAGAACCTGAATAATCAACTCACTAGTTGTCAAGCAAATTTATTGAAGTTTGCTGATAAAGAAAATC
Organism: Pseudotsuga menziesii; assembly: GCA_001517045.1. NCBI lineage: Eukaryota > Viridiplantae > Streptophyta > Pinopsida > Pinales > Pinaceae > Pseudotsuga > Pseudotsuga menziesii. Next base: position 237,186 of record LPNX010975288.1, on the reverse strand, counting down.
AATGGAAAAAAGACATGTCCTTGGTAGTAGAAAGTGATAAATCCATGAAAGAAAGTTGCAGGAGAAAGAAAATGAGCTAGAATTGAGGATCATTCCTCATGTGGCTAGATCTAGTGAACAGGGCATAGTCGAGGCTATGTCATAGGTAAGTATTAAAGAGTTGGAAATAACTGGTTTGAAGAACCAGAATAAAAATTTGGAGGACATAGATGGAAAGAGAGAAATAGAAAGGAAGAAATTGGAAGATGAATGTAAGGAACTGGTGGATAAGAACAATAAATTAACAAAATAGGTTACATGACAGTCAGCCTTACAGGGAGCAAAAAATATCATCTAGGATGTACTGATAGCAGAAGCAACCAAGCTCAGGCCTTATTTTGATTTTATTCTTGATAAGGATATTGTTATAGAAGCTGCTAGAAAAATGTCTTGATGGTAAAACAAGTGTTAAATAAGAATCCTATTGACACAGCTATTAATGCAATCAATTTTTTGAACAGCTTGACAGAATAGGAAATAAAGAAATGAAATATCCATGATATGGTTTTGGTTATCACACGGGAAAGGAAAGTGGTAAATAAATATCATCGTTTGGCAACAGTTGAAGCAAAAATTGATGTCATGCATCATCAAATCAAGGAATTCATTCAATTGTTTAATCCTTTATTTGGAAGAGGACTCCCTTTCTTCTGGGAAGAGAAAGGAGGAATGTGGTCTCAGAAAGAATATAATGATAGGTTAATCAATTGTAGATTAGATCACAGATAGTTTGAGGACATGCATCATCAATCCTTGTCTGGAAAAATAGTGATTGATAAATTAACTGTAGATTTTGAGATGTTGTTTGACTTCAAATCCATATGTACAAATTTGCCAGAGTTCTCTTATGCTAAAAACGTGGAGCTGAACGTAATGGCAAAGGAGATGATCGTTCTAGATCTTCCAACTACTGATCATTGGAATCTATTTGATAACTATGGGAAAAGTAAATACAGGTTGCACCAAATAGATTCCTCTGTTGTTACCTCGGGGTCCAAAGAAGGAATCTTGGATAGTTTTATAAATTGTATGGATTAGGGATGAGGACTGGTGTGCCACATTTGGAGTTGTAAACATTTTACATTTATTAATACAATTTTATACTGTTAGGTGTAATCTATATTGTGAATTCTACTATTTAATACATATGAATTATGTATTTGTTGCATTCAATTATGTCTGGTATATTATTGTTCTCTTATAATTGGTTTTTCTTTTCGAATAATTTTTTCATTATATATGAAATTTGTAAGTTTGAAACAATAATATACATTTCCTAGCATGTGGGTTTTTGTGAAGATGCTTATATACTGTCTTCAAAATATCCGAAAAACCTCTTTTTATAGCCTTCTAGATATGGTTGGATGCACCATACAACACTCTAGATATCCACACTCTCAGAATATTTTTATCATCATCCTATGAGCTGTGGCAGGAATTTCCCTAAGGTTAGTTATGCATTTTTACCAATAATTCCATGCTTGGAAATTTTTTTATCTTCTCCTAGGCTCAGTCTAATTTCCCTAAACCACATTTTTAAGGCTACTTGGACCAATATCCCCAAACTTAGCCAATTTCATGATTTTAACTAATTTGCCATATTTCTCCAGAATGATGTCATAATGCAACAATGATTTCAACTTCATTGCACATCATCATCTATGCCATGCCATGCCATGCGGGTATCAAAATTAATGCGGCATCACTTATCCCCTTTAAAACACTTAGTCATTTTTTCTTTTTCTTTAGTATGCAGAATAACATTTTTCTTCTATTTTAGCAGGTTGATATTTTCCTTAGCTGGTCACCATAAGAAAAACCAAGAGCATGGATATATATCCATTTCAATAATGAACAGGACCATATCATTTGATGAATTTTATCATCAAAGTAAAACCCTCTTTCGGTCATTTCCAAGTGGTCTCTCAAACTTTTTGTCTAACACTCGAGCAGTTCTCTTCAAACCCTAGGTCACCAAGGTGATTTCATTTTTCCTTCAAATTCTGCAAGTGATATTCCCAATGGGTATAGTTTAACAAGGTGATCCAGAAATACCACTTTCATCTTCTGGAACTTCTTTCTCTCTCCTCGGTGGACATTTTTCTGGAGCAGTGAAAATATGGCTAAGAGGCACTTTTGGAAGATTGATATCTTCTTCCTGAAATAATTTTTGGTCAGGATAATTATATGGTTGGATGCACCATACAAGACTCTAGAGATATACGCTCTCATAATATTTTTATCATCATCCTATGAGATGTGGTGGGAATTTCCCTAAGGCCATTTAGGGATATTTTACCAATAATTCCATACTTGGAGAATTTTTTATTTTCTCCTAGGCTTGGTCTAATTTCCCTAAACCACAGTTTTGGCAGGTCCATAAATTCTTCTTTAGGGTCTCTTTGGACAAACTGAGACCATGTTTGAGTAGAAAAAACAACATCCGACGATATCCCCATGTGGTGCGGGCATTTTTTTCAACAAACCATTTGTGGCGGGCATCCTCTTACAGCTACTTGGACCAATATTCCCATATTTAGCCGATTTCCTGATTTTCTCTAATTTGTCATATTTCTCTAGAACGATGTCATAATGAAACAATGATTTCAACTTCATGCCACATCATCATCTATTCCATGCCATGCAGGCATCATCCTCAATGCGGGCTTCAACCTTAATGTGGGCATCACTTATTCCCTTTAAAACAGTTATCTGGTCACCATAAGAAAAACCAAGAGCATGGATAGATATCCAATTCAACAATGAACATGACCATATCATCTGATGAATTTTATCATCAAAGGAATGTTAGTTTTTCAACATTAAGCTAGCATTATTAGGATCTTTAACTGAGAGAATAACAAGTACAGCAATCAAACACAAGAGACAATGAACACAATTTTTTTCCTCAGGGAAACCATAAATGGAGAAAACCCCGCAACTTCCTCAAAGATAGAACCAACACCAAAACAGTAAAAACCCAAAATAGTAAATGATATCCCGACAGCAGTAACCTCTTTCTTCCTAGCTCCATTGTCTTCTTGTTCCTTAGCTATGCGCTACAACTAAGTGTGAGTGAGTGTGTGATAAATAGAGACTCCAGTTCTCTATTTATACTAATATCGACATGACTAAAAACCTACCAGGGCCTCCCTCTACTAGGAGATTCTAATAACCCTAGTGCCCCGGAACTGCGGGGACTTTAACCCTTAGACAATCAGAGGGTTACCCACAATGAATTGACATGACTTGTTTACATTATTGATCCTCCCGATCGGAACATCGGGGCATGACAACATGACTCAATTACATTATATTTACATCCTGGAATAAACATCGGGTTACAATACATAAGATACATAAATGAACACATTCCGAAGTTACAAATACATCAACACTCCCTCTTAACTAGGAAGGTATTCTTTCGACACAATTTTCAGTACTGGTCTTCTTATCTGTATCAGCTGGATCATCTCATCATTTGCATCTCAAGTCTTCTAAGTATTTAAGTCATATTCATCTTCAAGTCATGTTCATCTTCGAATCTGGATCATCATGGGACATCATCACTGGATCTGGATCATCACTGCTGGATCATCATCACTGGATCTGGATCATCACTGGATCTGGATCATCACCGGCCATCATCACTGGATCTAGAACATCAAGGGTGCTATCTCATGATTCTTCTTGTCACAGGAAGTTCTATAGATCCAACCCTTTTTCATTCTGGTTGTAGGCCTAGACTCCATGTAGGTCTTCTTTAGCACTTATATCTGATCAACACATGATCGAAGAAAGGCTCATCATTTCTATCTGATCAACAAATGATCGAAGATAGATACTACACTTACATCTGATCAACACATGATCAAAGAAAGGCATGCCCAACACTTAAATCTGACCTACTCATCAGAAAGGCATGCCCAGCACTCACATCTAATCATGAAGGAACCAATCCTATAATCATATCAGAAAGGCCCAACACTTACATCTGATCAACACATGATCGAAGAAAGGCTCAACATTTCTATATGATCAACACATGATTGAAGATAGATACTGCACTTACATCCGATAACCACATGATCGAAGAAAGGCACTGCACTTACATTTGATCAACACATGATCGAAGAAAGGCACAACACTTATATCTAATCAACACATGATCGAATAAAGGCTTAGCACTTATATCTGATCAACACATGATCGAAGAAAGACACTGCACTTACATCTGATCAACACATGATCGAAGAAAGGCACAACACTTATATATGATCAACACATGATCGAAGAAAGGCTCAACACTTATATCTGATCAACACATGATCGAAGAAAGGCTATGCACTTACATTCATCCAAGCTGGAACACATCCTACCACAATGATGAAAGGGCTTGCACTCATATCTGATCATGAGGGAATACATCCTAGCAATCATATCAAAATGGCCCCCAGTCCTCGACTGAGCTACCTGGTAACCGACCAGGTGCCTCCATTCTACTAGAGAATGGCAGTTGCCCTTACATCTATCCTACTCGAAAGAATGGCCAACACTCACATCTGACATGGGAGGAACTTAATCCTTTAACCAAGACAGAATGGTTCAGCCCTTACATTTGATCAAGTGGGAACACATCCCTCTATCAAATCAGAATGGCTTCTCAATCCTAGATTGAGTTTTACTGGTAACTGACCAGGTGCCTCCATTCCTAAAATGGCAGTTTCCCTTACATCTGTCCTACTCGACAGAATGGACAGCACTCATATCTGACATGGAAGGAACCAATCCTCTCACCATGAAAGAATGGCTCAACCCTTACATCTGACCATGGAAGGAACCAATTCTCTCACCATGTTAGAATGGCTATGGGTCTCATCATTTTCTCTTGGAGGAAACCTCGATCTAGAGAACACCAAGCTTATCCCTGAAGTACTCGAACTTCATCCTAGCCAATGGCTTCGTCAATACATCAGCTATCTGTTCCTCTGTCGCAACATACTGGAGCTTCACTGCTCCCCTCTGCACCATATCCCTGATATAGTGATACTTGATCTTGATATGCTTCGACTTGTCATGGAACACTGGATTCTTTGACAACTTCATGCAACTCTGGTTGTCACAATGTATGCAAGTAGCATCCAACTAGAGATCAAATATATCAGACAATAGCTTCCGCAGCCATACTGCCTCACAACTAGCTAAACAAGCTACGACATACTCTGCTTCAGCTGTACTCAGTGCCACACAGGATTGCTTCCTGCTAAACCAAGAGATCACACCTGATCCCATACTGAAGCAACACCTTGAAGTGCTCTTCCTATCGATGGCACTGCTTGCCCAATCTGAATCAACATAACCCTCCAGGTTAATATTTTGATTCGCATCGTACTTGAGCACATAATCAACAGTACCGTTCAGGTACCTCAGAATATGCTTTGCAACAATCAAGTGAACATGTCTTGGATCTGTCGGGAAGTGGCTCAAGGTGTTCACAGCAAAGAAAATATTTGGTCTCATTTTCATCAGGTACATCAATGACCCAATCATCTAATGATACATCGTAGCATCAACTGACTCTGATGAAGCATCGTTCAATAGCTTCAGGTTCGATGCAATTGGTGTGGCCATAGTTGCAGTCCATCATCCCAAACCTCTTTAGGATATCTATTGCACACTTCCCTTGTCCAACAAAGATTCCATCTGTACTCTGGCACACATCCATAGCTAGAAAGTAATGCATCATCCCCAAGTCCTTCATTTCGAACTCAGCAGCAAGCTTTCTCTTTGTATCAGCAATCAACCCATCCATACCTATCACAAATAGATCATATACATATAGTAGAAGCATCACTGGGTTGCCATCTTCAACCTTGCAGTAAAGGTTGGAATCTGCTTTACTCTTGGTAAAGATCAAACTAGATAGAAAGCTGTCAATTCTGCCGTACCAGGTCCTGGGTGCCTATTTCAAACCGTACATGGCTTTCTTCAATCTGCATACATGAGACTCTCTGTCATGTGTCTCAAAACCGAGTGGTTGTTCTACATACACTTCCTATTCTACTGCACCATTCAAGAAAGCAGTCTTGACATCCATCTAGTGTATCTTCCATTTCATCACTGTAGCTAGAGCAAGTACTGATCTGATAGAAGTGTATCTGGCTATAGGTGCAAAGGTTTCTTCATAGTCTATTCCTGGTTTCTGATAGAAACCTCGAGCCACAAATCTTTCCTTATGCTCTTCAATGCTACCATCTGCAGCATGCTTGATCTTGTAGATCCATTTGAAAGTTACAACTAACTTCCCTTCTGGTCTTGGGACAACATCCCAAACATCATTCTTCATGATCGATTGATATACTTCGATCATAGCATCCTTCCATTCTTTCCGTTTTGCCACTTCTTCATAACTGGAAGGTTCTTTATCAATGAAATCACATAGTAAAGCTACATACCCAGAGCAGGATCTGGTCCTCTTTCTTTCTCTGTGATTCTCTTTTGGAGACCCATATATTTCCGCACCTTGGATAAGTTCTTGTACCCAAGAAGGTTTCCTCTTATGAGGATTGTTCTCCAGAGGTGGATCTACAGGTCTTTGTGGTTCTTCAAATTCTCAATCTTCTTCTTGAATTTCTTCGTTCATGGTTGTATCATGAATTCTAGGTGCTTCTGCCTCTTCAGGTTCTTCAGCAGGTATCTTTCTGGATTTGTTGTAAGCTGTGTCTTCATCAAATGTCACATCCTTGCTGATGTCAATCTTCTTGTATCTTGGCAAATAGATTCTGTAAGCCTTCGAGCTTTCAAAGTATCCCACAAATATACCCTTATTTCGTGAAGGATCTAATTTTGTCCTTTTCTCCTTTGGAATGTGTATGTACACAGGACAGCCAAATATTCTTAGATGGATGACTTCTGGTTACTTGCCGAAGAATACTTATTCAGGAGTCTTGTTCTCGAGTAATCTATGTGGAGTACGGTTCTGTACATACATTGCTGTTTTGGCAGCTTCATCCCAAAGATGCATAGGATGATCTTGATCATGAACCATGGCTCTTGCAGCTTCCATGATGGTTCTGTTATTCTATTCCACAATCCCATTTTGTTGTGGATTATAAGGAGTGGAAAACTCCCTCTTAATCCCCGATTATTTGCATAGCTCTTTGAATTCATTCGAAGTGAATTCTCCTCCATTATCTGATCGAAAAGTCATGATCTTCCTTTCAGTGTCGTTCTCGATCAAGGCTTTGAATTCCTTGAATTTGCTGAACACTTCGTCTTTGTTCTTCATGAAGTAAACCCATGTTTTCCTAGAAAAATCATCAATAAAAGAAACATAATATGATTACCCGTTTAGTGAGTTTGATGACATAGGACCGCATACATTGGAGTGGATGATTTCTAGGATTCCTTTGGCTTTGCTTTCACTGCTAGGAAATGTCTTCTTTGTATTCTTTCCTTTCACATTTCCCTTGCAGACCCCATCATGTTTTGCTTGGAATTCTGGAAGACCTTTAACAACTTTGCTTGCAATAGGTAGTTCTCTGTAATGCACATGTGCAAGCCTTCTATGCAAAAGATCACTTGGCTCTACTGTGTCATGGACCAATGCATGTTCTAGATGGCCCTTCAATTTGTACAAACCTCCTTCTTGTTCTCCAATCACCACCACATCATCAATAGTCTTTCCTCTTGGCCACACGATGACTTAACCATCTATGAATGCAACCCTCATTCCTTTTGCATCCAATGCTGATATGGAGAGAAGGTTCTTCTTGAGTCGTGGCACAAACAATGCTTCCTTCATTGTTAGAGACTTTCCAGAGTCTAATTTATATGAAGATTCCCCACTACCTTTTATTGGATATTGGTAGTCATCTCCTAGCTTCACCTTGAGAGGTGATTCATGTTCTGATAGTCTCACAAAGGATTCCTTGAATCCAATCATATGTTTGGAAGCCCCACTGTCTATAAGCCAATAATCACTTCCATGAGTAATGTTACCTATGAGAGAGAATATTACAACATATTCATCCTCACTTGAAGATTCTTCACTTTCATATCTGGTGCTTTTCTTGGAGGGTTCATCATCCTCTGCAACATGAGCATGATGTCTTCTTTTGTTCCCCTTCTTCTTATGAGAGTGAACCTTGTTCTTAGGACAGTATTTTGCAAAGTTCCCTCTTTCATCACATGTATAACATCTCAATTTTGATAGGTCCCTTCTAATGTTATCTCTATGATGAGGATCCTTACCTTTGGAGTAATGAGATCTTCTTCTACCTTTATTGGAGTGAACTATGAGAGCTTGGTCTTCCTATCTTCTCTTCTCAAGCTGCTATCCATGATTCTTCTTGAGAACATTCTTCCCATAGTCTGCTGAATTTAACTAACTTCTTTCTGGCACAGATTCCTTGGATGAAAGAATCCCATGACCTAGGAAGGCCATTCAGTGTTGTCATCACAATCTCTGCATTCTCCACTTCTTCATCTACAGCTTCTAATTGTTCCTTGATCTGAGAAACCCTTGTGAAGTAAGACTGGATGGTCTCTGCATTCTGAATCTTCACATTCTTCAGTTGATTCCTCAGAGTCATTATTCAGTTTATGTTCTTCCCTTCAAACAATTTGGTTAGGGCATCAAACAAAGCTTTAGGTGTCTTGAGAGATGACACCTGAGGTATAAGGTGATCCTTGATAGAATCAGCAATGATCCTCTTTTCCATAACCATCTTCTTCTTTTGTAAGGCCTTTTCCTCATCTCCCTTTGGAACTGGAACCTCCTCATGGATGTAGGAGTCTAGTTCATTATCTTCCAGGACCAGGGAGATCCTATACTTCTAGGCTCGAAAGTTATCAGCTCCCTCAAGATTTTCATCAAGATTGGTATGATGAGACATCTTAAACTGAGAACCTCAAATGGAAATAGAAAATATTTAGATCTTAAAAGGTCAAGATGTCAGATTTTGATTTGGAGCTGAAATCCTGCAGTACTAGAACAGGAGCAAATTAGGGTTTTGCTTTTCCAAAGATCTGTCCACCCAAATACCTTGAAATTTATCCCTAACTTCTATTTTGGGGAGGAGATCAATCCAGGCCTGGGCTCACTGAAAAATTACTCTTCTATGAAAAGCCCTAATTTTCAGCAATAGTGTCGAGTCCAAAACTGAAAAACCTTAGAATTGGATTTTGCTTCGATAGAAAGATGCACCCTAAGGAGGAGAGTTATTCCACCTTACTTTTGCTGGAAATTTGTGGAGGAAGATCCACAAACTAGGAAACCCTAGTTCCCGCAGCTGCACAATGTCTTCTTCTCAGGTTAGCTCTAATACCATGTTAGTTTTTCAACATTAAGCTAGCATTATTAGGATCTTTAACTGAGAGAATAACAAGTACAACAATCAAACACAAGAGATAATGAACACAGTGTTTTTCCTCGGGGAAACCATAAATGGAGAAAACCCCGCAACTTCCTCAGAGATAGAATCAACACCAAAACAATAAAATACCAAAACAGTAAGTGATCTCCCGACAGCAGTAACTTATTTCTTCCTAGACCCAGTGTCTTCTTCTTCCTTAGCTATGTGCTACAACTGAGTGTGAGTGAGTGTGTTATAAATAGAGACTCCAGTTCTCTATTTATACTAATCCCAACATGACTAAAACCCTACCAAGGCTGACCTCTACTAGGAGAGTCTAATAAACCTAGTGCCCCGGAACTGTGGGGACTTTAACCCATAGAAAATCGGAGGGTTAACCACAATGTCTTGACATGACTTGTTTACATTATTGATTCTCCTGATCGGAACATTGGGGCATGACAACATGACTCAATTACATTATAGATACATCCCAGAATAAACATCGGGTTACAATACATAAGATACATAGATGAATACATTCCGAATTTACAAATACATCAACAAGGAACACCCCCTTTCGGTCATTTCCAAGTGGTCTCTCAAACTCTTTGTCTAACACTTAAGCAGTTCTCTTCAAACCCTAGGTCACCAAGGTGATTTCATTTTTCCTTCAAATTTGGAAATTGATATTCCCAATGGGTATATTTCAACAAGGTGAATCCATCAAGACAACTTACATCTTCTGAAGCTTCTTTCTCTCTCCTCGGTGGACATTTTTATGGAGCAGTGCAAATATGGCTAAGAGGCACTTTGGGCTGATTGATATCTTCTTATTAAAATAATTTTTGGTGAGGCTAATTATATGGTTGGATGCACCATACAAGAATATAGAGATGTACACTCTCATAATATTTTTATCATCATCCTATGAGCTGTGGTGGGAATTTCCCTAAGTTTAGTTAGGCAGATTTTACCAATAATTCCATAATTGGACAATTTTTTATCTTCTCCTAGGATTGGTGTAATTTCCCTAAACCGCAATTTTGGTAGGTCCATAAATTCTTCTTTAGGGTCTCTTTGGACAAAATGAGACCATGGTTGAGTAGAAAAAATATAAGCCTACAATATCCCCATGTGCTGTAGGAATTTTCTTCAACAAACCATTTGTGGCGGGAATCCTCTTAAGGCTACTTGGACCAATATTCCCATTTAACTTAGCCAATTTCTCGATTTTCACTAATTTTCCGTATTTCTCCAGAATGATGTCATAATGCAAAAATGATTTCAAATTCATGCCACATCATCATCTATGCCATGCCATGCTATGCGGGCATCATCCTTAGTGCGAGCATCAACCTTAATGTGGACATCACTTAGCCCCTTTACAATACTTAGCCATTTTTTCTGTCTTTAGTATGCAAAATAAGATTTTTATTCTATTTTTCCAGGTTGATATTTTCCTTATCTGGTCACCATAAGAAAAATCAAGAGCATGGCTAGATATCCATTTCAACAATGAACATGACCATATCATCTGATGATTTTTATCATCAATGGAACAGCCCCTTGTGAGCATTTCCAAGTGGTCTCTCAAACTCTTTGTCTAACACTTAACCAGTTCTCTTCAAACCACAGGTCACCAAGGTGATTTCATTTTTCCTTAAAACTTGGCAAGTGAGATTCCCAATGGGTAGAGGCCAACATGTTGAATCCATCAAGACCACTTTTATCTTCTGGAGCTTCTTTCTCTCTCCTCAGTGGGCATTTTTCTGGAGCAGTGCAAATATGGTTGAGAGGCACTTTTGATAGATTGATATCTTCTTACTGAAATACTTTTTGGTCAGGCGAATGATATGGTTGGATGCACCATACAACACTCTAGATATCCACAGTCTCATAATATTTTTATCGTCATCCTATGAGTACAAGAGTTTGTAGAAAAGGTTGGTATGTCTATGTTATAGTACAATTTATTCAATATAACATGAAATGATGATATGACAATTCCTTTGTAGAATATATTTCAAGAATATTTCATATGTCAATTCATTTGTAGAATATATTAAGAACATATTTCATCATTTGTAGTTTCATACACACTTCTCAATATGGGTTGCACATTAAACTCTCATAGATATAGGAAAAATGCACATAGGGATTACACATTACACTTGTATTACACATTAGAAACACATTAACTATATCAAAATATATGCATTGTCAAGAAATACTGACAATTTATATCACAACAATATTAGTATGTACATAGACATCAAATGTACACCATATTATTTTAGAACTCTAGGCTGCTTGGGAGGTTTTTTCAATTCCTCCTATTTAGAATAAGAAAATTCACTATATCTTCTCTTGAATATTCCAGAACCCTCCAATTCTATAGAAGCTTCATCGGCCATATGTTTTAATCGTTTTTCTTGCTCTTTCACGTTGTTTGCAAGATTTATCACTTTTGTATGCAGTATATCTTTTTCTTCTAGGCATTTCTTCAACATATCTACATTATTATTTTTCTACTTTGAGTGCTCATCTTCATTTCTTTTAAGATCATCTTTTGTCCACTTCATCTCAGATTAAACTGCACTTAATTTTCTCTTGACCTGTTGTACCTCCTTCTCGAGCTCTTGTTCCCTCAAATCTGTATCAGACGGAGTATACAAAATTTCTTCTGCCACATGTTTTTGTTCAAAAGATTTAATTTGGGATTTCAAATATTGTATCTCACTATCACATCCCAAATGTAGTGCTTTTCCCTTCTCCAATAGTTTTTAGTGAAGGTCTCTAATTTCGGCTTCCTTCTCCAGTATCTTCTTCTTCAATGTTGGATCTGATGATCCAAATGTAAACTCAACAACATTTATTGTTGAAACAAATTCATTCAAGGTCTTCTCTCATTGTTGCAAGGACTTCCGAAACTGGAGTAAGCTCTCCATAATTACATCACCTAGTTTTGTACTGCCAAAACGTTTTGGTGTGATGGCCTTTTTACCCTCAACTTTGGATTCTTTTGTTGTGCTGACCTTTTTACCCTTGACCATTGATTCTTCTGGTGTGCAGACCTGTTTACCCTTGACTATTGATTGTTCTGGTGTGTAGACTTGTTTACTCTTGACTGTTGATTTGTTTCCTCTTCCAGCACTTTTAGCCTCGAGAGTTGCTGAAATCCTTTCAATTCTCTTTTTTTGTAGCAACTAATTTTTGTTTTTAATTGTTTTATTCAATTTTTCTGATATTGTTTCATATTTGGCAGTCTCATTTTGATGTTTAATGATCATTTCTCTCAATGCCTTTCCAAACTCAACCTTCAAACCTGCAATAAATTTTTCTTTTTGCTTTAATTCTTGTTGAAGTTCTGCTTCCTTACCAAATACAGTCTTTAGTGGTGGCATTTTCAAAACTTCAGGCCTATTTTTCAGCTCATTTTCAAGAGTCGCTATAGTTTCCTCATCTGTTTTATTTTGATCCTGATACATGTCTTTTAGTCTGTTAAGTTCAGAAATCGCTTCTGCTAGAACTACAACAAATTTAGAACATTGATCCTTAATAAGTTTATCCTTCTAGCCAATTATTTTTTTAGTTTCCACAATTCTTTTCTCTAAACCTGTAACACAATGTACCAAATCAAGAATTTGGACATCCTTAGTTCTACACAATTCTTCGCTAGCTTTGAAGGAATCCTCCCACAAGGTAGATTTTTCTTTGAAATGTACCATTTTATCAAATAAAGAAAAAAACAAATCTACCATCAAAAGAATATTTGGCATGAATTAGGTCTTCATCACTTGTCAATGAACGATCCATATCACTGTTCACAAATTTCTCCCATTGATCTGCATTTTCATTTCCATGCATTCCAACCAAAGTTGTGACAACTACATCTTCTTCAAGGGAAAGGCAAGGCATGTCGTTTCCCACAGATTACATATTGTCCTCTAAAGGTTGTCCATGTATTGTTGATGTAGTGACAGTAGAAACTACTTCTACATTGTTGAGGTAATTCCTCATTTTTTTGTTGTTCTTTAGGCTTCCTAATGTATGTTCTAATTGAATTTGACCCTATAACAGTGGGTCGACATAAATCAATATTTTTTTGCAAAGTTCCCTGGTAACTGAACTTGACCCTCTTCATTTTACTATCTTGCAATGTAGAGTGCACTTTCCTAGCCAATAGATGAGGGACATCTATGGCCATGTCTTCAACCCAGTGTATGGCCAACTTCATGCATTCACCTGAAATATCATTCCTCTTGTGGTGATTCATAATGGTCCTAAGGATAATATGAATCAGGGATTTGTATATTCCTTGAGGAACATACTCCATTTTTAGACCATTTCTGGGAACAACAACCCGTTTTCCACAAATTTTACTGGCCATCTGAATCTTTTCTTCCTTGGGGGTTTTCCATGAGTTTAACATTGACCCCTCTCTTCGTGGAATTTTGGTTTCTCTAGAAACCAAATTGGGATCTAGATGAACCTTCTTCCCAAAAATATGCAATTCCATAGCCCCATGATCATAACTATAGATGGCATCATCTATCTCGTCATTTTGATAATTAAAATGCCCAAAAATAAACCTATCCACTCCTGCTCTTAAAAGGATATTTAACATACTAGTTGACCATATGCTTGTATCACTCCATTCATCAGCATTCTCTTGGAATTTTTTCACCGTGAAACGTTCAACCTAGGAACCCCACGCCTCTCCTGATGCCATGGTAGAGAAGGCCCATGTGTTTGTTTCCATGGTGCAAGACGCCCCTATTTCATCTGTTGCCATAGTACGCGATGACCCAAATTCAATTGCGTCGGTCGTGGCTGGTCTGGTGTGCATGCTGAGGAATGCAAGATTAGGAATGGATGCTAAGGAATGCACTATGAGGAATGCAAGCTTAGAAATGCATGCTAAGGAATGCAAGCTAAGGAATGCATGCCGGGGAATGCACGCTTAGGAATGCAAGCTGAGGAATGAAAGCTTAGGAACTGCACTTAATAAAATACATAAACTTACCCTAGCCTCAATTGAGTTAAGAAATCATCTTACTATTATTGTTATTTATTGCATATTAATTTGTTTCTTGCTGCAAGCTTATTCTTTTAAATATTTAATTTTGGTCTTTTTGTTATTCTTGCTACAATGTGGAAAATAAATTATATTAGTGTTAAAGATATCCAAAATAAAAACCAAGAGAATGGCTAGATATCCATTTCAACAATGAATAGGACCATATAATCTGATGAATTTTATCATCAAAGGAACACCCCCTTTTTGTCATTTCCAAGTGGTCTCTTAAACTCTTTGTCTAACACTTAACCAGTTCTCTTCAAACCCTAGTTCACCAAGGTGATTTCATTTTTCATTCAAAATTGGAAAGTGATATTCACATTGGGTAGAGGCCAACAAGGTGAATCCATCAAGACCACTTTCATATTCTGGAGCTTCTTTCTCTCTCCTTGGCGGGCATTTTTCTGGAGCAGTGAAAATATGACTGAGAGGCACTTTTGGCAGATTGATATATTCTTTTTGAAATACGTTTTAGTCAAGATAATGATATGATTGGATGCACCATACAACACTATAGAGATCCATAGTCTCAGAATATTTTTATCGACATCCTATGACTTGCGGCAGGCATTTCCATAAGGTCAGCTAGGCAGATTTTACCAATAATTCCATGGTCAATTTTTTATCTTCTGCTTTGCTTAGTCTAATTTCTCTAAACCACAGTTGTGGAAGGTCCATAAATTCTAATTCAGGGTCTCTTTGGACAAAATGAGGAATCCATCATGACCACTTTCATCTTCTGGAGCTTCTTTCTCTCTCCTTGGCAGGCATTTTTTTGGAGCAGTGCAAATATGGCTGAGAGGAACTTTTGGCAGATTGATATCTTCTTCCTGAAATAATTTTAGGTCAGGCTAATGATATGGTTAGATGCACCATACAAAACTCTAGAGATCCACAGTCTCATAATAGTTTTATCATCATGCTATGAGTTGTGGCGGGCATTTCCCTAAGGCCAGTTAGGCAGATTTTACCAATAATTGCATACTTGGTCAATTTTTTATCTTCTCCTTTGCTTGGTCTAATTTCCATAAACCACAGTTGTGGCAGGTCCATAAATTCTAATTCAAGGTCTCTTTGGATAAAATGAGACCATTGTTGAGTAGATAAAACAACATCCTACAATATCCCCATGTGCTGCAGGCATTTTCTTCAACAAACCATTTGTGGCGGGCATCCTCTTAAGGCTACTTTGTCTTTAGTATGCAAAATAACATTTTTCTTCTATTTTGGTAGGTTGATATTTTACTTATCAGATAACCATAAGAAAAAATAAGAGCATGGATAAATAGCCATTTCAACAATGAACAAGACCATATCATCTGATGAATTTTATCATCAAAGGAACACCCCCTTGCGGGAATTTCCAAGTGGTCTCTCAAATTCTTTGTCTAACGCTTAACCTGTTCTCTTCAAACCCTAGGTCACCAAGGTGATTTCATTTTTCCTTAAAACTTTGCAAGTGAGATGCACATTGGGTAGAGGCCAACAAGGTGAATTTCTCTTCAATACCACTTTCATCTTCTGGATCTTATTTCTCTCTCCTTAGCAGGCATTTTTTTGTAGCAGTGCAAATATGGATGAGAGGCACTTTTGGCAGATTGATATATTCTTCCTGAAAGACTTTTTGGTCCAACTAATGATATGGTTGGATGCACCATACAACACTCTAGATATCCACACTCTCAGAATATGTTTATCATCATTCAATGAGCTATGACATGCATTTCCCTAAGGTCAGATAGGCAAATTTTACCAATAATTCCATACTAGGGGAGTAAAGTTAGGCTTCCAAATTTGCAAAATATGTTTAAGGGGAGTAAAGTTTAATAGTATGGATCAATCCGAGTAAATATCTACGGTGCGCATCGTCTCCACTAATGGGACAAGCACGGGACAACTCGCCTCTATGACTCACGAAATAAGACCTCCCTTTACATGTGGACGATAAAGATCAAAGGCGTTCAGATCAAATGGCTGGAAGTGTTTTCCACCCAGTGAAGGTCGCAGGAAAGTCAGGCTGAGATGGAAAAGACATTTTCACATACGATCTCCTCATTCCGAAGGGATCCAGTCGACGTGATATTCTCAAAAAAGTGTGCAAGAGGCCGAAGCGACATGTAATCAAGTGCCTCGATGCCATTTAAGCATGTCTGTAGGTAAAAGTCAACTCCACAACAGAAACTGCCCTCCTAAACCCAAAAGTTTGCCGCATTGAACGTGTGGAAATTAGGAAATAATCCTGATGATTGAAATATGAAAGGGGGATACAAATCCTACGTGAATCAGGAAGACACATCAAGATAAAACTATCCCAATGTCATCAGTAGTAAAGGGTGAAAAGGTGAGGAACATCCAGTCCATGTGCCATGGGCCAGATGGGGTAACAATGTGAGATAATAATAGGGGTCTTTTCTGCAGCCAATATTTTAGTGCCGCAACAGAAATGACATCGTGACTAGATTTTCAGTAGGAATAAGGGATCCCAAACCCACATTCACATGCGTGTTGTCATCATGATACTCGACGATGAAGTGTGTGAAGGTGCTGATGGGTCATTGTTGTGTCTAGTTTTCCATCTCTATATAAACACCACACTTCAGAGCCATCGATAGACAAATACTAAGTGAATGCAGGAGAGAAACTGAGATGGTTGAGAAATTCTAGATAAGGTATGTTTATGCCATCTGGTTTGAAAACGTGGTCTGTCAGGGTGTGTTACTAGTTAGAGAACATATCTCCCCATCCCTACATTTCCCTGGTTTTTTCACTAAAAAGGATCCAGCCACCAGATAGGGACATTCATTGTATTAGAAAAGAGTTCCAACGTCAGCGAGGTCATGACAAGGACGTTCATCCCATTAGATGGACCTCTTGAAGCTGGTGAGCGCATTACTATCATAATAGAAGGCCAAACCCCTGCGGAGGCCGTTCCTGGAATTTCCTATCCAATAGGCATCCCTTCGAAACCACCGAACATGGTCGCTGCCTCCAAATCCCTAGCACATGGCGACCATTTCTAGCGGTGATTCGTTGGAGCGAATGCTCGCACGGGAGGAGAGGAGGTCCAAAGTATTCATCATCACCTTTGTGAATTCCACTTTCCAAGTTTATCTAGGGTGGTGATGAATTCGAGAGTGTGCCGTGTCATGCCACCTGTAGAAGGATTACCCTCCTAGGAGGAGAGAAGCAGAAGAATGTCAGGTCTCCTCCATGACTTGTCACTGTCAGAAGCAATGCGACCCTTCTTCAAGTCCCCTCGAATAATAGTGTTACCAGGTGAAAGGGGGATGAGAAGGAGAGATGAACACATAAAGGGCATAGAATTTCTCATTAGCCGTGAGCACATGCATAAAGGTGCCTTTGAGCATAGAATAAAAACAAACAACTGGGAAAAAGAAGGACACGTTTCAGACCCAACGGGAAGGTAAATGGTTCAAGCCAGGTCAACGAAAAACCACCAAGGGATGTCCTGAGTCGTCATTTTCAAGACAAGCGAGCCTTGTTATTCCTCTCGTGACATTATAATCTGGCCTTGTTATGTATTATTGAGAGATCCCTCTCTGGAATCGGAGAAGGAAACTCCCTTTCCTAAAGCGGTTCTGCTGTTACCTCAGGGTCCGCCTTCCCGTAACCTTGGGTGCGATTCTGAGTGCTAACACAACATAAAAGGTCTTGGCCTCAATTGAGTTAAGAAATCAACTTACTATTATTGTTAATCATTGCATATGAATTTGTTTCTGGATGCAAGCTTATTCCTTTAAATATTTAGTTATGGTCATTTTCTTATTCTTGCTACAATGTGGAAAATAATTTATGTTAATGTGGTTTTTTTTATAAATGTCTGTTTTTGGAAATAGAAGGTAATAGAAGGATAAACTAATTTACAAAAAAAAAATTAATGAAAATATGATATACAGACTGCTCATTCCACATATTCACAACACACCATCTCATTTCACATGCAACGAATATTATATAGTACTGATGTATTACAAAATCAGAAATTGTGCTCATGACATATAATTGCAACTTGTGCCCAAAATTTTATTTAAGTGGATTAATCCTGAACTACACAAAATTTATAAACTATGTCCTGATCCAAGTATAAATATTCAATAAATCAACTATTCTCAATTGATACAACATCACTGAAATCACTTGTCACACAATATAAGCACTAATTACATAGTTCAATGTCATCCTTATGCCAAGGAATGAAGCTTAACAAAGCATCTGCTAGATTACATAATGCGCTACTGGGACGTTGTAGAGGTATATTTTCAAACAGAGGATCTAAAATTTCTATCGGATTCACAATATAATAGCCTTTTCCAACAGGGACATAGTGTACCATTGTAGCTGGGTTAGTCTTATCTATGGTCGCCCTTGTAACTTTAACCCTTGAGTTTAATGCAATGAGAAAGCATTTCTTTCCTACCAGCCCCAATTGGGAAGTTGGTGTAAACTCATTAGCATTATCTTGACCCTGCAAATAAATGAGACAAAGTAAGATGCATGGAAATAAGAATTTAAACATTGATGATCCTAGATTAAATAATTACAATCTTACCTGAATTGGTGTTTTCATTTTGTCAATTTTTGCAATTTCGATAGAACCATTGGTGTTTTCTGTACCAAATGTTCATCATATTTTGATGCACAACTCAACACCCAACAGACAGCACGATTTCTAATATATTGATAAAATAAACTAAAATTGATCTAAATTATGAAATTTTCCAATACTTACTAGGGATGATGGAGTATGCATTGAAGTTAATTTCTTTTGTATTAGTTCGTTTCTAGGGGTTGTTATGTCCCCTGTATTACTCTGTCAAGGAAACAAAATGTAATATATATATATATATATATATGTGTGTGTGTGTGTGTGTGTGTGTGTGTGTGTGTGTGTGTGTGTGTGTATATATGTATATACATACATACATACATACATATACATACATACATACATACATACACACACACACACACACACACACACATATATATATGTGTGTGTGTGTGTGTGTGTATGTATGTATATATATGTATATATGTGTATATGTATATATGTCTGTTGTATACACACACACACACACACACACACACACACACACACACATATATATACACACACATATTCAAAATATGAAAAAAAATATTTTTTCAAATATTAAATAAACAACTAACCTCCACCACAGGCATGATTTCAGCCAGAGCATTTTGTACAGTAAAACACTGTTTATATGAGCATTCAGATCATTACTATGAAAATATGTATACTGAGACAAGAGTAAAGAATTGGACACTTACACTTTCTTTGTTGACTACATGTTCTCTCTCCATATCCTCTACTCTTTTCAGTAGTTCACTTATTGTTGTTTTCAAAGATGAGATTTCCTATGTTTTTTCTTTCACTATTGCTTGGCTTACAACTAGCATCTCCTTGTATGGACTTTTGCCAAACAATTTAGTTGGCATAACTCCTAAGCCAACACCATGACATCGTCCTCTTGCATCAACCCCTAGTACCTTGGCAAGGGCATCATCCCTTGCTGCAAAGTCTTGAGATGCAACTTCTACTTGTGCTTGTTCAATTTTTTGCTAACATTGACATACAATTAAATCAAATCATAGAAGAAAACATTTCCAACATGTAAAATGAAATTTTAATCAATATCTAAATTAAAAGGTTGAGAACTTACTATGGTTTCTCCTACAACTGGTGTGATTGGAGTGCCATCCTTCTTTTGATGGCACTTCTTCCATAAGTCAGCCCTAGTAATGCTTGTAGTTGTATCATTAAAGGCTATAGATTTTTTCTAGTTGAAACAAGTAAAATAGTATGGTTAAGTTGTGACATTTAAATGAAACTAAAATATGCTAATATTTCTCATATCGGATAAAATATCATTACAATTGTATACCATATCATCTTCGACCCGTTGATAACCTCGACATCCAGAGGTGTGCAAGTCCCTCTCCTTTTCTCTATTTTCCTTTTATTTTCCTTATATCCTAGTAATCAATTGAAAATAACATATATAAGTCAACATTACAAGCAAATAGACATTCTAAAATACTTGATTATATAATATGTGAACTTTTTTCTTACCAGGAATTCAGTGGTGGCTCATGATAGGATGAATTCTCTCCACATTGTTTCACTTATCCTAATTGGAGGAACATTTTTTAATATTTCCCCCGTTGAATCATAAGGGTCATAGTATTTTTTGGTCAACTGATATCTATGACTGTTTTCCTTATGGCCAATGGGTTTCATACAATATTCTCTAAGGATGGGAGGGATTATGAATTTTTCTTGCAACATACAAGAATTGCATCTTTAAATGCCATACATGGTTTGAAAATAAAGTTTGAAATCATCCAAAAATAGAAATGTTGAAAACAAATACAGGTAATGTCTAATACTCACATTAATAATGTTCCACAAGTCCTCCTTTAATTGTTCTAAAACCTTCCTCCAATCAGAATAATTGATTGGAGCCATTTCCCTTGCGAGCACACCTAGTAATGAAGATAGCTTCACGGAGTTTGGACCAATTGGTTGGTTCCTTTCATTGATATGGATTTCGATCTTTTCCTCCAAGTTATTTATTTCTGCACATTTAGTTTCTCCTCTACCTTTCTTCTTGACTTTCTCTGTCGATGCTTGTGTAGAGGGACCTTCTCCTTGTATACTAATATCTTGTTGGCATTGTTCTTTGTGAACATATTCTATAAAAGAAAGGAAAGTAAAGGTGTTATGGATTTCAAATTCATAAAATTTTATTTATGAAGAACTACAAAATTATACATTGATGACCTTACCTTGTTCTTCATGTTGCTCCGCCTCTTTTTGTGTCGAGAGATATTCCCCTTTACACTGTTATCCATATGGCATGGTTGTTTGTGAACATATTCTATAAAATAAGGGGACGCAAAGGTGTTATGGATTTCTTAATCATAATATTTATAGTTATAAGGAACTAGAAAAATCTGAATTAATGGGCTTACCTTGTTCATGTTTCTCCTCCTCCTGAAAAGAGGAAAATGTATCTTTTCCATTTGCTTCTTTGTTAGGACTAGTAGAGTCATTCAAAGGCATAGGAGGTGTACTAATATTCTTTGCTATTGTTTGTATTTTCCTCTTCTTTGTAATTGTAGCCAAGAATGTTATTAAACATATGCCTAACATCATCATACAATAAAAATAAGCATTATATAACTACATAAGGAAATACATTGTTCTATTTCTAAATATTTACCTTCTGATATGCATGTCCCTTTCCTTCCCATTTGATCATTTTGACGTGTTCTTTTTGAAAATTTCACAATCATATTTTTTTAATTTCGTGTCATAGCATGCTTTGCCTGTTTTTTTAAAAATGATTAGAGTGTTGATTAGACATAGCCTATTAGATTGTTATTAAAGTACAAATTAATATGTTCTAACAATTTAAATTAAATAAAAGTAGTATTCCCATTTGTTGTGATGGGGATTTTTGTTTTTGCAAAGAACTCACAGATGTAACCTCTTGGGTGGCTCAACCACAATCTTATTAATACAAAACCTACTTGTTTCTGTTTAAAAAAACAATTTAAATTAATAAAAAATAATGATATACTTCAATCACAAACAATCACTTACCTCCATGTCTCCACTTGTACAAATCCTGCATAATTAACCAGAAAAATAAAGTTAATCATCACTCAATTGTTAACTAAAAGTTGTTTAAACGTTTAATCTATCTAACAAGTTTCAAAAGTAAAAGGGAAGACTATCTGCTAAAAAGAATAAGTGTCATAACTTGAGAGAGAGAGAGAGGGAGAGAGGGTTAGAGTGTTGTAGGGTTAGGTTATACACGTACAGTAGCCAACAAGATATCTCAGTCTCCAAGAATGAAGACCCCTCAACATTAGAGGTTGCAAGCAGGACAAGGTTTTACACAGCCAGCTCCAAAGATAAACATGGTAACGATATTGCAGCAGTGGGAAAGTACAGTCCAACTCTAGTGCTCACAAAACAATCATAACCCAGCTAAATGAATGTCAAATGGTCCACGACTAAGCTAGAAAGAGCCATCACAATCCACAGTCAGCCCTAGAGGAAACAAAAAGTTTTACAGAATTTTTAAAATTTTGTAGCATAGGAACCACTATTTTGATTTCTGTCAATAAAGAATGCATAACAAGAATGCAGTGAAACTTAAGTTACACCTCACGCAGATCACCTCAATATATCCCAACAGCTTAGCTTTAACTTTAGTGGTGTTGAATACCAGAATCAAAGCAAGTAAACGTTGACATGTGCAAAAGGAAAACACTGCCCTTTCCCGGAAAAACTATTCACGGGAGATAAAATGTGAAAAGTTATGTTAGGGGTCCCATTTTTTTTCTTTTTTTAATTTCATTTTTTTGTTTCTTTTTGGTAAATTTAATTTCATTTTTTTTTTTGGTATAGATAGCAAAAAAACCCAAGTTTTCTCCTAAGGTTTTCAATGAAAAGGGGAAGGACCCTGGTACTAGGAGTCATGTAGGTGGACCAAAGGAAGGAAGGAGGGAACTAAAGAAATGCAATATTATCCTATTGTGGTGGATGACATGAATTTAAATAATGTAATAATCATGGCTTTTAAGGCATTGAATGTGAGTTTTATTTTTATAAGGATGGGGACAATGAGTTTGTTTCAATTGATTCAAGTGCACTAGTAATCAATTTTACCTTACCCCATAAGGGATTTCATTTTCATATGAGGTTAGATGTTGAGGTTACATCCAAGCATATTATTATTTCTAGTAGGTATCTACTACATTTATACATACGGATATTAGAGTAATTATGAGAAGAAATATACGGCGTTAATGCATATAATCTATATGCTCTCCATAGGTTTGACAATTCATTAATACATTGGTTAAGGTCCTACCTGGAGAAAACCTAGAAGAACAACCTATATAATCCTTTTAAATATTCAGAATTTTTATCATTGTAACCTCTTCCAACCATATGCAATTCTTATAAAGATAAAAGGAATTTAAATCGACATTAATAACCTATGTATTTTAGACCTGTATTATACCATTGAAACTATTCTCCTAATGATAATTTGATAACTTGTTTGATGGACCATATGAATATGATATGACCCCCATATCCTTCTAAGTATAATTTTTAACCTACAATTTCAACCCTCCATCTCTTTATAATTATCAAACAAATTATAGGTATATTATACCTAGTAATGTAGGTGTTAATGTCGATGGAAAGGACACCTTTAATTTTTCTAATTCCTACAACACTTGTTATATGAATTAGTGAACCATGACAATATTGTAGCTATATCAGAGAAAAATATGGCTATATAGATCCAAAATTTCTTCTAATCTATCCTTAACTAGTATTCCCTTAACCATCATCCCAAACTGATCAAAATAATTGACACCAATTAATGAAGTAACATATACTACCTTGAATAATGGACATAATTGCAAAGGAGTCAAAGTTGTCATTTATCTTGCACTAGTACTAGAGCATATGAAGGAAAATGGTTGTGATCAACCAAATATTCATACTTACATTAATAATCCTTTGATGAATTGATTTCACAAGGAAAATGACTTGATACAAATAAGGAGGTTAAGAGGGTATACCATGAAATCGACCATGTATATTAGCCTATTTTGGGGGATGACATAAAGTTAAATAATGTAATAACCATGGCTTATAATGCATTGATTGTGATGTTTATTTGTAGAAGGATGGGGGAAGTATTGACTTTCGTTTCAATGTATTCAAGTGCACTAGTAATCAATTTTCTAAGCCTACCACATAAGGGATGTGATGATTAATTTCATTTGAGGTTACAATATCCAAACATAGTATTATTTTTACTCAGTATCTACTGCATGCATTTATACGTAGGTGAATTTACCGCTTACTTCATCACATTACTTATATATATTTATTGAAGGTCCTATGTCAATAAGTAAGGATACTATACGGATAAAATAACTGTACTAAATTAGTCTATTTCCATAGACTCTCTTATGATTCTACAAAAGATATATATTTTCTCTTTGATCTGCTATTTGTAACTATAGTTGGCATCATTATATGACTCATGTATTTTTTCTTTCCTTACAAAGAGATCTATGATCATATGCAATATTCAAACAATTTTATCTTGTTTTTTTCTTGGTTGGATTTATGATCTCTCTTCTTATGGAGATCATATCAACTAAAATTTCTATGGTGGTATGCCTTACAAATCTCCTTTCTTAATTGACATATAAATTAGGTAACGAGGGATATTATAATAATTATGAGAAGAAATATATAGTGTTAATGCATATAATCTATATGCTCTCCACAATTTTGACAATTCATTAATACATTGGTTAGGGTCTTACCTGGAGAAAACCTACAAGGACCTATATAATCTTTTTAAATATTAAGAATTGTTATCATTATAACCTCTTCCAACCATATGCAATTCTTATAAAGATAAAAGGAATTTGAACCAACATTAATAACCTATGTATTTCAGACCTAAATTATACCATTGAAACTATTCTCCTAATGATAATCTGATAACTTGTTTGAGGGACCATATGAATATGATGTGACACCCATCTCCTTCTAAGTTTAAATTTTAACCTACAATGTCAACCCTCCATCTATTTATAATTATCAAACAAATTATAGGTATATTATACCTAGTAATGTAGGTGTTAATGATGGAAAGGATACCTTTAATTTTTCTAATTCCTACAACACTTTTTATGTGAATTAGTGAACCATGACAATCTTGTATCTAGATCAGAGAAAAATATGGCTATATAGATCCATAATTTCATCTAATATATCCTTAACTAGTATTCCCTTAACCATCATCCCTAACTGAAAATGATTGACACCAATTAATGAAGTAACATGAAATCGACCATGTATATTAGCCTATTATGGTGGATGACATGAAGTTAAATAATGTAATAACCATGGCTTATAATGCATTGATTGTGATGTTTATTTGTATAAGGATGGGGGCAGTATTGCGTTTGTTTCAATGTATTCAAGTGCATTAGTAATCAATTTTATAAGCTTACCACATAAGGGATGTCATTAATTTCATCTGAGGTTAGATGTTGAGGTTACAATATCCAAACATAGTATTATTTTTACTCGGCTTCTACTGCATGCATTTATACGTAGGTGGATCTACTGCTTACTTGATCAAATTACTTATATATATTCATTGAAGGTCCCCTCTCAATAAGTAAGGATACCATAAGGATAAAATAATTGTACTAAATTAGTCTATTTCCATAGACTCTCTTATGATTCTACACAAGATATATATTTTCTCTTTGATCTTCTATTTGTAACTATAACTGGAATCATTATTTTTTCTTGCCTTACAAAGAGATCTATGATCATATGCAATATTCAAACAATTTTATCTTGTTTTTTTCTTGGTTGGATTTATGATATATCTTTTTATGGAGATCATATGAACTAAAATTTCTATGGTGTTATGCCTTACAAATCTCCTTTCTTAATTGACATATAAATTAGCTGGTAACGAGGGATATTGAAGTAATTATGAGAAGAAATATATGGTGTCAATGCATATAATCTATATTCTCTCCACAAGTTTGACGTCAATTCATTAATACATTGGTTAAGGTCCTACGTCCTGGAGAAAACCTACAAGAACTTATAATGATCCTTTTAAATATTAAGAATTGTTATCATTATAACCTCTTCCAACCATATGCAATTCTTATAAAGATAAAAGGAATTTGAACCGACATTAATAACCTATGTATTTCAGACCTGTATTATACCATTGAAACTATTATCATAATGATAATCTGATAACTTGTTTGTGGGACCATATGAATATGATGTGACCCCGACCATCTCCTTCTAAGTATAATTTTTAACCTACAATGTCAACCCTCCATCACTTTATAATTATCAAACAAATTATAGGTATATTATACCTAGTAATGTAGGTGTTAATGTCAACAGAAAGGACACCTTTAATTTTTCTAATTCCTACAACACTTGTTATATGAATTAGTGAACCATGACAATCTTGTAGCTACATCAGAGAAAAATATGGCTATATAGATCCAAAATTTATTCTAATCTATCCTTAACTAGTATTCCCTTAACCATCATCCCTAACTGATCAAAATTATTGACACCAATTAATGAAGTAACGTATACTAACTTGAATAATGGACATATTTGCAAAGGAGGAAAAGTTGTCATTTATCTTGCACTAGTACTGGAGCATATGAAGGAAAATGGTCAGTGATCAACCAAATATTCATACTTACATTAATAATCCTTTGATGAATTGATTTCATAAGGAAAATGACTCGATACAAATAGGGAGGCTAAGAGGGTATACCATTAAATCGACCATGCATATTAGCCTATTGTGGTGGATGACATGAAGTTAAATAATGTAATTTCCATGGCTTATAATGCATTGATTGTGATGTTTATTTGTATAAGGATGGCTTATCCAAACATAGTATTGTTTCTACTCAGTATCTACTGCATGCATTTATACGTAGGTGGATTTACCGGTTACTTGATCAAATTACTTATATATCATTCAAGTTCCCATGTCAATAAGTAAGGATACCATAAGGATAAAATAATTGTACTAAATTAGTCTCTTTCCACGGACTCTCTTATGATTCTACACAAGATATATATTTTATCTGTGATATGCTATTTGTAACTACTGGCATCATGATATGACTCATTATGTTTTCTATCCTTACAAAGAGATCTATCATATGCATTCAAACCATTTTTTCTTGTTTTTTCCTTGGCTAGATTTATGATCTCTCTTATTATGGAGATCATATGAGCTAAAATTTCTATGGTGGTATTCCTTACAAATCTACTTTCTTAATTAACATATCAATTAGGTAACAATGGATATTAGAATAATTAGGAGAAGAGATATACGATTTTGCATTTAATCTATATGCTCTCCACAAGTTTGACAATAATTCATTAATACATTGGTTAAGGTCCTATGCCTCGAGAAAACCTACAAGAACCTATATAATATATCCTTTTAACTATTAATAATTTTTATCATTATAACCTCTTCCAACCATATTCAAATCTTATAAATATTATAAAAGGAATTTGAACCATTAACCTATGCATTTAATTACACCAGTATTATACCATTGAAACTATTCTCCTAATGATATTATGATAACTTGCTTGATGGACCATATGAATATCATGATGTGACCCCCATCTCCTTATAAGTATAATTTTTAACCTACTATGTCAACCCTCCATCTCTTTATAATGATCAAACAAATTATAGGTATATTATACCTAGTATTGTAGGTGTTAATGATGGAAAGGACACCTTTCTAATTCCTACAACAATAGTTATATGAATTAGTGAACCATGACAATATTCTTGTATCTATATCAGAGAAAAATATGGCTATATAGATAAAATATTTCATCTAATTTATCCTTAATTATTCCCTTTACCATCATCCCTAAGTGAAAATGATTGTCAAATCCAAACATAGTATTATTTCTAGTCGATATCTACTACATTACCTAGGTGGATTCACCGATTACTTGATCAAATTACTTATATATCATTCAAGCTCTAATTTCAATAAGTAAGGATACCATAGGGATACAATAATTGTACTAAATTAGTCTATTTCCATAGACTCTCTTATGATTCTACACAAGATATTTTCTCTTTTATCTTATATTTGTAACTACTGGCATGCTATGACTCATTATTGTTTCTTGCCTTACTAAGAGATCTATCATATGGATTCAAACAATTATTTCTTGTTTTTTCCTTGGTTGGATTTATGATCTCTCTTCTTATGGAAATCATATGAGATAAAAATTCTATGGTGGTATGCCTTACAAATCTACTTTCTTAATTGACATATCAATTAGCTGGTAACCAGGGATATTAGAATAATGAGAAGAGATATACGGTGTTACATTTAATCATGTGATTCCAATCTATAGCCTCCAGCTCATTTATTTATCTGCATTGTTCAATGAAGCATTTTAGTGGTGGAAGTGTAGTAATTTTTACAGATGCTTGCATCGGAATTTCTATTTAATTAGGTCATTGGAGAGTCAACGACAGGTGGCAGATGAAATTATTGAACCAAGTGATCTCTAATAATGTTATGGATATTACACTGCACCTTTGACTAATTTACTCACTCCCAAGTGAGATTTCTTGAGCTCTAAAGGAAATGAAGTTTCCCATACCTTCCAAGCCATTAAATGAGGTGATCGGAGCCATTTCTAATGCCTCATAAGAATACATTGATATGTTAAAATGGCGGTGACAACTTTAACATCTTGATATCCTATCATAATAACAACATATATTAGTTAGTATACAGGTTGGGATATCTCCATATTAGAAAGATATTTATATTTAACCCATAGAGCCTCCCTACGATGTTAGTTATAAATATCCTTAACAAGCAATAGAATAGAAGCTAAAAATGCTTATGCAATAATTAAAATAAGAATATAAGAAACTAGGACTCCCTAGCGCCATCCCCATACCATATTATATAATAAGGTTTATCCCAAGGGGGTATTTCTATAATTCTAACACGTAACAATATTGTATTATACCTAGGATTATAGGCTCATGCCGTGGTTATACATACAACAAATGTTTAGGCACATCTAGAGAGAAGATGCTAAAGATTCATGCATATTCTCTTTTTCGTCTTTCATGGTTTTTATGTTTTTGAAAAAAAAAGTAACAAAGGGGCCAATTTCATCTTGTGGAGGTTGTATTCTTCATTTGTTGGCTGAGTTTGGACTACATGTGTGGGCTGTGACCTCATCTAGAGAGGACATAGTCTTGTTTGTGAGGACGATTTACTTTCTATTGGAGAAGACACTGTTGAAATATTGTAACTTCGAAGAATATTCTATATGTATTTCTTTGTGGTCCCCGATGGTCCTACCGAGAGAACCAATTGTATTACTTTGTACCCCGATGCTCCTAATCAGAAGAACTAATAAGAGTCATGAGGCAGTCCCCTCTAATTGTAAAGGTGGTTCATTAGCACCCCAGTCTGGTTACTTGAGCCTACATGTGTAACTTGAGCCTACATGATTAACTCAAGCCTACATGAAAGATGAGTTAACTTAAGTGAATGGATGAATATAAATAGAGGTGTAGTGATCCTCATTTGGAACACTCACTCTCACTTGTGTAGCGCATTAGTGGAGAAGAGAAGAGTAGCTAGAGAAGGAGGAGGATTAGGCTTTGATATCCTTGTTGGTTTTACCTTTTATCTTTTTGGGGCATCTATATTGAGGAAGATTTTCCTGGGTTTTTCCCTTTAGGGTTTTCCCAGGATAAATCTTTGTGTTCCTTTTGTATGGTTGTGCTTGTCTATCTTTCAGTGATCCTATTTATATGCTTTTGTTCCTTTTGTATGGTTGTGCTTGTCTATCTTTCAGTGATCCTATTTATATGCTTTTGTTATGTATCAAAATGAAATACTAATGATGTAGCTTAGCATATGAAAATTTAACATGGTATTAGAGCCACCCTGAAAGAAGACATTGTGCAGCTAGAGAAGCTAGGGATTCTTACTTTTTGGGTGTCTATCCATAATCTATCAGAAAAAGAAGGCTAGACTGACTCTCCATTGAAGGGCGCATTTTTTTGTCGAAGCGGAATTCGATTCCGAGCATTTTCAGTTTTGGTGTGGAAAATTAGGGCTTTCTACATAAGAGGAATTTTTGAGTGAGCATGGCATAGGATTTTTCTCCTCATCAAAATCGAAGTTTAGAGACCTGGATCAAGAAATTTTGTTGGGTGAAACTTCGAGAAAGTCAAACCCTAGTTTGACCCCGAGCTAGAAAAACCCCAATTACTAAAACTGCTAAGTTTTGGTACTTTCGCTATATTCAGATATTGGAAAAGGATCTAGAGTTTCCAATTGCAGAGGCCAAAAATAGAATCCTAATGTACACTGTCTCCAAAATTCAGCCTCATATTCGCTATATTCTGGGAGACATGATCCCTCCAAGTTAGGGTTCCATCCTCTTCTAGAATTCATCCCTAAATAGGACACCTGGGGAAAATTGCTATATCTTGGGATAAAGAAGTCCAAATGGAATTCCTAAAGATGTTACAAAAATATCCCAGACTGTAATTTCTATGATCCAAATATTAGACTCATAAGATGAACCAGTGACATGTGGCATGCCATACAACTTCGATGTTCTGAACAGTCCTATAATAGGTCACCTTGGGAAAAGGATCATAAATCCAAATTGGTGAAACCAAGTTTGATAAAAAATATGGTTTTGGATCAAGGGCATGCGAGGATACCTTAGTGTGAAATTTCAGACACAGAAGAGCATTAATTTCTGAGATATCACAGATACAGTGACAGGCATTTCTGCAGAAGAAATTGGAAAACTAGGGCTTCCTGTTTCGAGAGCTTCCCTCCACTGTTTTCAGAAAATGAGTACATTGGATAGATCCATTTGAAGAGATCTATCTTTCTATCCAGTCAGATCTAACATATTCCAAGTTTTTAAAATTAGGGTTTCTCTGACAAGCCCTAGATCAGCCAGCTCCGAAAACAGGATGGACACCTCAAATCGGTAAGATCTAATCTTTTGCTATTTGAATTTGAGGTTCTCATTTCAAAGTGATATATAACATCAGATTGTTGATGAGCTTGATGAAGTTGATAACTTCCAAACATGGAAGTATTTGATCTCTCTGAAGAAAATGAATTGGACACCTACATGAGTAGAGAGGTTCCAGTTCTAGAGGGAGATGAGGCTCAAAGCCTTACACAAGAAGAACTTGATCAAGGCCAAGAAGATCATTGTTGATTCAATCACGGATCAACTTGTACCACAAGTGTCTTCCCTACAAACACCGAAGATGTTTTATTCCTTGATCAAGCTATCTAAAGATAAGAACTTAAATCAGAAGATGGATTTGAGAAAATAGTTGAAGAATGTGAAGATCCAGAATGCAGAACAACTTGAAGCGGTAGAAGAAGAAGTGGAGAATGCAGAAGTGGTGATAGCCACCTTGAATGGCCTCCCAGGATCATGGGGTTCATTCATGCGAAGAATGTATGCCAGAAGGAAGTAATTACTTTCAGCTCAACTCATAAGAAGAGAATAAGAAGATGGGAGTAATTGAATATCAAGCTCTCACCATTCAAAGAAGATCCCTCAAGCGATGAGGAATATGAAGAACTCAATTCTTGAAGAACCTCTTATTCATCTTATCATTTGGATAAGAAATGATGATTTCATGAATGAAGAAGATGATAAAGCAGAATGATCAAGATGGATTCTACCCACAAAACAAATACAAGATAAGTATTCGATTGTCATTTCATGATATTGTTTTGTTATACATTTGATTATATTCAATTGATGTGTTATGCATGATGGATTTTTTGCATTAATGACTGTATACTACTAATATGCATGTGATGGGTAAGTAGCTCATGGTGCTATACAACTCTCCATTGCTACTTATCAAACCTCTTTGCTGACATATTGGATTAGTGCACAATCTCAATGATGTCATGGTAGAGATGGAAGGCATCTAGAAAGTTTCTGTGAGATATGGATGAATGTTGTATTGGCTAGACAGTTGCATGATGCATAAGAATTTGTCATTATGCATATGAAATAGTTCTGGCCATGCAATTGGTGCATTTGAATTGTAGGAAAGGTCCTGTACAACCTCCTACAAGAAAAGAAGGATGAGACTTGTTCCGAAGAACAAGTGATGACAATTCAATAAACATGAATCTGAAGCTCCCAGGGTCAAAGACACCTTCAGAGAGTGGTAGATCCACCTCGAAGGATGAAGACCACCATGGGTATGAGAGATAACTCAAGATGAAGAAAAGAATTCTATGAAAGAAGCTATGATCAAAGAATGACAGTTGATCATGAGGAATGATGTATACGATATGATTTCGATACATAAAGGAAAGTATGTAGTATCCTCCATATGGATCTACAAGAACAAGTGTACAAAGAAAGGTTCGTGATTTGCCTCAGAAAGAATAGACTATGACATGACATACTCTATTGACCAGTATATATCAAGCATAGAACCACCTGTACAGAATGAAGAAGGAAGATAATACTCCACTTCAGGGGGAGTGACTACAGAAGATATCTGAGTTCGACACAGTACGACATGATGGACATATTCCTAATGGATCGAGACTTTAACAAGAGTAAAGTCAGTTACAACCTTCAAAGTTGAATGCAAAAGACTAGGATATGTTGATGATCTGACAAGATGAACTCATGGAAGATGTTATGATGAAAGACTACTAGAATGATGTTTGGGATATAGTACTCAAACAAGAAAGCAAGAATGTGGTATCTTACAAATGGATTTGCAAGACAAAATATGTCGCTGATAGAAGTAAGGAAAGACTTGTGGCTAGAGGTTTCTATAAGTAAGAGGGAATTAATTCTGAAGAGACACTTACTCCAGGAAGTCAGGTACACTTCCTTCAGAACTATGATGGTAGTTTCTCCCATGATGAAGTAAAGACAATCCTTCCTTAATGGTATGATTGCGGAAGAATTTTACATTGAAAGGATTTAAAGTTGAAGACAGATGGACTCATATATGTAAGTTAAAGAAGGCCCTCTATGGCATGAAGCAAGCTCCCAGAACTTGGTATGGAAAAATAGACAGTTTCCTGTCAATTATGGGCTTTACCAAGAGTAAAACTGATCCTAACCTTTATCTCAAGGTTGTAGAAGATGAACTTGTCATTCTATTACTATATGTGGATGACTTATTCTTAACAAGGAATGAGAAACAGATCATGGAAAGCAAGAAGAAACTAGCAGAAGAATTTTAGATGAAAGACCTTGGGTTATTGCATTATTTCCTAGGTCTGGAAGTATGGAAAAAGTTCAGAAGGAATCTTTCTCAACCAGGGAAAGTATGCGGTAGAGATATTGAAGAGATTCAATATGTTGGGATGCAAAGTCA
The DNA here is from genome assembly GCA_001517045.1 of Pseudotsuga menziesii. NCBI lineage: Eukaryota > Viridiplantae > Streptophyta > Pinopsida > Pinales > Pinaceae > Pseudotsuga > Pseudotsuga menziesii. Next base: position 203,629 of record LPNX010975288.1, on the reverse strand, counting down.
TGGCCACACCCATGGACTCCAACCTGAAGCTGTTAGCTGATGACTCATTAGAGATAGTGGATGTGAATCACTACAGACAGATCATTGGGTCATTGATGTACTTAACAAATACGAGACCAACCATTTTTTTTGCTGTGAACACCTTAAGTCAATATCTTGTTCAACCAAGACGGGTTCACCTAGTAGCTGCAAAATATATGATGAGATATTTGAAAGGGACTATAGACTTTGGTCTATCCTATGATGGTAGCCATGAGTATATATTGTATGGCTACACAGATGCATACTAGGATGGAAGTATCTTAGATAGGAAAAGCACATTAGGTAGATGATTTTGTTTGAGGTCTGCTATGAGTTCATGGTTTAGCAGGAAACAGTCCAGTGTTTCTCTTAGCACGGTTGAAGCAGAATACATAGCAGATTGCTCTACTAAGTTGTGAAGCCATATGGCTTCAGAAGCTGATATCAAGTCTCTTTGACCTGAAGATGGATACTACAATGATTCTATGTGATAACCATAGTTGTGATGACAAAGAACCCTATGTTCCGACGTAACACATAGAAATCCGGTATTTCTACATACAAGATAAGATGCAGATGATGATACTGTAGATGCAGATGATGGTGATTCAGTATTTCTATACTGAATATATAGATGATGATGATTTCAGTATTCCCATATTGAAGATATAGATGATGATGATTTCAGTATTCCCATACTGAAGATATAGATGATATTTCAGTATTTACATACTGTAGATACAGATGATGGTGATTCCGTATTTCTATACTGAATATAGAGATGATGATGCTTTCAGTATTTCTATACTGAAGATATAGATGATGATAATTTTAGTATTCACATACTGGAGATACAGATGGTGATAGTTCAGTATTCACATACTGAAGATGTAGATGATGATGGTTTGGATGATGATGTACTGACGAAGCCTCTGCCTCGAGTAGAGTTCGAACACTTTCGAGGCAAGCTTGGTGTTGTTCGGAAAGACCTTCCTCGAAAGGGGGAGTAGTGATGTTGCAGTGGGATTGTATCATCCCTAGGCATTTGCCCTAAAGTGATCTGGAGACCTTGGTCCTCGAGAGGGATTGTATCATCCCGGGACATCTGTCCATAATAGATCCGGTGACTTCGGTCCTCGAGAATGTGGTAGGATTGCATCATCCTTGGACATAGTTCTAAAGTGATAGGGACTGATTCTCCCGTAATCAATCTGGTGGCTTCGATCCTCGAGAATGTGGTAGGATTGCATCATCCTTGGACATAGTCCTAAAGTGATAGGGTCTGATTCTCCCGTAATCAATCCGGTGGCTTTGGTCCTCGAGAATGTGGTAGGATTGCATCATCCTTGGACATAGTCCTAAAGTGATAGGGACTGATTCTCCTGTAATCAATCCAGTGGCTTCGGTCCTCGAGAATGTGGTAGGATTGCATCGTCCTTGGACATAGTCCTAAAGTGATAGGGACTAATTCTCCCGTAATCAATCCGGTGGCTTCGGTCCTCGAGAATTTGGTAGGATTGCATCATCCTTGGACATAGTCCTAAAGTGATAGGGACTGATTCTCCCATAATCAATCCGGTGGCTTCGGTCCTCGAGAATGTGGTAGGATTGCATCGTCCTTGGACTTTGTCCTAAAGTGATAGGGACTGATTCTCTCGTAATCAATCCGGTAACTTCGGTTGTCGAGAATGTGGTGGGATTGTATCATCCTTAGAATTTAAGTCCAAAAGTGATCCAAAGACTTTTTGTCTTTGAGTTGTGGTTTGCAGGTTGTTGCTGATGATGATGATGCCGTACTAATTGAAAGATCAAAGTATGATGATGATAATGTACTGATCGAGAGATCAGAGTATGATGATGACATACTAATGAAAAGATTAGAATATGATGATGATGATGTTTTCTGATTGGAATATCAGAAGTTGCTTATGATTATGATGCTGCTGATGATGATGATGTTTCCTGGTAGAAAGATCAGAATGCGATGATGTTTCTGATCGAAAGATCAGAATGTGATTATGATGATATCCTAATGATGATGATGTCATATTATCAAAGTATGATGATGATGACGTACTGATCGAAAGATCAGAATATGATGATGAGTTGATGTTAGAGTATGATGATGTTAGGTTGATGATGTTTCTGATCGAAAGATCAGAGGCTGATGATAATGATGATTTTGAATGAAAGATCAGAGTATGATGATGATGATATTTTGATGCTGATATTTTGATGATGATGATGTTGATGTTTTGATGATGATGTTTCTGATCGAAAGATTAGAGTATCATGATGATGTTGTTGTTGATCGAAAGGCCAAAGTGCTGAAGAAGTTGTTGCTGATCAAAAGGCCAAAGTGCTGAAGAAGATGTTGCTGATCAAAAGGTCAAAGTGTTGAAGATGATGTTGCTAATCAAAAGGTCAAAGTGCTAAAGATGATGTTGCTTATCGAAAGGTCAAAGTGCTGAAGATGTTGCTGATTTAAAGGTGAAAGTGTTGGAGATGTTGTTGCTGATTGAAGAATCAAGATGCTGAAGATGTTGTTGATCGAAGCGGTCAAAGTACTGATGATGCTGAAGACTAAAGATTGAATATGAAGACTACATGATGTTGAAAAGCTTCCAATGATTTATAGATGTATCACCCTGATGATGTTGATGATGTCCTCTATCTCTCTCCTATTATTGTTGTTGTTGATGTTGTTATAGAATACCCTTCTCGTTAAGGGGGAGTGTTGAAATATTGTAAATTCGAAGAATATTCTATATGTATTTCTTTGTGGTCCCCGATGTTCCTACCGGGAGAACCACTTGTATTACTTTGTACCCTGATGCTCCTAATCGAAAGAACTAATAAGAGTCATGAGGCAGTCCCCTCTAGTTGTAAAGGTGGGTCATTAGCACCCCAGTGTGGTTAATTGAGCCTACATGTGTAACTCAAGCCTACATGATTAACTCGAGACTACATGACAGATGAGTTAACTTAAGTGAACAGATGAATATAAATAGAGTTGTAGTGCTCCTCATTTGGAACACTCACTCTCACTTGTGTAGCGCATTAGTGGAGAAGAGAAGAATAGCTGGAGAAGGAGGAGGATCAGGTTTTGATCTCCTTGTTGGTTTTACATTTTATCTTTTTGGGGAATCTATATTGAGGAAGCTTTTGTTGGTTTTTTCACTTTAGGGTTTTCCCAGGATAAATCTTTGTGTTCCTTTTGTACGGTTGTGCTTTTCTATCTTTCAGTAGTCCTGTTTATATGATTTTGTTATGAATTCGAAATGAAATACTAATGATCTAGCTTAGCATATGAAAATTTAACAGAAACAGTCTTGTTTGTGAGGACGATTTATAGTTCCACATCTATAGTGATCCACAGGGTTCATCTGGGATAATATAAAGGGTTGTTATAGCAAAAAAGGGAGTTGCAATCCATATTGACACCTACAAGAATATACTATAGCTTTGTTGGGTAATCTTCTTGTGATGACTGTGCATAACATTTCTGGGTAGTGAAGAAGGGCACTGCAACATAATAACAAGAAGAAGATGATGTGGGTTTTTTTGAGGAGCAAGGCAAGGCAGGCACCAAAGAAAAATCGAGACACCAAAGCTTACTTCCATAAATCATTGTGCTACAGGAAGCTACAGGTTAGAGTTAAAGTAGTTTCAGATTTTCTCGTCCACCTTAGAAATGTTGTTACAGTCATTGCAAACTAAGAGTAATAAGAATATGATATTTATGGTTTATTTTACTTGTTATTTATGCAAAGTAATCTCTATTTCATTTACTGTTCACTGTTAGCGCTATGAAAAATCAAGATCTAGATATTATACTCAATATACACATATGATGGCGCTGATTTGCGTATAGACTTCAAAACCCTTGATATGTGAAACAAACTCTCTCTGTTAAACAATTTTCTGCATTGTCTAACTTTCTTCTGTAGTAGAATTCTAGGTTTCTGCATGTTCCCTTCCGCAGCGTGATTCTTTCCGGAAGGTGGGAATCGGAAGTCAGATTTTTCGATTTTGGATACTTCTGAAAAAAGATTTTCCGCACAACGCTTCTTCCCGCCATCGATCTTGATCATTGATATATCAATTTCGTGGCCATCCTGAGTGTTCATACAACTTACCTTATCAGGAAGAGAAATGGCTTTCTGATCGTTCGATCAGTGTCCCCACCAAATCAACGATGGATTCCAAAATTTATTAAGCGCATTCCATAGAATATCGCGCACATGACATGTTTTTCAAAGCTTGCAACTTCTCTTGGTGATATCACTATAAACCATCAATCTTCCCCATGACTGAGCCCCACTCTACGATCTTGTTTTATTTGAGCGATTGGTTAAGGTTTAACCCTCTACAAAGATTCACTTAATTGACCACTGACATGATCAATTCGTCTCTGCAATTCGGAAAATATGGCAATCCAAAGCCACTATTTTTAGATACAGGGTTATATGGAGTGAATGCAGGATGAATTCATACTTCTACAGAACTATATGAAGACATAAAATCCATCAAAACCACACACGGGATCTAATCCTCTGTTCTTTATTCAATTCAATGGAAATTCAAATAGATACAAAGAATTCTATTTGTTCACTCCTCGCTCAGTCTTCTATGCACCTCTCATTTGTCCATTCATGCTATGTGGAACTTCTCTCCCTCTCAAGCTCAATGACCTAATCAAATCTTCTTTGAGCTGTCCTTTAACCTCTATGACCTGTCCTAAGCTCTGTGAGCTAACCTAAGGTTATGCGAGCCAACAAGCTCTGTAAGCTAACTAAGCTGCTAAGAAAATAACTCGAATTGATTCAAATACAAGATGATTATGTTTCCATATCCTATAATAAAGGAGTGCAGTCCTTATTGATCTCTACTAATCCTATGACTCAAAACTAACTCAATCCTAACTATTACATGTGGAAAAGGATCTAGTTTCCTTATCCATTTTATTCATCTTTTACAAAATAAAGCAAACTACAAATGTATGAGACCCTAGGTCTCTTAAGAGTTCCATTTACCTTGTGAAGTCATGAATGACTTCGCCCTCTTGAGCCTATGCTCCTGCATCAACATATCAGTAGTACATTGAATACAAAAACCAACTAAGACTATTTGGGACAGCTCAGTGGTATTTTTGACAAGTGTTTTTACAAAATCACTTAACCAAATTACATAAGCAAAAATGCCAAAAAAAGCAACAGGATCTGATGGGGGTCTTTCCAGTTTACTATTAAAAGCATATCCCCCTTGTATAAAAATTGAACCCTCTCACTTCCTTTAGATAAAGATTGTTCATTGGTCACAGTTTCATCATGTTGAGTGGAGATAAGAACTTTGTGAATGTGCAGAGGAACCATGCACCACTCTCATTTTTTAACTCAATGGTTACTTGTGTTTTTCCATCAGGCCTCAACTAGGACTAGGTTCCATTCTTTCTGACCTCTGTGAGCTTTGCTCCCAGCTTGGTAGGCAACACATGGGTGAGAGGCATCAACTTATGGGTTTCATTAGTTGCATAACTAGTCCAATAAAGGGTAGATATCCACGTACTACACCTCACATAGACTGCCATCCATACTAATAGATCGTGACCTAGTCAAGCAGTACATAATTATGCTTCCAACAAATTTACACACCCTCACGACACCCTTAGTAACCCACAGTAGGTCATGGTACATTCATACACATGCTTGGGACACTTAACAGTCCTCAAGGCACTTTTAGCGAGTCACAATAGTCCTAACAGGCTTAAGACATGTCACAACAACCCTTAGCAGGCTCAAGACAAGTCATGGTTTTCTCTAGAAAGCATTAGAAAAATTTACACATATGAAAATGACACAAACAGGAAACAAAAACTGAATATGAACACTGTGATGAAACTCAGAAACTCAAAAAAACACTTTTCATTAACACTTCCAAGAAAGTTTACAGAGCTACAATCCAAGCACAGAGGCTTCAAAAATGAAATTTGAACCCTTCCTCCTCCGTAGAGGTTACATTTATAGTGTAATTTACCCCCAAGACGTATCTCGAAACAGGGCATCAAAATTAGTTATATTGCGGGAATCAAACCCAAAAGTACATCCTAAATCATAACAAACTCTGATTTGGTAGATGGGCCGTGCCCATAATTTTTTTTAGGAAGGCACGTTGTGTTGCACATGACCAATCAAAAAGGGAAATATCGACATCTGAGGCTTTCCAGCTCGCTTCATGAAAACGACAACTCCGAGCACATTTTTCACATACTATGGTTGTCTCAGCTGCTGGAGGGCCTTCCAGGCTGATGATTGCTCACTCTATGTATATATGTCCATTACTGATATGTAGGGGTGGCCATCTCAAATATGTCCTTTAGGAGAACATCCAGGTTAATCAGGAAGCTATGGCCAATAGTAGGGAGATCTAATTTGACACTCATGAGTGTTTCCAGCAGCTCAAAGTCCTCACTGATTTTATCGATGATTCCCTGTCCCTTTAGCCCACCATTTATACCCTCAAAATTTGCATGGTTTAGTCTTTCCACCTACAATAGTTAGACATATTTTCTTTGAGGGATCAGCTTCCTCTTTGGACCCTAAAACTCAAGCAACCCATACTGAAATAGGGGCTAGAACAATTTGTTGAACTTTTCTACCCCTTGCTGAATAATGTTAATCCTAGTAAGTGCATTTTGCAACATGTTGTGCTTTGTGTCCATCCTCCTTACTGCCACTAGAACTGATATCCTGTCAGTAATCCCTAGGGCAATTAGTTCTTCCCCAGAGGCTGAGTTTAGAAAAACAATGTCCTTCTGGGCCTCCTCCCTAGGACTTTGTGCTAGACTTTCCTACAGGGATTTACATCTTTTGCTTGCATCCATAGAAGTCTGTTTATGCTCATCCACCATGAAAAAATGCTTTTCTAATGAGGGAATCTCCTTCATCACTTAATCACAGAGCAAATGTGTATCCCCTTGCAGGGGAATTTGACCTATGACCCTTTCCTCAAACCTTGTTACTTTCTCTTTTAGTGTCCTGATCTCTTCAGCAGTGTCTTCACTTTCCTTAGCAATGATCCTATCCTTGAGCTCTTGATTGGCCTCCTTCAATTGAGTGATTTCGAGGTCCTTCAGGGACATTTTAGACATATCTTTGATCGCCATAGTAGTGGGTGATATCTCCTCAAGGGTTCTATAGTGATTTAATTCATCAATTGTCTTCTACATATTTTTCTTCTCTTCTTCCCATGTGCGCTTATCAGCCTCCAGCACAACAAGGAGACATTTTAGATCCAAAACTTACTGCAACAATTCCTCAATCTCCCCTTCTAACTGCACGATATGAGGAGGTAGCTAGATGTATTTCATAAGTTTCTTGCTTTTATTTTTGTAAGCATGTATCTTGGCTAGTGGCTCAGCTGGTAAAATAGCTTGCTCTATTTCCACTGGATGCTTAGATGCAAGGGGATGCTATAAAGCATTCTGTGCTATTAGGTCTACCACTTGGTTCGTTAGGAGTTTCACCCGCGGGTTCTATGCCTTGTTTGTTTCCTTTTCCTGCTTCAATTGGGTCTCTAGTTTGACCACCCTTTGCTGGGACTTGATATGGGCTAATGCCTCTTTAGTCAGATCATCATAGATGAGATCGCTAACTCCCTTATGGAACACAATCTTATCTCGGATTGAGAACCAATTCATCTTAAACTTGACCTTTGAAACTCCTTCCTCATCAGTGATGGCTAGGTTCAAGGAGTTTGTTGTAAGATTCCTGGCAGTAGTGAAAGATACTTTGCTGCCTGATCTCTTTCTTAGCTCATTGTACTGCTTCTCAGTCTCATCCTTGGATTTCTATTTGAGCTGTGCATAGGTGGTCGACATTTTCTTGTTAGTCTTAAATTTCCCTTCAACGACAGAGGCAAAAGAATACTTCTGATAATTGAGTAGAGACTCCTCACTCTCATTCTTCATTGATTGTGTGGTTCTTCAGGGCTTTCTCTCTGAGTGTGTAGTGTCTGTATGTACAACCACTAGTTGTTGCACAATCACTATCTAATTTGCAACCTTCCCCCCAGTAGGGTTTACTGAATCAAGCTACCCCTCTATGACTGTTTTGAGGGAATCAGATTCAAAATTAAACTCCTGCTCTAGGTTGATTACGTCCTCCTCTACATCTATCCTAGGCTTATTGCTAGGTGTTTGTTCATCACATTCCATATTCTCCACCTCTACCTGAGACCTTTTGTTACAACCTTCACCATTTAGGGGCAAGGGAGTAGTTGGGACCGTACCTTGCACTTCTTTAGGAGCCTAAATTTTCTCTGCAGGAGTCCAATCAAAATCATAGGAAAGAAAATTTTCCTCCTCGGACAAGTCGGGGATCATGGAGTGAATAAAGGATTACCTCTGCACCTGGACCCTCCTCTGGGAAATGATCCCCTTAGGATCGTAATTCGGTGCATGAGTCACCTAAAACTTCATGGCCTTCAAAAATTTCTCCACCATTGGTAACACTACTAGATTTTTCACAACGAAGGGCCTGAAATCAATAGGGTATTTGATCCAAGAGTCCTTCATGTGCGCAGTAAAATGCTCCTCATCAGCAGGAATCCTCTTCCTGATCTGCTCTAGTGCGAATACTAAGGCATTTAGGTAAACTGGTAGCATTAAAGGGGCAGCAGAAAAACTATATACCCTAATAACTAAATACGTCGGCATCAGGAACCAATATCCAATACAATCTTGCTGCAAGGCAGCCTTCATGTCTTCTGATATCCTCTTCTCTTTAGGGTCGAATAGTATGCAGATGCTGAGGACAATTTTGTCAATGAATAGGGTGTAAGACCAGTACTGGAACTTATGGATAGACCGGGGCTAGTCTTTGAACACCTTTGGATCCATGGCCTCAAGGGTCTGTCAGATGGAACTGACTATGATGGAAAATAGGTACACCTGGTATCTAAAGTGCTTATCCAAATAAAACTTCTCAAGTTGAGAATTGATTTCTCCGGCCAAGAAGTCTTCGAACTTAATTCCCGATGTAGATTGACTCAGGTAAAGGAGAATGCCTAGCATTACTTCAGAGACCATGCTATCGCTATTAAGACTTAGTATTTGACTCAAGAGGGAGATGGCTGATACCATAGGCTTTATGAACAATTTGGAGGAGACTGGGTGATAAGGGTCTCTGAGGGAATTGGGGTCTTCAAAATGGCCTGGAACAATTTATTCTTTGATTCTAGGTCAGCTTTCCCGAACACCTGTAGAACCCTTGATTCGGTGAAGGGTTTAGGGCCTGACATTGGGATTTGGAGAGACCCAGTGCAGCCCTCATACCTTCTGGTGTAATTTTGCAAACGACATGGGAGTGGGTATCATCTAAGATGACCTTCCCAATGGGGGAATAATTAGAGGATACCCTTTGTACAATATCTGGGAAATTGGGCAATTGTTCTAAGGTGAACCCTATTAAGGATGAATTTAAATTTACAAACAGTTCTAACTGGTCTCTAGAAGGTGACAACAAAACGTCCTGGGAATCACTAACATAGGACAATAGAAAACAAGGATCATAAGCTTCATAAATTCAATCGCAGATGATCTCCTTGGACGGGTGAAGGATTTTTACAGACGAGGCCATGGAGGAACTGTCGAAAGGGTTCATAAATGATGAATGAGTACCTAGTGGTGACGGTCGACACTTCTGGTGGTTGCAATTGTATCTAGCTAACTCATGCTTAGTGGACGTCAGATTTGCACAGTGGTGGGACTATTAACAAACTTTTAATATCAAGATGATTAGCCTTATAAACTATCATGCTCCCTAAAAGTGACCTTTGTACCTCCAATCTTTGAGTGCAATATCCAATGGGGAGGGGCCCACCAGATTTCACAATTTTTTTTTTATCTTCAGAGTTATATTAATGGGTTAACATCTTAAATATCTTGGCTTTAATATAAAACCAAAATATTATGTAATTGATGTTTGGATTTGGTTATTATAAGGTGGAAGCTTGTATGGTGTAATATATGGTTGTCATGTGCTGGTAAAGGCTATTTTGGAAAGCATATGGCTGTACTACATGAATATTCCTAGCTGTATATTGGAAGGAAGTTGAGACGCCAACTCTAGAGGAGCCAATTTGAGAAATTGGGTTGGTTTTATTTTCAAATGGTCAAAAAATAGAGATTGGGCAGACTTGAAAATGAGGTATACTTTTTGTATTTGATTCTTCAATATGATATTTTATAGTATATGTATTCATTGTAATTTGTAGTGGTTTTTTCTTACGTGATGTGCAAATTGGTTCTATGTAGGATGTCAAAGGAATATCAAGTCGGGGTTGAAGAATTCATAGAGTTTACAAAAATTCATTGAGAGGATAATAACACCACAAGATGCCCTTGTAAAAAATGTTACAATGTTGCAATATTGACGTCTGAGGAAGTACAAGACCGATTGATGATTCATGGTATAATAAGTTCTTATAAAACTTGGTTTTTCCATGGAGAGAGAGTTCCTACTTAGGACGATATATTTTACAAGAGAAAGAAATGCCACAGAACATATATGCATGATTTGCCTCGAGAAATTACACATGGTGATGAACACATAGTCGAACATAAACATGATAATCATAATGATGAGTTTGCAACATTGCTTACAAATGATACTGAAGTTCTGGAGAATGACGATCATAACGAGGAAACCATGGTTGATGATCATATGGTTGAAATGGTGAATGATGCTTATCAATATTATAATGAAAATCCAAATGTGAATTGTGAAAATGACCAAGTAGAATCAATGGAAGAAAAAATGATATCAATCAATATCTAAAGTTAATTGAAGATGCAAAGGAACCATTGTACCCAGGTTGCACTAGTTTCACTAAGCTATCGGCCATTGTGAAATTGTACAACCTTAAAGTGAGAAATGGATGGTCTGATGCAAGTTTCACCCAATTGTTGAAGTTGCAAAGAGAATTGATTCCAACAGGAAATAAACTTCCAAAATCTACATATGCTGCAAAAAGTTTGATTAAATCATTGGGGTTGCACTATGAAATGATACATGCATGCCACAATGATTGCATTTTATATTGGGAAAAATATGAAAAAATAAATGAATTCCCAACATGTGGTGAATCAAGATGGAAGGTTGATGCTCTTTCTCAAAAGGTGCGTACATGTGTCCGGACCAAAGTGCTGAGGTATTTCCCTATAGTGCCGAGGTTGAAGAGAATGTACAAGTATGATTTCAAAATCTTATAATTCCATTATATAATACACCTTCATGTACTTCCAACCTACTAAAAAATCAATTTCTTTAATCTACTAAGTATTGCAATGTATATATGATTCTTTATGTTTTTGTTACAACTCTACATATATTTCATAGAAAATGAGGTGGCATCATGAGGATGCAAGTAAGGATGGGATAATGCGCCACCCTGTTGATATATCGGCATGGAAAACTATAGATTCTAAATCGCCTGATTTTTCCAATGGTCCTCGCAATGTACGACATGCAATGGAAGTGGATGGATTTAATCCTTTTGGAAGCTTGAGTAGTACTCACAATGTATGGCCAGTAGTACTAGTCACATATAACCTTCCGCCATGGTTAAGCAAGAAAAGGATCTTTTGTTTGTTGTCATTGTTAATACCTGGTCCCAAGCAACCATGAAACGACATAGATGTTTATTTGGAACTATTGGTAAATGAACTAAAACTAACATTGGATGAAGGGGAAGGACATACGATGCTCATTCAAGGTCATTCTTTAATATGATGGCTATATTCATGTGGGTAATCCATGACTTTCCTGCTAATGGAAATATGGCTGGTTACATGACTAAATGGTTTTGTGCATTCCCTATATGTGGAAAGAACACAGATTCAATGTATGTCAAGTGTATTAGGAAGTGTGTGCACATGGGACATAGGAGATATCTTCCAATAAATCATAAGCTTCATTCTAAAAAAGGACCATTTAATGGGAAGTCTGAGCATCTCAATGCACCTACAATTGTACAAGTGTCATATTTTTTTACAAAAACAGAAGGAAAGGAAGAGAAATGGGGAAAGTCTAAAAGTACAAAAAGAAAGCAAAATTTTTTAAAAAGTGAAAATTCGAAGACTAACGTGTGGAAGAAAAGGTCAATTCTATTCAATTTACCATATTGGGAGGTATGTACACACATTAACTTAAGGCCTAAAATGTATGATGCTTGAAGGATTTCATTGTGTTTAATTGGAATATATTGTTTAGTTTTTCTTTGATGTAATAATTCATTGATTTTTATACGGTTGGATGCAGAAACTCCTAGTGCGTCACATTTTAGATTTAATGCACATAGAAAAAAATGTATGGGAAAGTATTTTTGGGACCCTTCTCGATATAAAAGATAAATCAAAGGATGGGAAAAATTCTCATGATGACTTACAACAGTTGGGTATAAGGAATTCACTGTGGCCAGAAAAAAGGAAAAAAAATATTTCTTCCACCTGCACCACACACTCATTCAAAAAAGAAGAAGGAGATTCTTTGTCGTGGTTTGTTCACGTTAAAAGTTCCATATGGATATAGTTAAAAACCTAGAAATAATGTATCTATGAAATATCTCAAGCTTCATAGTATGAAAGCACATGATTGCCATGTTCTCATGCAACAAATCCTTCCAGTAGCATTGTGCCATGTGCTACCAAATGCAGTTCGAAACACCATTAGCAGGCTTTGATTCATTTATAGGCAAATTTGTGCAAAAATGGTGGATCCAAAAGATCTTGATAACTTAGAAGATGATGTTGTGGAAAATTTGTGCTTACTCGAAAAACATTTCCCCCCTTCATTCTTTGATATAATGATACATTTGCCTATACACTCGGTGCAAGAGCTATGTTATTGTGGACCAGTTGCATATCGATGGATGTACCCTTTTGAAAGGTCAATGAAATTTTATTAAGTGCAAATCCACATAAATTCCAACATTTTATGTGAATATAATAATAATAATACATTACTAGCAACTCTTTATTCATACTTTTAATTTCACTACAAATTGTGTGTATTTTTCTAGGAACATGAAAGTTTTCAAAAGTTATGTGAAAAATAAGAATAGGCCCGAAGGGTGCATAGTTGAAAACTACACTGTGGAGAAATCCATAGAATTTTTTGCTGGATATGTTGAAGGTATGGAATATATTCAAAGCATGCCTAGTAGAAATAAATCTTGGGACAATGAAGAAGGAGAGGTTGGACAATATGGGAAGGCCTTATCTAGCAGAACTTCTATTGAATTAGATAAAACTAGTTTGTTACAAGCCCACAAATGGGTCTTGCACAACATAGATGAAATTCAACCTTGGATAGAATAAGTAATAAGCACATCCTTATGAAATCATTTTTTATTATAATATATCACAATATTTTCATAAATTGTTTATTCACATTACTTGAAAATAGGATGCACTTGACATAAATTGCCAATAATAACATCCAAGCACAAAAAGATGAAGTCTTACTACAAAAGATCCACAACCAAGAATTTAGTGATTGGTTAAGAAAACAGGTAATGATATGTTCTTCATATTAGATTTAATTGAACTTCGTTGATCAAGAATATTATGATGTATGAAGGTGAGATTCTTTTAATATATTTTAAAATTCAATGGTTTTGTAACAACATTTAAAAAATTATAGGTGGAAGGAAAAGAAAACATTTTCGATACCCTTAAATGGTTGGCACGTGGCCCAAGGACATATGCAACTAAGTATGATGGCTACTTAATCCATGGGTGTAGATTTCAAGTTAAAAGCATAGAAAATGTCAAGGCCACCCAGAATAGTGGTGTATGCATAGATGCACAAACCTTAATGAGATAAGTGCAAAGCATAAAAACCCTATACATCAAACGACAACATATTATGGATTGATTCAAGAAATAATGTTATTGGACTACTATTTGGTGTAGTATCCACTGTTCAAATGTGATTGGCTAGATGTACAAAAAAAGAATGTAATGAAAGTTGATGAACTTGGTTCACCATGGTGAATCTGAAGAGATGCTTGAGTAAGGATATAGTGCAAGATGATCCATTTCTTCTAGCATCACAAGCGAAACATGTATTTTATGTACAAGATCTGGTAGAGAATGACTGGTGTGTAGTTTTGACATGCCCTCCGAAGGGGCCAAGAAATTGTAATAGATATGAATTGGATTATGCAGATTTATCAAGTATTGCTGAGTTTGAAGGGACGAAATGCAAAGTGGATGAAGCTATAGGTGATGGTGGCATGGAATATGTTCGACAAGATTGTGAAGGCACATGGTTGGATGTTGTTCATTAAGTAACATTCATGATTTATTTATTAGTTGTCATTTAAGTTGTATCTGTGAAAATTTATATCTTAGATTATTACTTGGATTTACCTTTCATGCATATATTTCTTGTTCTACTACTGTTTATGCATGGATATTATCTGTTTTATTCTGTTATGTAACTTTCATTTATTTTTACAGTAGATAGATTGGGTGTGGGGAATTGAGAGTGATGTGAGGGGGGAAGAGGCCATATGAGCTTCAACCTTCACGTGGTTGGCCCTGTTTAGTAGAGAATAAGATCTTCTTGAAACCAGGAGAAGCTCATTCACATATTTTCATTTCGTTTTCTTACAATTTCATATATGTTATGCCTTTTTTAACATTTCTATTAATGGATTATATGAACATACCATTTTGGCATGACATGTGCATATATTCGCAATGGAAAGGAATATAATGACAATTTGTATCGTTCTCTAATGCATATTTGTAAGTTATCACCATAACAAATTTGTCAATTTGATATCTTATTGTCATTTCATTCATTATAATGTGTTCATTTCTTCATTTTAAGTACAGTTTTACTTGTCATTTCTTCATTTTAAGTACAATTGTACTTGTCAAACTACTTTCTTAGGTCTCTTGAGACATAAACAATGTTGGGATTATTAGTTGTTTCTTAGAATTACAAATGATGCAATATTTGTTTCGTTTCTTTCATTTTTTTATCATCATCCTATGAGATGTGGAGGGAATTTCCCTGAGGCCACTTAGGCAGTTTTTGCTCTCTCTTAAACTCGGTCCAATTTTCATAAAACACTTATTTGGAAGGTCCATAACTTCTTCCTCAGGAACTTTCAGAACAATCTGAGGATATGGTCATGTAGAAAAAACACCCATCTACAAGACCCCCATGAGGTGCAGGAATTTTATTCAACACAAAATTTGTGGCGGGTATTTTCCCAAGGCCAGCTGAGCTAATTTTCCAACACTTAGTCATTTTTACTTGCTTTGATGCAAAACCCTGTTTTGGAAGACCTAAAACTTTCTTCTCAGAGGTGATGAAGTCAAACTGAGACCATGGTTGGATAGCCACTATAACAAGCTGAAGCCTAGTACCATGGTGCAGGAATTTTTCTCAAAACCTGAATTATGGTGCGGGCATTTTTCTGTATTTAATTCCTGTAGCTCACCCTTTTTTTAATTTCAGCAAAAGAACATTCTGTTTTTTTTTTTCTGACCAATTTGGCAGACCTATTTTCCACATGTGTGATCGCCAGAACAGAAGCTGACACCATGGATAGATGCACATATCAACAGGATACATCCTGACAGTCTCATATTAATTTTTATCATTAACACCTAAGATCTGGCGTGCATTTTCCTGAGCCAACTTAGGCAGATTTACCAGTACTGAAACAGTGCAAAACCTACCAGAAGGCACTTTTGGAAAATTAATAACTTCATCCTCATGGACCTTTTTGACAATTTTATGATATGGTTAGGTGAACCAATAAAAATATAGAGGACTGTACCTTCATAATAATTTAATACATCAAATAGAAATTATAGCGGGCATTTTACAGAGGCCACTTGGGCAGTTTTACCAGCAGATTTTACAATTAGACAATTTGTGCCATTTTCAAGGTGGATTTTTCATTTCACCAAAACCATGAAAAATGATACCACAGGATGTAAGACACATCACTGAGCACAACACAACTTGTCTCACCCTCAAATGCTTCTTCATTTTCCCTGGGCATGCATTTTATTGGAGTAGTGCAAATATGGCAAGGAGGCACTTTTGGAAAATTTATATCTTCTTCCTGAGAGACTCTTTGGTCAATCTGATGACATGGTTGTATTATACATACAACAATATAGAGTTAAAAACTCTCAAAATATTTTTATCATCATCCTATGAGATGTGGAGGGAATTTCCTTGAGGCCACTTAGGCAGTTTTACACTCAGACAATTTTTGCTCTCTCTTAAACTAGGTCCAATTTTCATAAAACACTTATTTGGCAGGTCCATAACTTCTCCCTTGGGAACTTTCAGAAAAATATGAGGATATGGCCAGGTAGAAAAAACACCAATCTACAAGACCCCCATGTGGTGTGGGAATTTTCTTCAACACACAATTTATGGAGGGCATTTTCCCAAGGCCACCTGAGCCAGTTTTCAAACACTTAGTCATTTTTACTCGCTTTGATGCAAAACCTTGTTTTGGAAGACCTAGAACTTGCTCCTCAGAGGTGACGAAGTCAAAATGAGACCATGGTTGGATATCCACTATAACAAGCTGAAGCTTTGTACCATGGTGCGGGCATTTTTCTCAAAACCTGAATTATGGTGCAAACATTTTTCTGTTTTTAATTCCTGTAGCTCACCCTTCTTTTATTTCAGCAAAATGACATTCTATTTTTTTTAACCAATTTGGCAGACTTATTTTCCACACGTGTGAGCTACAGAACATAAGTTGACACCATGGATAGATGCACATACCAACAGGATACATCTTGACAGTCTCATATTAATTTTATCATTAACACCTAAGATCTAGCGTGCATTTTCCTAAGCCAACTTAGGCAGATTTACCCAACTGTTGTAAGTCATCATGAGAATTTTTCCCATCCTTTGTTTATGAATACAATTATACATGTCTAAGACAACCACAAAGTCTATACATTAACTACATTTGGCAAGGGTTAAAATTGCAAAAGATAGAATCTCTTGATAATGAAAACAACAATACATTTGTGAAAAAAAACACAAATTTATGTGTAAAAGGAAAGAAAAATTTATGATGAACACTATTATTGCACATGAAGTTGCAACACCTAGATCCAAAGATTGAACTGATTAAAATTTTTGCATTGCACATCAAGGAGCAATTTGCAAATTCTGACCACAAACCCCCTAAAAAATTAAAAAATAAATAAAAAATAAAAAATGGGCATGCACAATTATCATTTGCAAAACAAAACCCAATTAAGAAGAAGCACCTATTCCTAAAATAATGGGTAAAAAATAACAAGAAGAGTTGTTTCCTTTAAAAATTAGGTAGAAAAGAAAATAATAACCACATTCAACAAAATACTATGGGTTTGTAGACACAAATCATATTTTCTGAAAAAGGTTGGACAAAAGTGAACCAAATACATTTCCTTACAAGTGTTCCTACTCTGTCCATTCATTTTATTAAAATCAAGTATACATTCTACTTTTACAAAGTCCATAAATAAGATTTGTCCAAAGAAAAACAACTATTCAGAGGCATATAGAGAAGTGCTAGTTACAGTACAATTTCTCTAACTTTAAATTTGCTCCCTGTGGGGATAGGGTAACCTAGAATAGGATAGATTAGCTTAGTATTAGGTTTAGAAGAATAATTGAGAAGGCAAGTATGGTGAGACGAGAGGCAAGAACCTGTACATCACTTGTGAGGTTTTTGTTTATCAATTATATACATTTAGGCACTTGCATCTCATATTTTAAAAAAAAAATTACATAAACGGTGGACTGGGACGTAATCAGTAAAGATATAAACAAATTAATATATGGTATCTGGATTGTTAACCGGGTGGGTTCCCCACACCAAATGGTGGACGATCTAATTGGGATTGTTTATCAAGGAGAATCCCTGCTGTCGGTACCTGGGAATTTTTCCAGGCGTCAACATATGCATATTGTTATATTATTATACATAAAATAATTTGTTTCTTATATTTAATTCAAACTTAGCTAGAATGTATTGATTTACTCATAATATAGACATCTAAATCAAGTACATATGGTTAAGTGTCTAAGAGTAGTAATGTCTATTTAAACCCTAAATAGTTAATTTTGTTATTAGAAGTTATGCAGGGATCATGTTAAATATTTTGTGTATGAGGATTCCTTGGCTTCTGAAAAATGGTGCAAAAATTCTCAATGATTCTAGCACTTCTCTATATGCCTCTGAATAGTTGTTTTGCTTTGGACAAATCTTATATATGGACTTCGTAAAAGTAGAATGTATACTTGATTTTAATAAAATGAATGGATAGAGTAGGAACAGTTGTAAGGAAATGTATTTGGTTCACTTTTGTCCAACCTTTTTCAGAAAATATGATTTGTGTCTACAAACCCATAGTATTTTGTTGAATGTGGTTATTATTTTCTTTTCTACCTAATTTTTAAAGGAAACAACTCTTCTTCTTATTTTTTACCCATTATTTTAGGAATAGGTGCTTCTTATTAATTGGGTTTTGTTTTGCAAATGATAATTGTGCATGCCCATTCTTTATTTTTTATTTATTTTTTAATTTTTTAGGGGGTTTGTGGTCAAAATTTGAAAACTGCTCCTTGATGTGAAATGCAAAAATTTTAATCAGTTCAATCTTTGGATCTAGGTGCTGCAACTTCATGTGCAATAATAGTGTTCATCATAAATTTTTATTTCCTTTTACACATAAATTTGTGTTTTTTTTCACAAATGTATTGTTGTTTTCATTATGAAGAGATTCTATCTTTTGCAATTTTAACCCTCGCCAAATGTAGTTAATGTATAGACTTTGTGGTTGTCTTAGACATGTATAATTGTATTCATAAACAACCTCTTTGATATATTAGATGAATTGTGACATTGATCTTTTTTTGCTTTGTAAAATGCTTTATTTAAAATTATGTTCTACTGACTTGAAACTAGCAGTATGCTTAGTGACAATGTACACATTTTTTGTCACAATTACCTACACTGATTGCAAGAAAAATAATCCTCCTTAGATAGTGACAAGAAAAAATAGTTTTATTATGAGCATGATTTCTAGTTACTGTTGCTAGTGTTTTCTACCATATCCGATGTTAAGGACCTTCCAATTTCATTGGCAATGGAAACCTATGGAATAGAGACTGATTCATTTTTATGGTGCAATTTTTCTTTTACTTTTAAACATGTTGTTGCATTTATACTTCGATCCTTTGGTTGTTTGAAATTTTGAATGGAACTTAGATGATTACTATTTAGACTTGTTTCCGTAATTTTTAATACTTTATATTTTCTACAATTGTTGTTGCAATAATTAGTTTCTTATACTATGGCATACTTGCATGAATTTTTCAATTTTGTTGCTATTGTAGTTACCATATTACAAAGCGATTGCTTTGACATGCTTTCCATATTCCAATTAATATTTATCTAGGATAATTATCCTTTCTTGGCTAATCATAGTTGAATTTCAACATAGTAGTGCACATGTTTTGTTTATTACTTTTTATTTCCTTTTGGTTCCAAAAGACCTTCTATTGTTAGTACTTAAACATTTTCTCATTTCTCTACTTGGGACAAAGTGGAGTAGCAATCAGATATGTATTTTTTGCCGGTTGGGAAATCATGTTTCATGGTAAGTTTTAAATGCAATAGAAAATGTTTAGATATTGCCTCCCATTAACGTAGTTCAACTGCTATTGTTCGAAACCAACAAGGTTTTCTTCCCTTTCCTTGCCAACTACCTAATCTATCTTTCTTTGTATTTGTATGTTTTTATTTTTACTTTATATTGTGTCGTATAACATTGCAATGTTTGGAACATTCTCAAATTGATGTAACAACTATAAGTAATTAGAGTTTCCAAATTTGTTTCTTTGACAATTTCCATGTTTTGAAATGGTTTATGCTAGTGAAAAAATTGAAATTCCTAGTATACCCTTTTCTTTAGATAGCACAAGATGTTTTCTCTTATTTGGTCCAAATGCAGAAGGTATTAATCACATATTAGTAAGAACCCAGTTTCTTCATTTGCAACACTTTTACTATGAACCAGGAAATTGTTTATTTGATTATCTTGATGTTCTGTTTCATTTTCACTATACATCATTGGAAAAAAGAGATGGGTTTGTGAACCCTATTCGTGCTTCATTGGAGGCCATGGATGCTATAGCTCTTCAATCATTATGCACATATTTAGCTATTGATTTTCTGTCGGATTTGCACCATGTATAAAATGTGGACATGTATCTTCATCGAATGTCGATATCTACATCGCATCCAACCAAGAAAAATGAACAAGGGTTGTGGGGTGATATGTTTTTTGTTAAATAGTTTTCTAGGTGGATGAATGTTCTAGTTTTTTTTTGGTCACTGACAAAGAAAATAAAATATATTTCCTTCATCGGTGAAAATACAAAGTATTTCTACAATATTTTGTTTCAATATGAAATACCAGTGACTTGGATACTTTGAACCATTGATTTAGTATATAGGCATACACCATGCAAGAAATATTTCATTGCAAGTTTTAAATGACCATTGCAATAGAAATAACTTCTACTGAACAAAAAATTTTGCAACAAGGGCTTTACATTGTTTCTTCAATGAGTGGTGGTTATCATGATTCAGGTTTTCAATCTATTTGCAAATTAGTGCCATTGTTTGATTTGCAAACATTGCCTCAAGTGATGGCACAAAAAGTATACAATTGTTTCATTGAAAATGACATATGTGCAATAAATTTCCACAAATATCTTAGTCAATTAACAATTAGGGAAAATAATATTGTCTCTAATCAAGAGGGGTATATGATAAATTTATCAAATCTATATCAACAAGGAAATGTACAACGGAAAAAAATTGAAATGCAGTGTTTATGTGAATTATTAGGTGTAAATATATTTGTTTGGAACATATAATAGGAAAATAATTCTGATTAGTTCTATTCCTCACATACTTCTTCACAGATTTTATATTTGTTATGTGATACTTTCACCTCAACACATTTTCATTTTCATCTATTTCTACAACAAATGAATTTGCATACACCTATCCCTTCGCTTGCAATTGCATGATCTAGAACATTGGCTAATTTAAATTGTGAATACATGAATTTGACCAAGCCTCTTCCTGGAATACAAGAAAAAAAGATACAGGCTTGTGGAAAGATTTCTATAAATAGAAAACAAATCCTATGCCAGCTAAAGATGGAACTACGAAAGAAAATACACCTTTTATGACAAGGGAAAGTTGCATATAAAAAAGGATTTGAATAAATACATAATTACTTGCAAGCAAAAAAATATAGGCCAACACATCCATTTCCAATATGCAAGTCTTTACAATTTCAAAAATATATATGTACTATCAAGACTGAAACTATCTTGGCACCAACCGATTCCGAAAATCATTGTTGGGAAATATTTATTCGACATGGTGCTCATGTTTGTTCATGTTGAAATTGATTATTGTGCAATGAACAACTGCTTAAATATACAACACCCATGCACATTCTTTGCAATAGAAAAATACCTTTTGATTGAAGCTTTGATGCCATTAGAAGAAAGGTTAGTATCACAAAGAATTGATTTTTCACAAATTAGACAACTCATATACAAAAGAGCACAGCTTGGATTGACTAGAAAAATTATTATATCCCTATAGAACTAGATAAAATCCAACAAACATGGCCTCATAACTTGGAATATACTCAATGAGAATTGTGTTCATCCTTAAATGAAAGTTAGAGTACAAAAATGCATATTTGTTTGGAAATGTTTGACCAATAAATGCAATGGTTTCAATGAACAACTTTTGCAAAACTATGCTTTATCAAAATGTAGACACTGTCATCAATGTTTATTGGGAAGAGATATTCAACAAAGGCCTTGAAAAAGAATCCGTTAATAGTCCTAGCATATAAATAGATAATATTTTTCAAGAATACAAAGAAATGGAACAAGTGTCTGAATCAATGATACATGGGTATGGACATACTCATCTAATAGATGACTTTGATAACAATATCTTGTAAATTGCACCTTCATAATCATTTAAACTACTAGGTATTTTCCAAGACAAGTTCTATAAAGAACTAAATTTCGCTACAATGTCTTTTGGGTTTAGCCGACTTGAATACCTTTTGAGGAGATTTTCAGATCAAAAAATTGTGCATTGAGAACCTAAACATATGTCCAATGAATTCAAATCACATAATGAAAATATGATATTTAAAACAATATAAATTCTAATTAGAAAAGTTTCAAGCACTTCTTGGATATGAGTTCGCAAAGGAGAGCTAAAAGGAAAAAAATGTTGACAAAGATGTGAAAGAAAAGAAGAAATTGAACAGATTCTAAAATCACATATTGATTACCGGTCCTTGAAGGCAATACAAACATCCCATGAGTATTTTGCAAACATGAGAAAATATGTTTTTTCTATGATATGTCATCTTGGTCCACTGACCTTTTTTATAACCTTAACAAACGTTGACCACCTTTGGACTCCGCTCTGTAATGCATTGCAATATATTGAAAGCAAACAAATGACAAAGATGACAATATTTCTGAACATAACATTGATTCATGGACTAAGAATTTCCTTGTAGTGTATATTTGTTATTATAAATATAGAATAAATGCAATCAAAGCCTTGATCTTGAACAATAGTAGTTTGTTTGGAAAAGTCCAATATTACTTCTTTACAATAGAATTCCAACATAAAGGCAATGAGCATGAACATGGACTACTTTGGATACAAATCATTGTTTCTTAGTGAGGACTTGATTAGGGATCAAATCCATCACCACACCAAAAAATGTAAAGAAACATACATCTAATCGTAGGTTCAATTTCCCTTTTCCTCCATTGGATGAAACCTTGATTTTTCATCCACTAGACCATGCAACAAATGAGGTGCTTGGGAAGGAAAAATCTTCCTCATATTCGAATAGAAAAACTTTTGAAAAGACATGTCTTTCAAACATTTTCTATATGAACTAAACATTATTAGAGAAGAATATATATATTGTTTGAATGTTCTTTCCTTACATGTCCCGTTATTTTGTTACAAAGACATCGATCAAATACATGGTAAATGAATTTGCAAAAAACATTCTAGGAGTTTGAGAGGAAAACAATGATGTACAATTCATATTAGATGCATTTTCCACAACAACTTATTGTATCTCATATATAACAAAAATGGATAGAAGCATGATCATTGCATTTAAAACAATAAGAGAAACATCTCTTTCTGAAAATGGTGGAAGGATAGAAACAATTCACAAACTTGGAAATGCATTATTAAATATCCAACAAATGTCTACGTATCAATCAATTCATATTTCCATTTCACTTCCCCTTCATTCAGCATCAAGGAAAACCTTATTTATTAATACCACACTAGAGGAAAAATTAAAATATTTGTTGATTCTAGACCAATATGGTTACAAGAAGAGCTAGATGATTCTAAAAATATCCTATGTTCTTCTAATATAGAAAAAATATAAATGTCAACCAACTAATATAGAGAACATTTGCTTAACATAGTATGTTACCTGTTACTCATGCATGGGTACACTGACAAAAGCAAGAAAACACCCACCTATTATATGATATATATGATAGAATATAGATAAAGACCCAAAAAAATGGTGTAGAGAAAATATTTTGTTGTTAATCCCGCATATAGAAATGAAGCATCTTTATTATCAAATCATGAAACATGGTTTCAAGCATACATATATCATATCAATACAAGAGAGTTTGTTGGATAAAATTTATAACAAAGGTTGGAGAAAAGTGGGGAAACTTTGACAAGGCT
Organism: Pseudotsuga menziesii; assembly: GCA_001517045.1. Taxonomy (NCBI): domain Eukaryota; kingdom Viridiplantae; phylum Streptophyta; class Pinopsida; order Pinales; family Pinaceae; genus Pseudotsuga; species Pseudotsuga menziesii. The sequence goes on along the minus strand of LPNX010975288.1, from coordinate 179,704 downwards.
ATTGAAACAATCAATAATAACTCTGAACTAATATTTGTCCCTTTACATGCTTTGGACAAACAATCTACTAATATTGAACTTGAAAAATATGAAATTCACAATGGCCTCTTGCATACACCTCAGTTCCAACAAGTAATCCAACATGCCACGATCGAATACATAAAAAAAACATATGTTTTAAACACTGAGGAATATTGTGCTAATAGGAGAAGCCTTAATCCAGAAAAATGATCAATAACAAAAGAACTTATACTTAGGAAATAAATGGTCCATATACATCTATACATATTTTCTTAACTAGTGTAGCGGGTACATGAAAAACCTACACTACACCGACAAATTACAACGGCTTGTTACACTTTCCTGACAAAGACATCCATAGAAATCCATTAAAGAAAATGGGTCTAGTAGTTGCATGTAAAGGAAAAGATTCTTACAATGGACATGGCATCACAGTTCACTTTTCTTTGTGTATTCCATTAAACTCTGCAAATTTTCTACCACTAAGATCTAACACACTAGACTCACTAACCAAAGACTATCAACATTTGCGTGTTCTTTTAATAGACACAACATCACTCATTGGTTCATGAATTCTATATAACATAGATAAAATGATTGGAAATTATGCATACTCTTACTTTGCCATTTGTAAATCTAGATGTGATATTTTGCCGAAATTAGTGCCAAGCACAACCCCTACACGACTCTTGTATTTTTTAACAGCCACATTTGCATGAAGAAAAAAACCCATATAGCCTTTGGGTAGAGTATGTTAAGTTGTTTGAACAAGAAAATATGTGACAAATAGACATAGTTTTTGTTTCTATCTTAAATAGAATATGAACAAATACACAAAAAATGAGGATATTTCTTTTCTTAATTAAACTTGCCATAAAGCAAGACCACATGATCATACATTTCCTTACCTCTTTTATAGGAATAAAGATGTGGAAGAACATAAAAAGAAAATTTGTGTGCACTATTCAAACAACTTCATATACTTTAATATCCATTTAAAAATTAGTTGATTCAATTGAACAAACAACATTTGAAAAAAAATGCACTTGTCGTCAACAATTGAATTGAAAAATAATATGCTTGTTGAAATGGTTGGAAGCAACTATGCAATTGACAATAGCTTGGTGAATGTGCAAAAGGGATTTTCAAATGTTGTACAGAACAACCATTTGATATTGTATGGATCAAATTCCAGGACCCAACAATTGGAAATGCATATAGAGCCAACATGCAACAATTGCATGTGTGAGATGTGATGTGCAACTAGATGCCTATTAAAAGAATTTATGTATAAAAACCAATTAGTGATACATCACTAATTTCTTGTTCAAGTGGCATATGCATGAACAATTCATAAAACACAGGGACTAACAATGGAAAGAACGGAATTCGACCTGGCATGAATAAAACAACACGGCCTTATGTATACTTCTCTTTCCCATGTAAAAAACTTTGATTCACTCTATCTTGTTAGATTTTTATCATTTAATCAATATTATCTAGGATCTTATATGAGAAAATAACATGGACAACAAAAATCACAAGAGACAAGAGACACAAAGAATTTTTCTCGAGGAAACCATAAAGGAGAAAACCCCACAACTTCCTCAGAGATAGAATGAGCACCAATGGCAGCATTAAAACCAAAAGACAAAAAAGATGATCTCCACAGCTATTCTCTCTCTCTCACTTGAGAGAGATTCTCCTCTCTCACTCATGTGCCCCAGTGAGTGAGTGTGTGTAATAAATAGAGAGGCTCACTCTCTATTTATATTCTTTCGTTCACTTAATGTCCACTTCAAAAAGTCAGCCCCACTTAACAATTACTTACCAGGGCCAACATCTCTATGAGAGTCTAATAACCCTACTACCCCACAACTATGGGGACTTTTCCCTCCTATCAACAAGGAGGGTTAACCTTGACTCAATTGTGGGGACTATTGCCCCGACTTACAATGGAGGGTTAAACTCAATGACTTTACATGACTTGTTTACATTATTGAATCTCCCGATCGGAACATCGGGGAATGACATGACTCAATTACATTACAGATAATTCCTGGAATAAACATCGACATACAATACATAAGATATACAAGTGAATACATTCCAAAGTTACAAATACATCAACACTCCCTATTAACTAGGAAGGTATTCTATTGACACAATATATCAGCACAAGTCTTCTTCTCTATATCATCTGGATCATCATCAATTCATCTTCATCTTCAAGTCATATTCATCGTCAAGTCATCTTCATTGTTAAGACATCTTCATCAAGTCTGGATCATCACTGGATAATCATCGATTCTGGCTCATCACTTGATCTGGAGCATCACTGGATCATCATCAAGTTTGGATCATCACTTGATCTGGATCATCACTGCTGGATCATCATCAAGTCTAGATCATCACTTGATCTGGATTGTCATTGTTGGATCATCATCAAGTCTGGATCATCACTTGATCTAGATCGTCACTGCTAGATCATCACTGGGTCATCATCACTGGTGCTATCTCAATTCTACTCGTCACATGAAGTTCTACAGAGCCATCCCTTTTTCATGTTGGTTTTAGGCCTAGCCTTCATGTAGGTCTTCATCATCTTCAACACTTATATCTGACCATGGAATGAACCATGTCAGAAAGGCCCGCCCAACACTTACATCTGACCATGGAATGAACCATGTCAGAAAGGCATGCCCAACACTCACATCTTACCATGGGAGGAACACATCCAAAACCCATGTCAGAAAGGACCAGCACTCACATCCGACCTCATCATGTCAGAAGGGCTCTGCACTTACATTTGACCGCATCATGTCAGAAGGGATCTACACATACATCCGACCTCATTATGTTAGAAAGGCATTGCACTTACATCCGACCTCATCATGTCAGAAGGGATCTGCACTTACATCCGACCTCATCATGTTAGAAGGGCTCTCAACTCTAGGCTGAGTATTCCTATTAAATGACCATGTGCCTCTGTTCTCCCAGAGAATGGCCTCTCAGCACTAAGCTGAGTATTCCTAGTAACTAACTAGGTGCCTCCATTCTTCTATAGAATGGCCTCTCAGCACGAAGCTGAGTATTCCTGGTAATTGACCAGATGCCTCCATTCTCTTAGAGAATGGCCTCTCAGCACTAAGCTGAGTATTCCTGGTAACTGACCAGGTGCCTCCATTCTCCTAGACAATGGCCTCTCAGCACTAAGCTGAGTATTCCTGGTAACTGACCAGGTGCTTCCATTCTCCTAGAGAATGGCCTCTCAGCACTAAGATGAGTATTCCTGGTAACTGACCAGGTGCCCCCATTCTCCTAGACAATGGCCTTCGGCACTTATATTTGATCATGTGGGAACACATCCCTCAATCACATCAAAAAGGATCTGCACTGATCATGTAGGAACACATCCCACAATCACATCAAAATTTCTCTACACTGATCATGTGGTAACAAAACCCACAATCACATCAGAGCATCTCTGCACTTACATCTGACCATGTGAAGCTCAGGCTTCCACCATGTCAGAAGGGCCAACGGACACATCAATTCCCTTTGGAGGGAAACTCGATCTAGAGAACGCCAAGCTTCTCCCTAATGTACTCAAACTTTACTCTGGCTAATGGTTTGGTCAGTACATCAGCTATCTACTCATCCATCACAACATAATGGAGCTTCACTACTCCTCTCTGCACCATATCCCTGATATAGTGATACTTGATCTCAATATGCTTTGACTTGTCATGGAACAATGGGTTCTTTGACAGCTTCACACGGCTCTGGTTGTCGCAATATATACAAGTAGCATCCATCTGGAGATCAAATAAATAAGACAGTAGCTTTCTTAGCCACACTACCTTGTAACTGGTCGAACAAGCTGCAACATACTCTGCTTCGGCTGTACTCAGTGCCAGATGGTACTGCTTCCTGCTACACCAAGAAGTTCTCTTCCTATCAATGGCACTACCTACCCAATCTGAATCCACATAACCCTCCAAGTTAATGTTATGATTTTCCTCATACTTGAGCCCATAATCAACTATACCCTTCAGGTACCTCAATCCATGCTTTTCAATCATCAGGTGAACATGTCTCAATGTGTTCACAGTAAAGCAAATATCTGGTCTCGTATTCGTCAGGTACATCAAGGAACAAATAATCTCATGATACATCATGGCATCAACCGAATCTGATGAAGTAACACTCAATAGCTTTAGGTTTGATGCCATAGGTGTGGCCATGACCTTGCATTCGGTCATCCTGAACCTCTTCAAGATCTCTACTGCATACTTCCCTTGTTCTATGGAGATTCTGCCACACCTCCATGCCTAGAAGGTAATGCATCATATCCAATTCCTTCATATCGACCTCGACATCAAGCATCCTTCTTGGAACTTTAATGAGTTCCTCTTTTATATCAGGAACAAGTCATCGACATATAACAGGAGCATCACTAGTCTTACGCCTTCAACCTTGAAGTAAAGGTTGGAATCCGCTTTACTCTCGGTCAAGCCTAGATTCATCAGTAAGCTATCCATCCTTTCATACTATGTCGAACCTCAGGATATTCTGTAGTCACTCCCTCTGATGTGGAGCATCATTATCCCTCTACCTGTACTGGAGTGACAAGTAGCTTCCTCTGCTACTATTATTCTATGTGTCCATCTAGGGTCACTGGATACCAAGATCCTCTATCTTGAACTTTTCAAAAGTTCTTCTCACACCCATCTGTGAGCTTGTCACCCTCTATAGGATTTCATATTCAACCTTGTAGCAAAGGTTAAGATCTTCATCACTCTAGGTGACCTTCAAGCTCCTCTTGTATGTGTTATCCCATGGGTGCCTTCTGAGCTTGTACAAGGCCTTATTTTATTTGCACACGTGATTATGCCTATCATGTGTATTTCTAGTGGCTGAAATTGTCTCTTCATAGTCTATACCTCGTGCCATGAATCTTGCCTTGTATCCCACGATGTTTCCATCTACTGCATGATGGAACTACTAACTTCCCTTCAGGTCTTGATACTGGATCCTAGACATCATCCTTCCTTTTGGATTATTAGAGTGAATCTTGAACTGTCGTCACTTGTTCTTCGAAACAAGTCTCATCCTTCTTTTCTTGTAGACGATTGTACGTGATCTTTCCTACAAGTCAAATGCACCAGTTGTATGATTAGAAACATTTCATAATGCATATTCATAATGGTAAATTCTTATGCATAAAGATATAATCATGCAACTATTTTAGCCAATACAACATTCATCCATATCTCACAGAAAATTTCTAGATGCCTTCCATCTCTACCAGGACAACATTGAGATTGTGCACTAATCCAATATGTCAGCAAAGAGGTTTCATTCTAGATAAGTAGAAATGGAGAGTTGTATAGCACCATGAGCTACTTACCCATCACATGCATATTAGTCGTATAATGTTATAAATGCAAACATTCTATCATGCATAATACATCAACTGAATATAAACAAATGCATAACAAAACAATATCATGAAATGCCAATTGAATACTTACCTTTATTTGTTTCGTGGGTATACTCCTTCTTGAGCCTTTAGCTTCATCATCTTCTTCATTTGTAACCACATCAGTTCTTATCCACATGCTAAGATGGATAAGAGGTTCTTTGAGAGTTGAGTCCTTCATATTCCTCATCGCTTGAGGAATATTCTTTGAATTGTGAGCGTTTGATCTTTAGTTGCTCCCATATTCTCTTCTCTCATTATGGGTAGAGCTTCATCTTGTGTGTGCTCTTCCCAGAGTCTGCTGAAAGTAATCAATTCCTTCTAGAACACATTCCTCGAATGAATGAATCCTCATGATCCTGGGAGGCCATTCAAGGTGGTTATCACAACTTCTACATTCTCCATTTCTTCTTCTACTGCTTCAAGTTTTTCTTTGATTTGAGAGACCCTTGTAAAGTATGACTGTATGGTCTCAGCATTCTGGATCTTCACATTCTTCAATAGGTTTCTCGAAGTCATCTTCTGATTTATGTTCTTCCCTTCAAATAGCTTGGTCAAGGAATAAAACATCTCTTTACATGTATTTAGGGAAGACACTTGTGGTATAAACTGATCCGTGATTGAATCAACAATGATCTTCTTGGCCTTGACCAAGTTCTTCTTGTGTAAGGCTTTTAACCTCATCTTCCTCTGGAACTGGAACCTCTCTACTTATGTAGGTGTCCAATTCATTTCCTTCAAGAGCTAGCAAGATCCTATAATTCCATGCTTGGAATTTATCAGCCTCACCAAGATTGTCATCAAGCTGGTGTGATTAATCATCTTGAAATGAGAACCTCAAGTGTAAATAGTAAAAGATTAGATCTTACCAATTTGAGGTGTCCATCTTGGTTTCGGAGCTGGCTGATCTAGGGTTTGTCAGATAAACCATAATTTTCAAAACTTGGAATATTTCATATCTGATTGGATATAAATATATAACTCTTCAAGGTGATCTTTCCAATGTACTCCTTTTCTGAAAACAGTGGAGGGAAGCTCCCGGAACAGGAAGCCCTAGTTTACCAATTTCTTCTGCAGAAATTTCTGATACTATTTCTGCTGTATCTCCAAACTTACTACTCCTATGTGTCCACAATTTTTTACGGAGGCATCCTTGTCTATCCTTGTTCCAACACCATAGGTATCATTAGAATTCGTTTCACCAATTGGGACTTATGAGCATTTTCCCAATATGACCTATTTCAGGATTGTTCAACATAGTGAAGTTGTATGAATGGTCATGTGTCAATGTTTCATCTTCAAGGTCTGAAACTTTTACCACATAAAGTATAGTCCATTCCATTTCTGGAACATCTTGAGAAATTTCATTTTGACCTTCGTAGCCTGAGATAAAGCAATTCTCCCCAAGTGTTCTATTTGGGGAGGAATCCTAGGAGAGGCTGGAACCCTAACTTAAAGGAATCATATCTCCTAAAATATAGATAATATGAGGCTGAAACTTGGACACAGTGTACACCAGGAATTTATCTTCGACCTGTGAAAAGTTAGGCACTTGATCCTTCTCCAATCTCGCGATATAGGGAATCTACCAAAACTATCTGTTTCAGTATTTTAGGGTTTTTCAGACCTGGGGTCAAACTAGGGTTTGACTTCCCCGAAGTTTCACCCAACCAAAAATATTGACCTAGGTCTGTAAACTTTGATTTTGATGAGGAGATAAATCCTATTCTAGGCTCACTCAAAATTTCCTCTTCTGTAAAAAGCCCTAATTTCCTGCACCATAAACTGAAAATGCCTGGAATCAAATTTTGCTTCGACAAAAAGATGTCCCCTTCAATGGAGAGTTAGCCTAGCCTTATTTTGCTGATGGATTTTTGAGAGAGACCCAAAAATTAATAAACCCTAGATTCTGCAGCTACATAGCTTCTTCTTCTCAGGTTAGCTTTGATTCCATGTTATATTTTTATCATTTAAGCAATATGATTTAGGATCTTATCTGAGAGAATAACATGCACAACAAAAATCACAAGAGACAAGAGACACAAAGAATTTTTCTCAGGGAAACCATAAAGGAGAAAACCCCGCAACTTCATCAGAGATAGAATGAGCACCAATGGCAGAAATAAAACCCAACGACAGAAAAGATGATCTCCACAGCTATTCTCTCTCTCTCACTTAAGAGAGCTTCACCTCTCTCACTCATGCGCCCCAGTGAGTGAGTGTGTGTAATAAATAGAGAGGCTCACTCTCTATTTATATTCTTTCATTCACTTAATGTTCACTTCAACAATTCATCCCCACTTAACATACTTACCAGGGTCGACGTCTCTATGAGAGTCTAATGACCCTAGTGCCACACAACTGTGGGTACTTTGCCCTCCGATCAACAAGGAGGGTTAACCTTGACTCAATTGTGGGGACTATTGACCCAACTTACAATGGAGGGTTAACCTCAATGAGTTTACATGACTTGTTTACATTATTGAATCTCCCAATCAGAACATCAGGGCATGACATGACTCAATTACATTACAGATACTTACCGAAATAAACATAGGGGTACAATACATAAGATATACAAGTGAACACGTTCCAAAGTTAAAAATACATCAACATATCTTATAAACAAATTACACGAAAACAAATTCTTTCTTTGCTTTAAAGTTGTCACTGAGATTTAAAGACTTAAAACATATTAACAATGGACATTTCAATATGGAATCCATCCAACCAAAGAACAAAATTGTTTTTTAATATGTATCTTAAACACACAAAGTATAGCATTGCATATGGAAGATCTCATGAATGAAAATGAGATTATGCAGGAAGATATACTATGTTTCCAGGAAACACACATTCCCAAAATTGCCAAAGATACTCTACTTGTAGAAAAATTTAGTTGTATCTCGACATTTGACATACATGGCATTGCTATTTGTTTTAAGAAAAAAATAGTCCATAGTAACTCATGAAACTATTTAAAAAAATACTTAGAATTAATTATAACTTATTTTCTAGTTGATAACCATTTCTTTAACTAGGTAAAAATTGCAATAGACCACCAACTCTAGTTGAAATCTTTCTTTCATTTTTAACCTCTGTCCTTTTCCAAACAATGAAAAACAATAATATTTTCATTATTGGATATTTGAACATAGATGTGTTACAAAACAATGTAGCAAAGAACAAATTAAATTCATTTATGGCAGGAAATGGTTTCAAATTGCTTATGAACAAAGAAAAAACAAACAATGGCTCAATGCTCGACCAGTTTTTGTCAAATGTAGATGATACTAACATTTCCTTTGGAGTATTCGATGCTTATTGGACTTACCACCATGAAATTTTCATTTCAATTCCTCTTGCGGGACCATGAATAATGTTCAGAATATGTAATTGAACAAAGGAACTCCCATATAAGCAATCTTCTCTTTGTAAAACATCAAGTTATTAACAATGGGGAAATTGTAAGGTAGACTAGATTAGTGTTGTAATATGTATATCTTTTCATTTGTTCCTTTTTGTACTTTAGAGACTATTAACCTTGAATGTTTTTTATTCATCTTTGTCTTTTATAACCTCTATATGTAGACTCTGGTTTTCTATCTTTTTCTAGGGAAATCTATTTAACTATTTATTTTCCCTAGACTATGTGGTCCATTTTTAGGCAACTGCTTTGTAACAAAAAGTGAATCCTAGACTTGTGTAACTCGTAAGGGTTTCAGCTAGTCCTTTTTCATGGTTTGTTTCAAGAATCCTTATCTATTTTTTCTCCCACGACTTTATTACCTCTAAATCTTCATCGAACTTCTTTGTTTGCAAGAAAAAGTGCTTGCACTCTTTTTGTTGCTCATTTTTAATACTTTGTTGCAATATATAATAATTGCCTAGTTCGTTCTGAATTTTTAATTGTTTGTACAAATTTTATTGCATTTTCCTTTGTCTTCTTTGGAGAGAACCTCTTCTTTTGAAGAAGTTTTTTCATTAAAAAAAAATCTTGCGAAAATTTGTTGCCTTGCAAAAAGGTTGAAACAATTAGGATTGCACTTGCAAATCATATGTTAATTACAAACCCATTCTTATTCAAGAATTTGTTTCTAAGCATGTTCTGCATAATGCACACACATAGGAAAAACAAATTTTCATTGGGCATGTGCAATGCTTTGAAACAAGTTTATGTTTATTATATCTAGCGCATATCACAACCTATACTCATCCAAACCTTTCTCAAAATCAAACAACCCTAGTTTCAAATATTTTATAGCCATTGTTGGTGGCATAATTGAGTCCAATCAACCTAATCAGAATGTGTTTTTTCTATTAGCAAATACTTTCTTTGCAAAATCCAAGGGATGGCATTGCTTCAAATATGGTTTTGTAACTAGGATCCGCTCCATTAATGTATCTCATTCCATCGTTCAAACCATATATGGAATCACTTATATTGGCCAAAGAAAATAACATTGTCTCTCAAAACAAGTTTGTTATCAACTATTGCAATGTTTTGGAAATCCGTTCTTCACTTTGACATTCTTTGTAATCAAACCAAAAGATGTTTTTTGCATGTAAACAAAGCTGAACATTTTCATGTTAACAATTTAGATTCAAGATTGTAAATAGAAAATGCAATATATCCATTGCATCTAAACAAGCTTCACTATTTCCATTTTCATCTTTCTAGTTTTTCTTTATTCCTTTCTACATTTGGTTGTTGGTTTTAATTCATGTACTGTACTCTTGTTTGGTTTCAATAAATATACTAGGTTTTCTAGCTATGTATTTGGTTTTAGAAAATTATTTTCCCCTCATTTACCATTGCATTGATATAGTCACTAGAAACTAGTTGTGATTTATAGAAATTGTTTTGATTGTAATTCAAACAATCTCTGATATATGCAAGACTTTGAAACCTATTAATAAAATGGTTATTGGTCTATTTTGATCAACTAACAAATATTTTTTGAATAATATTTGTTCCTTTTTTCATGTATGTTAAGAAAAAAAAAACATTCCAATTTCTACCTTCCTTTTGATTTGCAATTCCCTTTGCCATTTGCATAGCATTTTTCCACGTATAGCGACACTATATTCCATTGAAATAGAAAAGGTTCTAACATGTTGTAGATATACATTTTTGAAAATAGATATTTTTATAGAGAGAAACTTCCTATGGATTAGGGTAGACCACAACAGACTGAATGACACAAAAAATCAATCCACTTCAATATGCAAGAGAGATAAATGTTGTTAACACTAAGGGATACAGAACATACGTTATTTTGGACGATTGTAGTAGATCCTCGTTGATATTTTCAACCATACGTGTACCTACAATTCATCCTCAACAACAACGAACAAAGAATGCATGATATATGTTAAGTGTTAGGCCTACTCTAGCATATATAAATCCAACATGTATTATCAAATACAACTACATCCATGGATAAGAATATTCATAGCGATACACAGATAATGAACAAAGATAAAAGTGACAAACTCTATCAGCACCTCGTTAAAATGGATAAATCGAGTCCTCCACCTGGGCCTCCACCACTTCAATCCTCCATCTCAATGGCAAGCTCAAAGGCAATGGAAAGCTTGGGAAGAGAAGCAATTTGTGCTCAAAAGGAAAAAGGGATGCATACTAAAGAATTTATGAATGGGGAAAAAAATAACTATAGTTTCCTTGCTCTCAAATGTTCTCCTCCTCTAATGCATCCAAGAGGATCAATATATAGCTCTTCAATAGATAATGAGGGGTCGATTCGGAGTGTTTCCAAGCATATGGAAGGCCAAGAGTTAAGTTATTCAGGACTCATTGAGGAAAACTCCAAATGTTTTTGTTTTTATGCATATTTCTCGATGTATGCAGGATATAGTGGAGAAAGTTGCATGTACACACGAATTTTAAGCTAAAAAATGCGTATATCCATAAACAAGTGTTTTTTAGGGGATTTCTTGGATCATCAAAGTATGTTTGTAGCAAAGGGGGTCCAAAGAGTTTTCAGAGGGACATGGAAGGCCATAAAAGTGTGATCTACCAAGTGTGGCAAAATCAACTATAACAGATGCCCCCTAATGTGTGAGGTCAGAGGGGTAACATGATGGCTGAAATACATTATATCCATCCCATAAGTGGAGCAATGAAGACCTAGGTGGAGAAACCATCCACTCATACGTACAATACAATGATAAATATCTGCATGTGACTGCAAATATATAGTGTATTAGTCTTAGATACATAAGGGTACAATGGCCATGAATAGGCATAATAGACATATGTCAAATGTGCTGATCGCCACGTACAATATATAGTGAACAAGATATCCATAATGGATGAAGATATCTGAAAAGAAACTAGAATCCGGGCATGAGAGATGACATCTAATGAATACTGGCACGATCAAGGAGGTAACCATAATGGTTGAATCGACATATTTGTCATAAAAAACTACTTTTTTTGTTCGTATTTTCGACATATCTCCCTATGTTTTTACTCAAATTTCGATCGGGATAGCTCGTTGGATGCGGAACTTGATTCCGCATCCAACGAGTACCCACACTGCATACTTTTGACAAACTGTGCTACCCCAAAAACAAGAAATACCTGAAAAATGTGATGATGATATCATCATCAAGTTTTTTCAGGTATTTTTTGTTTTTGGGGTAGCGGGGTCCATCAAAAGTATGCAGTGTGGGTAATTGTTGGATGTAGAATGAAATTCCACATCCAACGAGCTCTCTTGATTGAAATTTGAGTAAAAACACAAAGAGATATGTCGAAAGTATGAACACAAAAAGTAGTTTTTTTCTTTTTTCCTCCAAAATTAATAAATATTATTTTATTATTTTAAATATTATTTTATTATTTCAACTATTCTTTTATTATTTTCCTTAGGAGGCCCATTTTAGACCTCAAAATTGCTATAATGATTGATGTATACCGTTAATAGATGTGAGATATCCCATCGATAATGATAATGGGAATCAAGGTACATAGTGCAATCCAACAAGTGTGAATAGATGTGTTGAGGTTGAACACTTGAAAGAATCCATCGATCAAGGTGTTAGCACTCCATTTGAAACTGTCAAGTTATAGGCTTGGAAAGATTCGAAAAGGGTCCTATTCAATGAAGAATTATACAAACACCCTTCTGGTCATCCAAAGGACTGTTTCCGTCAGATAAGACCGTCAAATGAAGAAGAGATCATGATCTATGGTGGTAGATCCTTCCAAAGGTCAAGACATGCAGCAACGAAAATGAGATAAAGGGGCGTCGTAGATCAACGATCCAGAATCACTACGGAGAAGATAGATGATAGAGCGTGGTTCCATAGGCCAAAAGATGCAAGGAAATATTTAAGTTTGGTATTTGCGAAGCTTGTTAAAGGGGACAAAAAATGAAAGGTCGAGATCAAGGAAAAGCCCGATTGACAACCTGAGGTGATTTCGCAGGGCAAACGTGCACAGAGGAAGGAGATTTTTTGAATCCTGAAATGGATTAAAGGACAGAGGAATCTGACGGCGGAGATAAGAGTATGAGAAAATATACGACCATAGAGGATTTCGTGCTTCGAACTAGCACGGATAAAGTCGTGATTCCAAATCGTGAAAAAGGGTATCAGCTACAAAGATCAACGTTCACGACAAAGGCAGGGATAGATCTACGGTCATGGTTCATTTCACGATATGAACTAGCGCGAACGGGGTAAGGATCTCAATTCCTGAAAAGTGGTAGGTTTTTCTCCGATCGGATGGTCTTGATGAAGGCTGATCATGAATCGATGGATGAAGTTTAAAAAAACGTGGACGACGGATGTGAAAGACACCCAAATCGAAGGGCTGAGAAGGTCTTAAGGCCATAGGTATCAAATCCATGACATATTTGACATTAGAAGGTACATTCACACACATGATTTGCCTCCCAGTAGATTAATTGATCCCCCAGACTCCATTTGTAGCATGCGTACAGGAGAAATAATCCATGTGGCAGAGCCATATCAGCTAAAGACGGGCAGCCTCCATGTGGTTTAGCATGCGGAAGTAAGGAAGTAACCAACGAATCCGCTCTTCACATGGGGCAAGGCTAGCGCGACAAGGCAGACCATTCTATTTCCTATGTCACAAGAGCAAGGGAGTGTGAAAACGTCCACTCCATGTGCTTTGCAACATGGGTTGACTACACAAGGTGACACCCGAAAATATTTCCCATAGAAAATGGTAAGGGGATGCAGCTGATGAAGAGATGTGACTAGATATCCAGTAGGTAAAAGATCACTCGGCTCATGCCTTCACACATATCAGCACCGAGACACTCGATGAAAAAATGTGTAGGAATGCTGACCTATCATTGCATAATCCAGTCTCTTAGCCTTATATATATGCCTTCGTAGTGCTGAAAACGAGCTAACATGCCTTCATATTGTGAGGTTTCATTTTGTTGTGGGTCCATAGAAGTTCAAGAAGTTGGTAGTGGAAATTTGGTTCAAAAAGCTTAACCATATGGGTTTGCTGATGGTTGGTGAGAAAATTTCTACACTTACCTGTTGCCTTGGTTTCCCATGTCAAGGATGACACCATCCATCAAGGTGCAGACATGAATAATTTTGAGAGATATACCTGTCTTTAGATGCCCACACCTTCAGCGGTGCATTTCCTGGAAACCTATGTCCCATAGGTGTTTTTCCAGGAGCCCTTAACACCATCGCTTCCTCTAAAGCCTCCGCACAAGAAGACAGTCCCAGGATACGCTCTGTGGGAGCAGTTGTTCGGATGGGAGCATCAGGGTTCCAATGCCTGCACATCCCTATTTGTGAATTCCACTTGCCAAAGGTGATGGGGCTGGTGGAGGTATGCTCCACCGTATTTCCTATGGGAGAGCCCACCTCACAGAAGGTGAGGAGTACAAGAATGACAAGCCACTGCAAAGGCTTTCCTTGGATAGAAGCAATATGACCCTTCCTCTAGACCCCACGTCTAACAATTTTACCCGGAGAGGGAGGGGCTGCAGAGAAGGTTGAGTAGGGGAAAGATGAAAACTGCCTGCCACTTTTCATCCATGCAGAAAGAATCCTTTCAGCACGAAGGAGACACAAACTTGGGACAGAAAAGGGTGCTATGCTGACTCAATAAGCCATCTAAGGGGTCCAAAACCCAGTCGACATTGAATCACCTAAAAGTGACTAGAAGGCATCGTACTCAAGGTCTACAACAGTAACTTGAGCACACCGGACTGTCACCCAGGCCGAGCACGCCCACTTGCTCCATAATGTTGGTTGATATTTGTAAATTGTGGGAATAGTACCACATTATAAAACTGTTAGTGTCTAATTGTGACTGGAAACAGTTTTTAGGTTTTGTTTCGGGGATTAGTCTCAGGTCTAAGATAGTATAAATATACTCCTTGTAGAGGGAGATAGAGGTTGGTTGGGAAAATTTCAAGGGCCGAGGCTCTCCATTGTAATTTGTTTCTAGATTTCTGTGATATGAATAAAATTGCAGAGGAATGATAATTCTTTAGGGTAGAGATTCCTGTGTCATCTTTTCTTTCAATATGCAGCTTTCTTAAATGAATGTTTATCCTGTTTTCATTCCAGTTTGTTATTTTCTTTCATGTCTGAAATAATTGTTTAACATTTTGGAATTCACGCATACTATGCTCCATCTGTTGTTTTAGATATCCACTAAATCTTTCTTCTAAAGTCACGCAGAATTCATCCTGTAAATGATCTGCATGATGGGTTGTTTCCTCTCATCCACTAATCAACTGCTAAATATATCCTAATTGAAAGATGGGTGGCTATCTTGCCTCTGTCTGTAAAGTTCCACAATTCTTTACCTCCTACAACACGTTTCATACTAGGACTGTCGACTCCATTGCTCAATGGTCCTCCTCTCTGATCGTCCCACCTACACCTTATATCAACATACTTTCCCTATTCAGGAATCTGACCTCCTGACCATTCTCGATTGAATATCTTGCATGAAAAAATTTGGTAAGTAAACAAGAAATCCCTCTCTATTGTTTCCTAGGGGAGATCCCTTCCCGTAGCCTTTGGGTTCAATCCTGGTGATAACAAACTGGCACCGTTACCGGGGGATGATATTGAAGATCATCCCTGGGTATGAACAACATAATTTCAAATTTGGTTGTTGATGGTGAACAACAATCAGATATTAAGAAGTTTGTGCACTTTTCACTTGGCAACTCCACTCTTAAAGGATTTAGACTTCAGTGACTCCACTAGTGGTATGACCCAGAAATAAAAAATTTAGAAAGAACTCATGGACGTTTTTGGGAAAATGAGCTCGTGTAAGGCCTGAAAATGCATGGTTAAAGGGTAAGATACTTGAGTTTTCATTTCTTCCAATATGCCTTGTCTTGCCTTGTAATTTTGTTCTTATCCTTTCCTAAATTTATCAAAACAACCTTCCATGGTTCATTTCACTTGGAACAGAGCTACGAATATATTCCTGTATATCCTTCTTTACGAACTGAAAGCCTTGCATCGTCTTGTACATTTGATTTTGACCAAGATATTTCACCTGAAGCTCATGACATTAAAGGTCACCCATATGAAACTTATGAATCCATGGTTGATAACATATCCGTTTCACCTAACCTGGTCTCTCCTAGTATTCTAAGCCAATACAAGCCACTACACTTGCCTCCTGTCCTCCATGATTTTCCTACGAAGCATTACAAGTACCTCCCCAAGTTTGATGGAGAATCCAAAGACCTCACCGTTGAGAAACATTTACAGGCTTTTGAACATTTCTTTGACCTTTTTGAAATAGGACATGATGATGTTTGCATGAGGGATTTTTCCCAATCCTTGTAAGGAGATGCTAAAGAATGGTTCAAACACTTGCAGCCTAAGTCCATCAGTACCTGGGAAGAGTTTTCTTGCACCTTTTTGAAATTTTGGGGTAGGAGAAGGCCGCTGGACCAAATAATTTCAGAATTATATTCCCTGAAGAGGCATGAGGGTGAAGCCACATCTAGTTTTAACAGAATATTTGCAAGCTTTTATTATAACATGCCCAAGGAAGTCCAACCTATTGAAAACACTACCAAAATCTATTATACAGCTACCTTTCCACCTAAACTGTCATTACTTATTTTGGAAAGAAAATCAACCATTCTGCAACACATGTTTACTGATTGTTTGGAGGTTGAAGAAAACCTTAAGATGTCTCAAAAAGTGTCAGGTCGAGACAGTGGTGGTGAAATAAAAGATACATTAAAATTGGTTGGGCCACATAAACGAAAGGGGGTGGTCCTTTTTCCGCTAAAGTTTTCCCTTACTAGACAGGAAAATGATCAACTTGATATAGGAACAGATGGTTCCACCATTTTATTTTCTAAAGGTTGCAATCTGCTTAGCACCGAATCCGTTAATGGTGATTTTAAAAGGTATTTCAGCATACCTGTGTACGATGAGTATGAGGAGGAGTACCTGGAGGTTATACCTGAAGAGCTGGATATAGAACTAAGGTCTGCTAGTGGAGAAAATCAAGCTGCATTCCAAAGTCAGAGGGATGAGATAGGAAAGGATAATAAGTGTGCTGAAGGTGACATCCTGCCCTTTTGTTATTCCTCATTTGAATTAATAAGGCATAGACTTAAATCCTCTAAGCAAAAACATAAGTTAGAGGATATGGTGCATTCCATAGGCTTGTTTGGAATAGAAGACGATAAAGAGGAACAGTCATGCAATCCCTCTCCACTTATTGATACATCAGGAGTTTTTGATGAGGCATTGGGTCACAAAGAAGGAGGAAACAATTCTAAAATAAATTCCTTTTTTGAATTTTCACCTTCAGGAATATCATCCCATGGAGAAGGATTGTGCTTGCTCGATTCCGTTGAAGAAAAATATGATCTCCATGCTGAGGCATATAAGGAAGGTGAAGTTCTATCTCCAAAATTCTTGAACAAAAGGGTGGATATTTCATTTGAAAACAATAATGGGAATCCCTTTCAAATATATTTCAAATATCATCCTGATAGCTCACCAGAGGAAGGGCATTTCAGACAGCTTTCCCATGATGAACAGAGGACAGAATATGTTGTAGGTTGTTGTGCTTTCTATGACCCCATAGCAGAGTACATGGAGAGGCTTGTTAATGGTAATGACTGGTTATATCTCTACTGTAAAGATCAATTTATTTGTTATAGCCTTCTTCCATTATGAATTTCATCTTTGTTCTTCATCAACCATGTAAAAGAAACAAAACTATTGGATAAGTTTCTTGATTGGCTTCATTGGAAGTCAGAATTCACTTAATTAAACATGTGTGCTCAATTAGGTAGAGTAGGTAGGTACAAATAAGATCGAGTTATATCAATAATTTCCTTCAGTACTGTTTATTTTGTTTTCATTTTTAGTTATAAGTACAGGTTTGCAGTCACAACTGTTCTCAATTTCAGAGTATGGTCAAGAGCATAGTTTGCAAATTAACATAAATTTGTTACAGCAATAGCTCAGAGCATGTTGAAGATGTCGAAAAAGGACGAAGGTCATCCCAATGGATATGGCACTTGGTCTACGGGGTTCTTTTCTACCACATTGGGTGGACAACATCCCTCGTGGAGCCAGTTGTTAGCACTTTGTTTGAAACTGTCAAGTTATAGGCTTAGAAGGATTCGAAAAGGGTCCTATTCAATGAAGAATTATACAAACACCCTTCAAGTTATCCAATGGACAGTTTCTGTCGGCTAAGACCATCAGATGAAGAAGGGATCATGATCTACGGTGGTAGATCCTTCCAACGATCAAGACATACAGCAACGAAAATAAGATAAAGGGGCATCGTAGATCAACGATCCAGAATCACTACGGAGAATATTGACAATAGAGCATGGTTCCATAGGGTGGATATGCAAGGAAATATTTAAGTTTGGTATTTGTGAATCCTATTAAAGGGGACAAGCAATGAAAGGCCGAGATCAAGGCGAAGCCCTATCGACAACCTGAGGCGATTTCCCTGGGGAAATGTGCACGAAAGAAGGAGATTTTTTGAATCACGAAAAGGATTAAAGGACGGAGGCATCTGATGATGAAGATAAGAGTATGAGCAGATCTACGACCATAGAGGATTTTGTGCTCCAAACTAGCATGGATAAAGTCACGATTCCAAATTGTGAAAAGTGGTACCGGCTGCAAAGATCAATGGTCACGACAAAGGCGGGGATAGATATACGGTCATGGTTCATTTCATGATCTAAACTAGTGCAGATGAGGTCAGGATCTCAATTCGCAAAAATTGGTAGGGTTCGCTTCGATCGGACAGTCCCGATGAAGGCTAATCATGAATCGGTGGCTAAAATTTAAAGAAACGTGGATGACAGATGTGAAAGACACCCAAATTGAATGGCCGAGAAGGTCTTAAGGCCATAGGTATCACATCCATGAAATATCTGACATTAGAAGGTACATTCACACACATAATTTTCCTCCCGATAGATTAATTGATCCCCTAGACACCATTTGTAGCATGCGTACAAGAGAAATCATACTTGTGGTAGATCCATATTACCTAAATTCGGGCAGCCTCCGTGTGGCTTGGCATGTGAAAGTAAGGAAGTAACCAATGAATCCTCTCTTCACAGGGGACAAGGCCAACACGATGGGGGAGACCATACTGTTTCCTACTTCACAGGAGCAAGGGAGTGTGAGAACGTCTACTCCATGTGCTTTGTAGCATGGGTCGACTACATAGGGTGACACCCAAAAATATTTCCCACAGCAAATGGTAAGGTTTCACAGCCGATGAATCAACGTGACTAGATCTCCAGCAGGTAAAAGATCACTTGGCTCATGCCCTCACACATGTCAACACTAAGACACTCCATGACACAATGTGCAGGAATGTTGACCGGTCATTGTAGAATCCAGTCTCCTAGCCTTATATATATTCCTTTGTAATGTCGGAAATGAGCTAGCATACCTTCAAAGCCTGAGGTTTCATTTTGTTGTGAGTCCATAGAAGTTAGAGAAGTTGGTAATGGTAATTTGGTTCGAAAAGCTTGTCCATATGGGTGTGCTGATGGTTGGTGAGCAAATTTCTGCACTTACCCGTTGCCTTGTCTTCCCATGCCAAGGATGACACCAGCCATCGGTGCACAGATGTGAATAATTTTGAGAGTTATACCCATATTTATATGCCCATGCCTCCACCGATGCATTTCCTGGACACCTATGTCCCGTAGGTGTTTTTCTAGGATCCCTTGACACCATCACTGCCTACAAATCCTCCGCACAAGAAGACAGCCCCAAGTTGCACTCTGTGGGAGCAGTTGTTCGCATGGGAGCATCAGGGGTCCAATGCCTGCATAGCCCTATTTGTGAATTCCACTTTCCAAAGGTGATGGGGTTGGTGGAGGTACGCTCCACCGTATTTCCTGTGGGACATCCCACCTCACAAAAGGTCAGAATTACAAGAATGAAAAGCCACTAAAAATGATTTCCTTAGCCAAATGCAATACAACCCTTCCTCCATACCCCATGTATAACAGTGTTTTCCGAAGAGGGAGGGGGATGCAGAGAAGGTTGAGTAGGGGAAAGATGTAAACTTCCCTACCAGTTTGTGTCCATGCAGAAATCTGCCTTTGAGCATGAAGGAGACACAAAATTGGGATAAAAAAGGGCGCTATGTTGACTCAATAAGCCAGCTAAGGGGTCCAAAACCCAGTCGATGGTAACTCACCTGAAAGCGAATAGAAGGCATCGTACTCAAGGTCTACAATAGTATCCAAGCATGTCGGCCTATCACCTAGGCCAAGCATGCCCACTTGCTCCATAATGTTGGTTGATATTTGTAAATCATGGAAATAGTACCACATTCTAAAACTATTAGTGTCTGATTGTGACTGGAAATAGTTTTTAGGTTTTGTTTCAGGAATTAATCTCGGGTCTAAGATAGTATAAATATACTCCTTGCAGAGGGAGATAGAGGTTGGTTTGGAAACTTTCAATGGTCAAGGCTCTCCATTGTAATTTTTTTCTGGCTTTTCATGATATGAATAAATATGCAGAGGAATGATAATTCTTTAGGGCAAATATTCCTGCGTTGTCTTTTCTTTCAATATGTAACTTTCTTATGTGAATGGTTTTCATTCCAGATTGTTATTTTATTTCATGTCTGAAATAAGTGTTTAACAGTTTGGAATTCATACATACTATTCTCTGTCTTTTGTTTCAGATATCCACTAAAGCTTTCTTCTAAAGTCATGCAAAATTCATCCTGTAAATGCTCTGCATGATGGGTTATTTCCTCTCATCCACTAATCACCTGCTAAATATCTCTTGATTGAAAAGATGGGCAGCTATCTTGCCTCTGTCTGTAAAGTTCCACAATTCTTTACCTCCTGAAACACGTTCCATACCGATACTGTCGACTCCATTTCCCAATGGTCCTCCTCTCTGATCATACCACCTACACCTTATATCAATATACCTACCTTATTCAGGAATCTGACCTCCTGACCATTCTTGATTGAATATCTTGTGTGAACAAATTTGGTAAGTAAACAATAGATCCCTCTCTGACTATACTGGGCCAGAAGTGCAGTCTAAAGTGGTTTTGTTGTTTCTCGGGGGAGATCCCTTCCCACAACCTTTGGGTTCAATCTCGGTGCTAACACAAGGGAAATTGATGTATTCTCAAAACTATCGATGGTGAGACGACCTGCCACTGATGACTGCAAGTCTCAAGGCACTCAATGGACTTTAGAATCCTATTCCATAATAAATGATCTGAAGTCGATGGAATGGAATCTGTCGGAAGGAGGGAATTGAGGCATCCCCTATCAACCAACACAAGGTAATCCACAACGTTGGATAATTTGGAAGGACTCAAACAAACAAGATGAGCATCTACTAGTAACTGTATCGAGAATGGTTGACATGCAAAAACAAGATAATTGAGTAATGGCCAACTCAGGCTAAAAATTCCTTCGAATAAGAGCATAAGGAAGATGGTGACTGTAAGGAAGCATAGACTCAATATGAAAACTTGTACAACTCTGCGACACAAGCGGCATCAACAGAGGCTCCATAGGGACCGGAAGCATCACGAGTCAGTGGAGAAAACTCAGAATAATGAGTACAACTCCTAAATTCATACTAATAACCCAACCTATGGATGGAATATACAATGCTCTGTTCAAAGGCAACATGACTCGATAGCTGCCAAAAGTAATATCATTTCACGTCCTGATTTTTATGTTTTTTAATTTTTTTGGACTTTTTTCAGACTAGGAATCTTGGAAAATAATAAAAGTTCTTAAAATACATATCTAGGAGTAGATGAGTGTCGAAGGAAAGAAAACTAGTTCTAAGCAGTGGAGCATACCTATGCTCAATGCAAGGAAGCATGTGCAGGATAAGTACACTCAAGGGGATGCCTCCCCCCGATAAGGGATGATCAAGCTGCAAAATATATATGAAAGGATCTACTTGGCTAGGATTGAGACAAGCTGGGGATATATGGCTTATAATTATGAATCTTGGAGCCGACATAAATATGAATAAGGAAATAAAATGCATGAAATGCAATTACAACTTGATATAAATGGGATTCCCTGTGGGAGATGGCCAGTATAAAGTTCAAGAGAGACATGAGGTTCTCTCTCAAAGACATGGGATAACTATAAGGACTCTTATACCTAAAGGAAGAATCTCATCATGGATACCAAATGACAAAACAAGATCTAACAAGGGAACCCATGAATAGGGAGGCTCTACCACTTACGTAATGCTACTTCTAGTAACAGTGTGATGGTTCTATAACATTACGAAGTGGGTTCATACCTATAGTAAAGGTGACATGGTCATAAGGTGATCCATAATGCAAGAGGATATGTGATCCTATCCTATATGCCAGTTTGAAATTATACCTGTAATAGACACGAATGGGTCAAGACCTCGACAAAAGTACACTTGAATCAAGTCCCTACACCACAATATTAGGAAAAAACAGTTCAAAAGAGTTAATAAGGGTCAAAACTATAGGCTAGAGGGTAAAAAATTTTAAATGAATTTTATAAATAGTAAAAAATTCATTTTTCACAATACCATTTTTCACCACACATAGTGCATTGGAGTTATTTTGAACCAAAAAATTCAAACGCCAATTCCAGGAGCTAGAAGCAATGAAATAAGGAACTGTTAGAGCCAAGTAAATCCTCATCCCACACTCAATTTTTCAGTGTTTTTATTTTAATTTTTAATGGTGTATTTTTAAGTTTGGAGCACCCCTTGTCACGTCCCCGCCCCTCATACTGACGATGGATAGAACGCGACCAATGCACTGCTGCTGTCAATTAGGAGAAATAGCCCCATGAACATTAAAACATAATAATTAAAATGCATTGATCATAAATACATACATAGACGCGTAAACCATGCAATCTACATCGGAAGCATACACTTCATTCAACACATACATGTTGTTCATACTCATTAAAACAAGAAATGTTCATCATGTTCAAGCATTTAACATGTTCATGATAATCTACGATGGAAATACATTTACAAAGTTAAATACAAGAGAAAACTTATCTGGAAAATAAGGTTTCTCATAACTAGCTACATCGCTGCAACATTCCACCCAACCATAGGCCAGCATTCTCATCAATCTCTCAGCATCACGGCCACCCCCGAGCTGGGAATGATTCCACAAGGCACTAAGTAGATAACAGGCTCACACATAGCCCAAAACTAAATAATCCACAGTCAAGCTAACACACCGTTGGGTTTCACAGACCGCCCAACCAAGCCAATAAGAAATTGGATTTTACAGGCTGCTAAGGCAACTAGCCATCAATACATGGGTTCCTTGGACCTTTCCATCCAAGCCACGCTTGCATCAAACACACAGTCAACCCATTTAATCAAACACATTCATACACAACCCTTGGGTATGAATAGAACATTCCAGGGAACCAAAATGGAAAAGGAAACAAGGGTAAAAAAAACCCCTGACAGTAATTTCGATTTCCAAGGACGTTTTAGCCCTAACATGGCCAAAACAGACTCAACAACACCTAAGAAAAAGTGGGTCTCTTCTTCCAATTGTCGATCCTTACCACAAAATGTTTTCCATCTTGGAAATAATGGGAAAATGCATCCAAATCATGGGGGAGGGAACCCACCCATCGATCTTTACAAAAATGAATTCCTAGTCTGGGGAAATTGAAAGAAACGACTGCCCATGTGAGGGAAAACACACAACAAACCAAAAATTGTTTTGCAACCATGAACAAACTGGTAAAAATTGGGGAAAAACACCCTGTGAGTAAAATCCGTTCTCACAAACATTTCTAGGCATTGTAGAGGCTGATACGACCCCCATCCATGCCCAAATTATGGGTCTCCTTTTCCCATTTGCTACACAACTCCACAAATCAAAATCTGGGTATGCAAAAATAGAGAACCAATAGAAAAATGTGGAGGTACTTAGTCAGCAAGCTCCTACTATGTGAGGAGGACAAAACGCCCCTTAAAAACCCCCGAATCATCCATCATTGTTGCACATTCACTCGGCAAATCCCAAGCCAATTTCTGGGCATGCTGAAATGGAGAAACGACATCCAAACATGAGGGAGAGAACTCCATCCTCCTGCTGCTGCTTGAGAGAACTTCCACTTGAATGGAATGGGTGAGGAAATGAAAGGCATAGGTGCATAATGGCTTGGGCATGCCTTCCCAAGCATTCACTTGCACCACAAGTCAAGAACACACTTTCCAAAAATGGGTGACCTCCCAAATTCGAATTTGACCTCCATACCTTCCCCATCCCAAGGAAATAACTTTCTCCACCCACCTAGAGGTGACTAGACACAAAAGACAAAAAGGGGTAGTTGACCACTCTATGGGTTTTACCTTAGACATTGGATTTTCTCCAATGGCTCAAGGTTGAGTAATCCCCCCTCCCTATTCCTTGTGAAATCATGCCCTTGTCTCTTTAATGTTGCGAAGCGTAGCTAGTTGTGGTATTTTATTAATTTGCATTTTACATGATGTCTCAAAACACATTGTTCCTGGCTAGCACATAAACCATCGGCATCGATTTTAATCGTCGAAAACATCAAACACTAAACCCATGGTGGGGCCTTTGCCTTGAGCTCCACACCATGATTTAATACAATATTCACATCATATGCAATTAAATACTACGGGGTCAAAACCAGGGTGTTACACCCCTACTTGGGTATCTCAACCCACGTGGGTCACAGATCATTGGGTCGCTTATAGGGATGGTTATACAAGAAAAATGCAGTGATTTCCGTGTATGTGCACAACTGTCAACAATAAAAGTCACATATGTGTGCGCACATAACCAAAACTATGGTGAATTCTCATCAAATCTTGTGTTTTCTTGGCAGGATGATGCTAGAATGGCATGAACGTGAACATGAGGACCTGGATATAGATGTACAAGGTGACATGGTTGCTCAACAAGCATTAAGAGCATGTGGTTTATACAATTTTTGTCCTGTTGGGAACTTGAGGGATCAGCTAAGATTTCTTTAGATGCTTGTAAACTATTGGGACCCAGATACAAAGGAATTTCATCTTGATGGGCTTCCCCTAAGATTTGAGGTAGAGGATGTGTAATTCATCACTGGACTATCCCATCGAGGTGAATTAGTGAACTTGAGGGCTAGAGGGGTGGGAGGTGGACTCACGATCAAGGAATACATTATTGTATACTTCCTTCCAGACACTAAGAAGGTTGGAAGTTAGGTTCCTGTAAATTCTATTCAGAGTCTCAGCCTCAAGGTCATCGTGTTGGCACTAGCCAGGATAGCGGGGTTAGAATCTCTACATCAGGCTTACGGGACTCTGATGTTCTATGCGGTTGAGTGTATGAGACCTGCCATAAATGACTAGAGTACATCCTTTTTTATCAACATGAAGCAACAACTGACTGACTGCAAGTTGGGTAGGACAACGAACTTTGGGTTTGCCATCATACTCAGTAATTTTTTCTTCGAATGGGTACCGAGCCTTAGCCTGAGAGTAAATATTCTCCCTCATGGTCTACATGATCCAGCTCAGACTCGTTGGGCGATTGTGATGCAACAATTAGGGGGAGGACATGTAGCTAAACCCACCCACCTAATTTTTACCACTGGTGGCAGAGACAGATCATGGCCATAGAAGTCTATCCCTATGTAGGGATAGACTTCTGCAGTGATCCAGATATTCCCATACCATAGGGTGCAACATATGGAGATATAGGTAAACAATCCTGAATTCATTTGTATTTTCTGAATTATTTTATTTTTATGGATTTTTTGATATAATGAAATAAAAAAATATGTTTTTGGTGGTGTCATGTAAATACTAATCATGCACATGTAGATGTGGGTCCTAGATGACCAGATGGTTTCCCTCGACATCATTATAGGGGACAGGGTGATGATATATAGGGTGCATATGAAGAGTGTACGTTCCATAGAAGACACACGAACTTCATCCGTTTGACACAAATGGTGCCTATGGTGCAAGTCAAGGACTTGCCCAAAGAAATGCATTGAAAGGTTGTACGAGTACCCCATGCATAGGTTAGGTTGTTCAGAAAGTTGGAAAATACCACTATTTGTTTTCATGATCATCACCCCGGTCCATAGGGATAGAGGCCTATATGTTCATTTTCTATTGATCGTGTAGTGTTTTTTGGTGGCTTAAAGCCCCAATTTTGTACCATGACATTTTGTACTATGAAACCATTTTTGGACTATATTTTAAAATGTAAAAGGCTTATAGTGATCAGTTTATTATATTTACATGTGTATTTTAAATGTGAATGTGATGTGTATGCTTCATTGTTGATGTAAAAAATGCCAATCTTAAACATAATTTGCATAAGAATGGGCAACATGATTGTAGATCCTAGGAATGTGAATGTACTTTATGTGTTCTAATTGTCGTTTTAATAATATTACACACAATAATATTCATAATAAAGTCGGATCTCTAATATGATACACAACATTTAACTATGATACCACTAACTGTGATTCAATTTGTACCTCAAAGGATCGAAGACCATGCGATATGACATCACGTAGTAGCTCAATCACGACACTATATTCAACAACATTGTAGGATGATGCCCGTAGACATACACCCCCTGAAGACACAACATGATTGATAGACGTATAGATCACCCAAGAAGCCAAGACTGAGTTTTGGGTGTAGCGAATGACACCGTCAGCATTTCCTACATATATTGAAGAATCTTTCAACATCTTCCACAACAAACAAAAGCATGTCAACAAACCAAACCACCATAAGGGGACAAAAATTAAACTATGCAATTGTACAATAATACACAAATTATCAGCCTCGACTGAGAATTACGCATATTACTTTTTAAGATAGAGCTCATTTCTAGGCTCCACCAAGGTTGTCCCTTCATAATCCACTAACTTGTAAGAACCCTTCTCTAACACTCGTTTAACCACATAAAGCCCATGCCACATGGGGCTGAACTTACCCACCCTTAACGGTTCACTAGCTTGGTCATACAAAAGAACCAAGTTACCTTCATTAAATCTCTGGGGATGAATAGATTTATCGTATTGAGCCTTAACATGACATTTTTTCACTTTAAGAGCCACTAAGGCATCCTAACGCTGCTCATCAAGGTGCTCTAAGTGGACTAGATATTCTTCTAAGTCATAAGTATTTGGTAAGATTTCTATGGATTGATTTAAATAAGGAATATGACATTCAATTGACGATATCAACTGTCAACCCATGTAATAATTGACATGGAGAAAGATCGGTGGCAGTAACGAAGGTTCGGTAAGCCCACAAAGCAGGGTAAAGCATAATATGCCAATTATTCTTTCTCTGTGCAACAGTTCTCTGCATAATGGACTTAATGGATTTATTTATAGCTTCGACCTGTCCATTTTCTTGAGGATAATAAGAAGAGGAATACACTTGCTTATACCCCAGTTTGGAAGATAACTCATCCATCATCCGATTTTGAAAGTGCCTTCCATGGTCAATGACAAGCTCTATCGGATACCAAACCGATTAATGATCTGATTGAATACGAAGTGAGTGGTCATCTCATTGTCATATTTTATATTAGGAATAGCCTCTACCCATTTTCTGAAGTAATCCACGACCACAATAATGTAATGGTGCCCCCAGCTGAAGTTGGGTTGTAATCCATAAAATCAACCCCCCACTTGGTGAAGGGACTGACGGTGATAATAGGGTGCAACAAGGTGGGATGCAAACGAATGTTATGTACAAACACCTAGAAAGGGTGGCACATCCTGACCTTATTAACACAATCCTTGAATATCGTCGTCCAATAATAACCCGTTCTCAATATTTTTTGGGTTGTAGCAAGCCCAAATAAATTACCACCACACGCTCCACCATGGAAATTATTAAGCGCATTCTCAACCTCTTCATGAGTCAAACATTGATGCAAAATGGAATCCACCCCATGACAATACAAAGTGTCACCGATAATGAGGTAGTTCTTAGAAATGTGTCATAAACGTAGACGCTCATCCCATGAGAGGTGAGGAGGGACCTTCAAAGTCTATAAATAAACAATAATGTCGACATACCAAGGGTCTACAGTCAAGATGAGGAAGATAAGCTCTTCAACAAAAGAATATTCATGAATCTCAACTTCATCCAAACTAGGAAAATCCGACATGAGCTCCGCAAAAATCAACGATTTCTTCGATTTTGTCGAAACAAATTCGAGATCAAACTCTTGCAAAATAACAATCCACTTATTATATTTCCCCCTATCATCTGTCTAGTTAGGCCAAACTGAAATGGATTGATATGAGCCACAACCATGTTTTGGCGAAGGAGTATATAATGTCTCAATCGTTGAACCACATGGACATTAGCTAACGCTAGCTTCTCCACATGAGTGTAATGAATTGCGGCGTCAATAAGGTTCCGACTAAGATAGGTGTCACATAACGTTCTCTTCGAGCTCATATTTCTCTTGAACTAAAACCATTCCAATCATCTCTTGAGACGTGGCCATGTATAACAAGGAATCATGACCATATTCGGGTGGACTAAGCATGGGGGTCGATGCCAAGGCTTTATTCAATGCATTGAAATACTCATGGGATCACTCATCCCAGATAAAAGGAGTGTCTTTATTCAAAAGGAACATGAATCCCTTTGTCAAATTGGAAGAGTTGACAACAAACCTATGTAAGAATTTATCCATCCCTTGTAAACTCTGAAGGTATCTAATAGTGCATGGTGGATACAATCAAAGTATTTCCTCAACCTTTAAAGGATCGACCCTAATCCCCTCCTTGGAAATGATGAGTCCCAATATCCAACCTAATTTCATGCAAAAGATGCACTTCTGAGGGTCCAAATGAATTTGATAATGACGACATCTCTCGAAAACCAAGCACAAATGGTCTGGATGATCCACTCTCAAATGAGAATGAGCAACTAAATCATCTAGATAGACTTGAATAATTCACTTAAGGTCATGAGAATTTAATTTCAGTGCCAATTGAAACGTATCTCCAGTGTTTTCAAGGCTAAAGGGAATTGTTTTAGTATGAAACAATGCCCCAAGCACAAATGATTGTATTATGTTGGTCCTCATATTTGATTTGAATCTGATTGTATCCTGAAAAAATTTACATGAATGAAAACACCTCGCTTCCCGTACACTCATCCAAAATATGAAAAATGAATGGTGTGGGAAAGTTATCTTTGGGATAGGCTTTGTTCAACTCTATAAAGTCAGTACATACCTGGATGGTTCCCTGCTTCTTACCAACTGGAATGGGGTTGGATACCCATTCAATCAAGGGAATTGGATAGATAAAGTCATCCTTGAGAAACTTCTCTATCTCTACCTTAATGGTGGGTGCCATACATGGATTCATCGCACGTAAGCACTGGCGAATACTTGTATAATCAGGGTAAGTTTTAATCTCATGTTCTACAATCCAAGGGTCAATTCTTGGCATCTCATCATATAACCAAGCAAAGATGTCACGAAATTATTTAAAAACCTTAGTGTATTCCTGAATTTCATTAGGAAAACAATCAGCCCCAACGTAAATGTTCTTAACTTTACTAGGAGTTTGAGAAATGTTGATAGGGATAGTAGGTGACAAATTATCCATGTTTCCTTCGGCATATATACCATGAGTTCCTAGTTGGATCACGGGACTACCAACCTTCTCACTAAGGGTCGCCCTAAAGTCATCACAATCGATTTTTTCAAGTTATGGGAGGAAATAAGAGTGATGGTGCAAATCTTCCCAACATCGTTCCAAACCATTCATGGATTTGAGAATCACTTCATCAGAAGGAAAAAAATCATCAAAGCAGTTATGTGAGCATGATGACGCAACTACCCAAGAAGGCAGTGCAAAAGTGTCCTTCTCCTCCGTCTGCAAAGAGGAAGGACTAGGGTCTATAACGGGATCAAGAGTATCTTGATCAGAAATATACGCCACAGAAAATGGCATATCCATATTAGTAGGTCTAGGATCTTCATCTAAGGTGCTCAGAGAAGAGAGAGTCCAATGGTCCTCCAAATACATAGTTCAAAATGGGACCGAAATTGACGATGATGATTCTCTACTAAGAGTGGAACCTATAGTCAAGATTGGTGTAGAAATATTAAAGGAACCCATCAAGGATGGATACATCCCTACACCAACATTCTCAGTTGCCGGCTGAGAATTATTAATGACTGGATAGTAGATCTCGACAATGCTGATGAACTGGAATTGGCAGATGGTTGTTGCTCGATCATGATGTTGGGTGTTATAATGTCTTAATTAATCCACCAAATATTTAATTATCAACCGAGGTTGGTAAACTTAGATTTGACATAAAATATATGCGAAGGTAGCGGGGTTCCTAGGGTGTCATGGAAATATTTTAACAAAGAAAAGATCGAAAGATCTTTCAAAATGAAAAACCGAGTCAAACTCCTAGAAAGTCAACTATTAAGGTCATTAAACCAGAACGGAGCATTAGACTAGAGCAGTATCAACCTATACTACTCTAATCTATAAACAAATATTGAAAAGTAAATATTTAAACAATAATATGCTAAGAAAGTAAACTTCCTATTACTCAACTATTCCACTTCTTAATCTAAGAATTAGAAAGCTTCATAAAAAACTTTAGAAACTAACTATACAAGGAATTATAGTATTCAAAACAAGATTACAATAACTTGATACAATTTACAAACTTCAACAAATAAACTATACATGCAACTAATCAAATGTACATAACAGTTAAACTAAACTATCTAGTTCCACTCTCCTTGGGGGTTCTGAGGATATGCATTCATTGTAATCGGAACTGGAGAAGGAGTAGTGTCAAAATGGCTTTCAAAAGAAGTAAAGAAACTGAATGGGACTAAATCTAATTTAACTTCTACAAATATGTGCAAACTAAGGAATGTCCAATTACATGTGATGGTAAACATGGTGATTTATTCCATAAGCAAATGACTCTTAACTAAGGAAGGTGTTATAAACAATTAATATATTAAGAAACAAGATTATTTTTAAGGATTACTTTTATAAATAA
This sequence comes from Pseudotsuga menziesii, assembly GCA_001517045.1. Taxonomy (NCBI): domain Eukaryota; kingdom Viridiplantae; phylum Streptophyta; class Pinopsida; order Pinales; family Pinaceae; genus Pseudotsuga; species Pseudotsuga menziesii. The sequence goes on along the minus strand of LPNX010975288.1, from coordinate 148,602 downwards.
ACAATTCTTATATGAAACATATGTAAGGGAAAATCTAACTTATTAACAAGTAAAAACTAAATGAAAGAAGCAAGTAGAAAACTTAATAAAGAAAAATTGATAAAGAAAGCGAGTATAAAAATTAACAAAGAAAACTTAATAAAGAAGCTCCTCTAAACAAAAAGATATACACAAAGATAAACTAGACTGGAGATATACTTATCAAACATTATAACAGTAATAAGTAAGAAGATCATAAACCAAAGGAACAGAATAGAGAATCATTCAAGGCATACTAAGGTAAGAAGAGGTGAAAGATAAGGATGAAACTTGAAAAATACTTTGAATAGCCTAAGCTAAGGTTCCAATGGTATGTATAACCATTATCTAATTACCAAAATAGAACAGAATTCAAAAGCCAAAGAAACAGAACCTTTAAATGAGCTTAAAACAAAATGGGAACATCGAAGACTGAATGAAAGACTGGATAACAGACTGAACAGATGGTCTAAATGAAAGGCTGAACAGGCGGTCTAATTGACAGTCTGTATATAGAAAACAGTGAAAAGTGGCCTAAATGATCTAATTATCAGTTGATTTTTTGCATATGGAAACAAGATGCATAAAAGGCAGTAAATGAACTCGTTCGGTAATCAAACTAACAACGAAAAAGACTTATACTAATTCATGATTATAAAGAAACTATTGTTTATTGCATTATGAAACAATCGAAAGTGTAACCAAAGTAAATCTATAAAAAAGCAAGATTTAACGGAACTAAATCTATTGTAAATTAAATCTAAGATATAAAGCAATTCAGATCCTATGTAACTATCAATATGAACTGAAGAATCAAACTGTAAAAAGTCTGGAAAGGAACTAACTATGCGCGCAACCGGTTATGTAATGCTAGAAATGAAACTATATTAACAACAAAACACATGCTACATGAAAAAATAAAACAAACAATTACATAAGCAAACTAGAAATGAAACTATGCTAACTGCAAGAAAGGAATGACAAAAATACACACGGAAATGGAGACCACTGGTTGTTGAGGGGCCCTCTCAGCAATCAGGGTTGCATTTCAATCACTCACAAAGACAGGAACATGTATGAAAAATAAAAATATTAACTTGTATTAAATTTCATAACAGTATTACAGAGTTTCTCTGCTAACGTCGGATGATTAACATGCTAGCTAACTATGCTCTCGCTTGGAGGCAGGTATATATAGCGTTGACAAGGATGAGAAGGTCGACCCTTTAAGTGGTTAATCGCTCCTAAAATATTCAACCATTATTACAAACAATTGATCATGTGCCAACAGACAATCATTCTCCTGCTATTTCGCTCAGTGGTTCTACTCACGCGAGCCGCGACATATTTTTTCTTGCTGACATGGGAATAAGTCATGGTGTCGAGCAGAGAAGGTAGGATGGGGAGCCTTCTAGAACAAGGATCGTCCATTCATCAGGTGACTGGGCAATGGAGAAACTAAAAACTTTAACATTCGAGAATATGCCAACGAACAATGCGTGGTTTGATCAGCGGGCTGAACGGTGAGTTGGATGTGATCTGCGCATATCTAGCGTGGGTGTGTGTCCAGTATCATCTCGTGCAAATATTATAACCTACAAAACAATTTCACATATCAAACAAATTCCCAAATATCATTGAATTGGTTAATACAATCATGAAATAATACGAATAAACCAGAATTTACATAAATATCCCAAATGTATTTTAACATAATAGGCTATTCATGATAGGAATAATGCAACAATATAAATGTTATAAACAATAGTTGACTAGACAAAGAAAATATTTGACAGTGAAAGTGTGGAAGTGATTTAACTAATGAAGGAGTGTGAGATCTATTTTTGTGAAAACCAAAGCACACAACGAAAACCCAAAAAGTTTGCATGCATAGTATGAAGGCTAGGTATGTTTGAAAAATAAACAAATAATGATAGGAACAATAAAAAAATGTCATAATAACATCTTAAGAGATTAAATGTGATAGTTAGTTTGCTAAGAAAAAAATGTATAACTTATTCGTAAATGAAGCAGTGAATCATTAAAGAATGAACAATTCCAACCAATGAATGTGAACAAGGTCATAAAATAAATTTTAAGAAGTCATAGTATGGTTGGTGTAGAGAGAGATACAAAAGTAGCTAGGATTGATGCATTGTGGTGAACATTGTGAATCTAGTTGTATAAGAGAATGATTGTATTGGATCAACCCCATAAAGAATAAAACCTAAGAGAGAAAGGGAAGGAGAACCTAAAAGATGGATTAATTTGGAAACATAACTCCCCTTATGTTAATTCCCTAACTTGATTCATATTTATCTCCATGGATCTAAATGAATGATTCACAATGGTTATAATCACACATTTATACAAAAGAGAAGGTCCAAATGATCATGGGAAGTGACCCTTAGTGGTCAATCTTATGATCATTTAACAATGATAATGCCATCTCATCCCTTGTAATTAGGTGGGTTGGGGACATATTGACCTGGTTAAACTTGATTAGTCATATGGATGGGCATGTCAAAGCATAGATAGTGACATGTCACTGATGTAGAACATTGAACCATCACTAAGGTGGCATGGTAATTCATGTGTTGATATGTTTTCTAAGTTGGTGGAAATTTGATCAATTGGTGGTGTTGAATAATCAATGTTTTAGGGTTGAGTGTGAAGAGGGATGGTCTTGGTCCTACACTAAGATAGTGCATGAGACTTGGAAGTTTGGTATACAATTAGTTCACATGCTAAAGCTAAAAGAGACCATAAATTTTTAGAAGTCATAGTATGGTTGGTGTAGAGAGAGATACAAAAGTATCTAGGATTGATGCATTGTGGTGAACATTGTGAATCTAGTTGTATAAGAGAATGATTGTATGGGATCAACCCCATAAAGAATAGAACCTAAGAGAGAAAGGGAAGGAGAACCTAAAAGATGGATTAATTTGGAAACATAACTCCCCTTATGTTAATTCCCTAACTTGATTCATATTTAGCTCCATGGATCTAAATGAATGATTCACAATGGTTATAATCACACATTTATACAAAAGAGAAGGTCCAAATGATCATGGGAAGTGACCCTTAGTGGTCAATATTATGATCATTTAACAATGATGAATGCCATCTCATCCCTTGTAATTAGGTGGGTTGGGGACATATCGACCTGGTTAAACTTGATTAGTCATATGGATGGGCATGTCAAAGCATAGATAGTGACATGTCACTGATGTAGAACATTGAACCATCACTAAGGTGGCATGGTAATTCATGTGTTGATATGTCTGCTAAGTTGGTGGAAATTTGATCAGTTGGTGGTGTTGAATAATCAATGTGTTAGGGTTGAGTGTGAAGAGGGATGGTCTTGGTCCTACACTAAGATAGTGCATGAGACTTGGAATTTTGGTATACAATTAGTTCACATGCTAAAGCTAAAAGAGACCTTAGACATGCTAAAAACATTTTGATTCACATATCACATTAAGCATCAACATGATTGTATTGTTATTGTTGTTGATCAATTTTCTAAAATGATTTATGTTCTTCATTGTAATAAGTATATTTATATCCCTAAAATAGTTCACCTTGTTTTCTTGCATGTATGGTGACAATTTGGCCTCTTAATATCTATTATGCCTAGCTAATATTACATATAATTTATTAGCCACTTATTTAAATTCCTCAATCTTGTAATGAGTTAAGGCTATAGGATAGTTGAAATAAAACCATTGTGACAAGGAGACTATTGTAAACAATCGTAGACTAGTAAACGAGATATTTTAAATATAATGAAAGTGTGGAAGTGATTTAAATAATAAAGAAGTGCAATATCTATCGAGATGGTATGCGAAGAATAAACGTGTATGACAAGAACTCAAAAATTTGCACAAAGAGTAGGAAGACCCAATGTATTTGCAAAATTCAAAAAATAGTGATAGGAACAATAAAATGCTACTGAAGTGAATGAAATTCGAAATCCCACAAAAACTTGAAATAGCCACAATGAATAGTAATTGAATGATGATATTTACAATCGGAGAAAATACCTTTTATAGGTATAAATACACATCTTCAATGGAATGGTGTGACCCTACGATTAGATAAGTAATATCACATTTAATATTTAAAATATTTGTTCTTTAACATTGTCGCCATCTTTTAGAATGATTTGTCCTCAAAGCAAGGGTAAAGACGAACAATGGTTGATGAAACTGTTATGTCTCCCATGATGCATCTTCAGTTGGAAATTTTTTCCACTTAATGATATATTCCTTGAGTGTTCGAGAATGAAGTCTTCTTTCTCTGGTTGCGATAATCGGCTTTGATTCCAATATGACCCCTCCTTTTTCATCTAACATAGGAAATATTGTTTGCACCATTTGATGTTGCCACAACATTTTTTTTAGACATGATACATTGAAGACATTGTGGATAGGAATTTTATCAAGTAAGTGTAATTCATAGGCAACTTGACTAATATTATTGGTGATATGGTATGGTCCATATAATTTTGGGGACAACTTGTTTTTTCCTTCGTTTTTAAGAGATATATGTTTATAGGGTTGGAGTCTCCTACTTCAAATTCTCTCTCTGTTATACATTGATCTACTTGTTGCCTCACATGGTTTTGAGTCGTGTCCAAGTTATCCTTAAGTAATTCAATCATTTTTTGAGTTTTCTCTAGTTGGTTCCTTACTTCTTGAACATTATTGTCGTGTAGAACCAACTCCTTCCAATTTCGAGGTTCATACACATATAAAGATTGGAAAGAGGTCTTTTTTTGGGGAGGTATGGTATGTTGAATTGTACCACCATTCTGCTAGGTGTAACCATTGATACCAATGGTTTTTCCTATATGTTATGAAACAACGCAGATATGATTCTAAGCATTTATTTACAACTTCAATCTGATCATCTGTTTGGGGGTAGTAAGTTGAGCTCATATTTAGTGATGTGCCCACTTGTTTGAAATTTTCCCTCCAAAATTTCCCATTAAATTTCACATCTATGTCTCTGACAATGACCCTTGAAAGGCCATGTAATTTGTAAACATTCTTGCAAAATATATCTGCAATTTGTTTTTCCGTGTCTATCTTTTTATTGCCATGAAGTGTGCAAATTTGGTTAATCGATCAACCACTACAAAGATTTTGTCCTTTCCTTCTAACGAAGGTAACCCATCGATGATGTCCATTGATATCTCTTCCCGTTTCTGGTTGGGAATGTGTAGGGGGTGAAGTAACAATCAGGTTAAAATATTTTCACTTTTGTTCCTCTGGAATTTGTCGCATTCTGCCACATATTGCTGGATATATTTTTGCATTCCCTTCCAGAAAATGGACCTTCTTGCATTATAGTAAGATTTGAAGAATCCCACATGTCAGGTAGCTGGTTAATCATGGGATTCCTTCATTACTTTATCCTTGAATTTAGAGTTTGGGTTTAAATAAATCCTCCCTTTATACCAAAGGATATCGTTTTTCCATTCAAACTTGGGGTCATGATTGGCATTGCTAATTATAGTCACTTGTTTCTGGATCCTTGGTGTATTCGCTTCGTATTTCATCTAGCCATCTTGGAATTGCGACTGAAGTGGAGTGAGAGGTCATATCCTCATCTTTTCTGGAGAGAGCATCCGTGACTACATTTTCCTTCCCATTTTTGTGTATTATTTCCATGTCGAAAGAAATGATTTTTTCTATCCACTTTTGTTGTTATGTGGACAATGTTTTCTGTTGAAGTAGGTATTGAAGACTATCGTGGTCTATGCGGATCATGAATTTGCTTCCTAGGAGGTATTGTTGCCACTTTCTAATGCTTGCATAATGGCCAATATTTCCTTATCGTATTTATACTTCAATTGTTCTCACTTATTTAATTGTCTGCTCTCAAAGGATATCGGGTGTTCATCTTGCATTAGTACTTCTCCCAACCCATAACCTGAAGAATCACATTCTATTAAAAATGGTTTGGAGAAGTCTGGGGTAGCTAGTACAGGTGTGGAGGACATAATTCTTTTCAAAGCTTCAAAACACTTATCTGCTTGTTCACTCTATTGGAATGCATTCGTTTTTAGAAGGTTGGATAAGGGCGCGGTTAATGGCACATAATTTCGGATGGATCTTCTGTAGTATCCAATTAGCCCAAGGAATCCCCTTAACTTGGAGATGTTAGTGGGTTTGGGACAGTTTTTGATTGATTTGATTTTTTATGGATCCACCTTGACTCCTTCTTTAGATATTACATGATCTCCCTTTTTTACCATCTTTTCGATTTTATTCGATGAAACAATTTGGGGGGGTGGGAAATTAATACCAAAAAGATTATATTTCCTCCTATTTTCATGGAACTTTATAAATTGTTCACGTAAGTTTAATCTGACTGTCCCTAGTGTTTCCAACCATTGTGCACCTAAAACAATGTCAACCCCTCTGATTTCCATAACATACATTGGAGAATTTAGCTTGTAGTCCTTTATAGCTAGTGTAGTGAGAATTTCTCCTCACTACAGGGGTAAGAATGGCTCCCTTGTGCCTATAGGGCACAAGGGTAGGTTCCTACCCTTAGAAAGCAGTAAAGAATAGAATGTAAAACTGATATAAATAGAGGTACAAATTGAATCTAAGCTAATCTAAGCAAGACTGAGTAAATGGCAGCTACTTTAAACTAAATCTAAGAGAAAATAACGGAAAGAAAAATGGAGACGCAGCCCTTGTGAACTCCTCTGCACACAATGGGTTAGGGTTCTGCCTCCAAAACCTGCAAAACAAACCTAAGCCACTAAACCTGCAAATAGAGATGGGGTTTAGAAAAATAAATAAATAAAAAAAGCACAAACAGAAATTATACCTCACTTAGGTGGAAATGGGCCACCATGCCCTAGCTCATGGGAGCACCTCTCTCTTGGTTGGGAAGCAATGGCTTGGAGAAATGGAGATGGAGGAGAGGGAGAGTGGGTGGTTTGAGAGCAAGAGGTCTCAAAGCATCCATGGGAAGCATAACAATAGGAAAGTGAGGAGTGTTTTGAGAGTGACCCCCCACCCTCCTTATATAGTTTTTCCAAGGGGTTTTAGGGTTTTAAGCCCTTGGTCAAGGCTTCAGCCCCTTTTTTGGGCCTTTAGCCCCTTCCACCCTAACTTTAGCCCCTTTCAAGGTTTTATCCCCTTTTTGAGGGATTTAGCTCCTAAGGGTCTATTTTGGGCTCTTTTTTGGGGTTTTTAGCCCTTTTCTTCATCCTTGGGCTCTTTTGGAGATGTGGGGGTCAAATGGAAGGTCATGGAAGGTCTTATGGAGTGAAATGAGTGTTGTGGGATGGTGTCCTTGGGTGGTGTAGGCCATTGAGAGTTGTGTGGGGGATTTTTGGGTTAATAGCTAGTTCTACTTTATGGCATTTACCATCGCACAGTGTAGTCTTGTTTCCTGGTATTGATACTTGGAAACTTGCGGTAGGGTAGATGAATATGTTTAACTGTTTCGCTACCCTAGAGTCTATGAAGTTGTGTGTACTCCCACTATCTATCAACACTGTCACTTTCATGTTTTTGATATGGCCAAAATAATTTGAGTGTTTGGGGTTGACAAATACCTGTCATTGCAGCCACTGAGAGCTTTGGTGTGATGTTAGCCTCCTCCTTGCCAGTCTCCTCGCTATCTAACTTTGTGTCAGAGGACGGTGTGTCGCTTGATTCTTCATTATTATAGTCACTTGTATTGCTTTTTTCGCATAATAACACATTATTATTTTTTCATTTATGCCATGGGCACCAATTAGGGGCATTACACCTATGACATGGATTGTCGTCCATTTTCCCATTGACACTTAGATGAGGTAAACCAATGAACATTGCTTCTTTTTATTCTCTTCAATTAATTTTGCTTTTTGATGAGCTTGTTCTACGTCTTTTACGTCTAATAATTTTATTTCTCTTTGGATACTCCATTTTAGCCCACCGATTGAAATTTGCAGGAGTAGTTATTCAGTTATATCTTGAACACGAGTGGCTAGGACCAATAGATTGATAAAATACTCATATGCAGGTCCTTCTTGTTGTAAATGAGTGAGCTTGCTGTAGATTTTGGTCTCTTCCATGTCATGAGATCATTTAAAGAATTTTTTCTTGAAGGTGTCCTAGTATTTAAGTAACCAACCTCCCTTTATTTTTGAGTCCCACCATAAGAACCAGTCACAAGCGGTTTTATCCATGTACATTACTGCAACATTCAGTTTGTCATCGTCGCTATAGATATTGTACATTTCAAAATATTTTTTGATTTTGCTGATCCAACGGATCTCGTCTTGTTTACTTTCGCCATCGAATCTTGGTAAGTTGAACTTGACCTTGTGAAAGACGTTGTGGGTTGGGCCTGCATGTGAGCTATTGTTTCCTTTAACCTGGTCTCTTAGTAAAAGAATTTCAAGTTTTAAGTCGCAAATGTCCTAATATTTTTGTTCAAGCTTTGCGAGTATTTTTTGAAATGGATCCTCTTCTGATTTTAAGGATGCATCTTTGTTCTCGGACGGGTTTTTCTCGGTGTTTCGTGTATTCATCTTGTTTAAATTTGAATTTTAAAGATATTTTTTTGTAATAATAATTTAATAATAATAATAATAATTTTATTACAAAATTTAAAAATTATAATAAAAATAAAATTATAATAATAATTATTATGTATTATAATAATATTATATATTTTTTAGAAAATGAGCGCAGGTGAAGGGTGATTGGGAGGGTGCGCAAGATGTGGAGTTTAGGTGTGTGACATGGATCAAATTTGAAGGGTAGTGTCCCATTTCACTTTGAAGTGTTGTGAGAAATTGAACTCTTCAATGTTGACATGTAAAAATAAATCATTCTTTTCATTTGAAACTCTAAGTGTACAACAAAATTTTATTATTTATTAAAAACAGTGTATAGGGAAAAAATGACAATAAGAAGAAATCCTGAGTGATTCAACATTTACATGGAATTAGTGAGGTAAACCATGTACTCTCCCGGTCCCTTGAGGATATAGTTTATTGAAATTAGATAAGGGACAATTATGTGGGTCCAGTGAAATACTCGGTTGTTAGGTCGTTGATAAAATAAGGCATTGGAATTTGGAAGGACCTTTGAATGGAGGATTGATTTAGCTTGATGGTGGCTCTATTGGTAAATTGTGATTGGGCCTACCTAAAAGAAAAACCCCAGAATGTAATACCTAATGCTTTCACTGAGAAATTTTTTTATTAACCCTAAATTCAACAGTTATTTTTAGAATTGAATCACATCCTCCCCACATGCTCAAATCAAAGTGATCAAACAAAGGCCCCAATTTTAGGTGGATTAGGGATAGTCCCTTCAATGTATATTGATTTTATACCCCAATTCTAAGTGATCAAACAAAATCCCCAATTTTAGGTAGATCATGGATAGTCCCTCCAATCTATATCGAGTTTATCAGCCCTATCGAAAATGTTAAGTATTTATTAGTCCACTTTAAGGAAGAACTTTAAATTATCCAACAAATATCACTACAAGTTGGGTGTCTAGTTTCTACCAAAGTCAACAAGGAAGGCAAATCATAAAAACACACTTAGGAGGTTTGCGACAACGAGGATGTTGAAATCATGTTCTTCGCTAGATCATTGCACTCCCAGTCCCTCATTCATGAACGTCCGTTGAGGGATTCCCTTATTTAGATATATTGGTAGACAATTTGTACTTCCTGTTTCCATTATTAGAAGGCTGAAAGGAAAATGAAGGGTTCAGAGTATACAACATTTATAGTGTTGGTTGTTAAATATTTTATCCTTTCAACTATTGGATTTCATTAAGGAAATTGGAACAATTCAAACACTTATATTCAAATATTGTTCTTTCTTTCAACGTAATGTGTGCAATCCACGACAAATAAATAACATTGACAGATTTGGAACTAAAATACAAGGCTCTTTCTTCTTGCTTCTTCGCCCAAACGAAGTTGTGGTCCTAGACTATGAAAAGTATACATTATTTTGGTTCTGATTTCATTTAAATACGGGGGTTTTTAAGGTTACATCTATTGAATATTCGAGACTTAGTCTGGTGGAAACACAATCGCATAATACATTACAAATTTCAAACAACATTTTGGATGGAGAAATTTTAAAACCTTATATTTATAGAACCAGAAGGAACTCCAACAAGAAACACATTTAACTTCTATCCACATATAAAATATTACACAAATGTAAAATGATATACATACTTGTAAATTCACGACATCCAAGTCGACAGCTTAGCTCTGCATAATCTTCTGGAGGAAATAGAAAGTAGGGAAACATTAAAGCATAGAATTGGAGAGTTGAGAGTCTGAGTCCAGACCTCCGATTGTCCTATACTCGTAAACCCAAAATAATGTTTTTTTTCATATACTTCACCAATTTCTTTAAGTTCGGGGAAGCTCAATCCAGCTTACCCAACATTCTACCTTTGCTTCTATTGCTCCTACCTGTGAAAAGGGTGGAACCTTCAAGTTTCCCACCACAGAAGACAATGAGGAATTAGAGTGTGCAACCATTTCCTTCTACAGAAAGATGATTGGAAGCAACGCCATCTCAATTCCACAATATCCCGATGCTCCTCAGTTGGTTTACCTTGCCCGAGGTAGGCGAATGCATGTTTGTGTATTTCACATGATTACAAAAAAATCATTTTATAATTGCTTCTATGTAACATAGATATATCTGTGTAGGTGAGGGAAAATTGGGTATTGTTTTCCCGAGGTTTCCAAATACTTTCATAGACCATTCTTCATTATGAGGGCACTTAAGGCGTAGATCAGAGATCCCATGGGAGGAAGAAGAGGAAGAAGAAGAAGAGGACTCAAGTCAAAAGGTGAGGTGAGTGAGGAGGGGAGACATAATAATGATAATTGCAGGAGAAACCCACTCGTACTATAGTGATGGGAACGAGCCTCTCTAAATCGTAGCCATTGTAGACATAGGAAACCCTCATAAACAGCTCGGGTGCAAGAGTTACCATGTAAGCATCCCGACAAATTAAGTAATAATAATATTCAGTTAGGTATATGACAAATTATTTCATTTCTTTTAGAGATGACTATATGCATATTGTACAACCATTCTCTCTGGCTGGCCCTCCATTCTAGTTGCCTTTGTCTCCACTGCCTAACCCCGTTCCTCTGATGAGACAGGTAGACTAAGCGGCCTAGGTGGACTGTTGGAGATTGGGAGTGCTGATTCAAATGATTTTGACCCCAGTAAATGAATGGAAATTGGAATAAATCCTAAATCCCGGACTAACTAGTATGGGATATGATTCATGAGCACAAACAAAGGGCGGCGTGCTGCTAGGCTACTACCAAAGATCCACCATCCCAGTCTTGTGGTGGTCATAATAGAAATGTATAGCATTGGGTGAAAACTTGGTTTGGAAACTTACATACCCTGCATTGGACCATGTTAGGTTAAAAATCTAGCAAAGATTACTCAATGCATTATAAATTGCAACTTGTAAGTTGTAACCCAAAAAGCAACACCATTAGTTTTTCCTTACGGAGCCTTGACAGTGGAGGGTTATCAAATCAATTCACCATCCATAGATATGACTCATATGAGTATTTAATTTCACATCATATACTCAAATACTCAAGTGACTTGTAAGTTGTGAGATCACGTGACTCGGTGAACAATAAGATGACAGATGGAAAATCGAGTTGGCAGGTGGCATCATCTCATACCAAGATTTAATGAAGTTGGTGAATCAATAATGCATGATAATTCCATTAAATCCTTTGAAAGTGAACATTGAATCGTGAGTCACAATCCTGACTCACCAACTTGAACTTGGCACTAGGCAGCCTGGTGGCCCATCATGGTCCGTGTCGATTGGGACTGAGATCCTCATCCATGATCCGACTATTCAAAGACACTTGGGAAGACTCTAAGTCCCGACTTTCCCATAGTCCACTGAATCCGTGGATAGGCAAATTTTGTAGCTGCCCTTCTGTTGCAAATTTACCGAGGCTTACTCAATTTCATGATTGAAGTGTTGGAAATGAAACTAATTTTTTTTTGCATGGTAAAATTCCTTGTGGCCTTCTATTATGTTTAAAATGGCCTTTGAAGGGCTCTGAAGGCTTCAAATTTGAATCATGGTGTGCAGAAGAGTGATAACACATGGGCACGAAGGGAAAGAAGGATATGTGGAGTAGGATGTGGGGTGGTTGGGAGGGAGCGTGATTTGGATGGGCACGTGCAGGTGAAACATGAAGGGTATGAGTGAGAAGAATATGTGGAGAGGGCTGCAGGGGTAATTGGGAGGGTGTGAAGGTGAAAGGGAATGCAGGTGAAGCAGTTGAAGGGAGCATCGTGGAGCAGATTGTGGGATCAATGTGGAGTAGATGTGCATAGGGTGAGAAGGGTCTACGTGAGGGATGAGGGAAGAATGGTGTGAGCAACATGGAGCAGATGCGTGTGGGGTGAGAAGGGTCTACGTGAGGGATTGGAGTAGAATGGTGGGAGCAGCATGGAAGTGTTGATGGAGGATGAGAAGGCTCTGATACCAACTTGAAATATATTTTCCAAAATGATATATATTTATTATTGAAAGATGTCATTTACAAAATTATAATATGTCCTTTATACAATTCAAGGGTCACCATTAAATGGTGTGACCTATCAATATGAACTTTTTAAATATTTACTAACTAACTAGGTTTACTAACTATTTAGTTTTATTACAGTTAGTGTGTCCTGTGAAATGGAGGAGTAGTGTATGAAATGCTAGACAAGTTGTACTCAGAAGAAAAATGAATTAATCCCCTCGATAGAAGTGATGGAGATACCAAGGTACTACATGATACATCAGTTTCAAATGTTGTTCCCATACTATGTTATTCAACCTATATTTTTTACAAATTATGCATCAGGAGGTCATTTTATGTAGCATTATTAAGGAGTTAGCTAAATTCTCCTTTTCTCACCTCCCTTTCTCGAAAAATTTGTACATCTGAAATGCTTGGGATGATGAAATACAAAATGTATTTATATTGGGTGTTGGGTGAAACATACAATCCCCTTTCACATCTCAAAGTTTCCAAGGTAAGTGCAAAAATATAGGAATTAATAATTGGTTTGCATTCATAGTTCCTAAACTATTATACAAAATATTCACTTTTAGAGTTATGTTTGAAGAATCATTCCCTCTTTGCCACAAAATCATTGAGAATTTACAACATTTAGCTACTATTATTTTCCCTGGAAGAAGTTGTCTTTTGAGAAGGACCTTTCGACTTACTGCAAATTAATGGAAAAACATTGTAGCAATTACAACTGCAAATCTTAAATTTGACTTATTGGACACTTTTTTGAATCAAATAACTCTTTTTCTAACATCCAAGCAACCAAATATAGTTTTACTTATATTTCCTTTACATGTTAATTTACAAAGTATCCACCACCTACCAAGAGGTGGGACATTGTGAACAATTTAAGGGCATATGACCTCTGGCCCAATTTAATGACCATAAGGTTCCACTATTCAATGCCCCCCTTGCGGGGTGTGCAATCTTATAGGGAAAATATATCACATGGTGGAATTCAATCTTGGTGAGGCTATAATAGTACATTGCTTTCACTAACGCAATGAGTCTCTTTTGAACAATTGAATACAATGTCCTCAAACAAACTCTTGGTAAAATGGATAACAAAGGGTAACTCAAAAACACTAGTCACTATCTCCAAATATAATTCTATCATTATTGAACATCCATTCAAATACAACTACCTGCAACTTTTCTTCGAAGATGCCAATTTTTAAACTAAGATTATTCTGGATAACTGGCTTGTCCATCATGTTGTAGTTTAGTTTTTGAGAGAAACCCAGGTTCAAACCTTAGTGGACATATATACCTAATCCATGTTAATTCGACTAAATTTGATGACCCCCACCTTAATGTGGATTTATAGGAGTTAGGGTTGAATGCTCCCACATATCAGGAAAACGCTTTTTATCCTTTGTAGAGAAAACTCTATATCAATAGATTTAAAAAAATTAACTAAAAAATTTATTGTATAACCAAACACCCAAAATGTTGCATGTTGGACATTCTTCCATACTTAATAACATACACATTTTAGAATTCCCTATCTTCGAGCTTTAATAATCTAATGATCTGTTTTAGACTTTCGACTAGGGAAAGAAATAAGTAAGAAAGAAAAAAGACTTTTACCAACATATTTCATTATATAAAACACTACGGACTTTCAACTAGGGAAAGAAATAAGTAAGAAAGAAAATCAACTTTAACCAACATATTTAATTATATAAAACACTATGGTTATTAGTTTAGAACTCTTTATACTAAACTTTCAATTGAACTAGGGCAAGCAAGAAAGAGAATAGACTTAGATCAACATTTTTCATTATACAAAACACCATGGACATATTTTCTATTAGTTTATAAATCTTTATATTATAATTCCAACTATAGGAAAATAGAATTCGACCAACATATTTCATCATAAAAATGAATACATAATTATTTTCTAAACCTTACTATTGTATTCAATTGAAAACTATTAAATTAAAACAAGAGCAACAAGCTGCAATGTCCCTGCTTACAGTGGAAGGCTTCAAGAAGTAGCAATTTCCTAAACAATTTAGCAAAGGGAGGATTCAGAAACGTCAATATGCATAGCAAAGAAAACCAAAAGTAATGACGTAAGTTGTGTTTTGCAAGGAAGAAACAAAGATAATATGTTTCACATGAACGAAGCTACGCAATGGCAAGCATAATTTTGGCAATTGCAAAGATACAATGGTATGCACAAATTTGTCACCTTTATTAGCTTAGAAAATTGCTTGCAAACGGGTCGAAGGACAATGCTTTGCTAGAACATAGATTTGTTTTGCTAGGCCATAATATTAGAGGCATGAATCTTTTCATTGAATGCATAAAGTTGGAGAACAAGGTTATAAATACTAGTATACCATATGGGATGGTTAATTTTTTTTGTATGGAAGTTAAACTATGAAGAATTTGCTAGTATGATTTAACATGTTAAGTTTTAGGTGCTTTTCTATTTTTAGCGGAAGGTTAAAAAAGGGACTAGGCAGGGTGTCAAGCTAGTGATACTAGATAAAACTATTTGTTTCCATGTGAATCAACCTAGGAAAGAGTGATAGGTATATGTAAATACAAAGGTGACACAATTCACATTGACAATGCATGAATGGCTTGAAAGTTATTTAGTTGAGAATTTTTTTGGTTTACAAGGGAATCATTGTTTAGTGAATTTTTAGGGAAAAAATGGATGCAAACTCCATCATAGTAATTTGCGGTGTTAGCAATTGACTGTGTTTCGTGATGGCAAATTTGTTTGGTTGCGGTCAATCGATTGTCTAGGTTATCGTCCATAAATTAGTAGAAATTAAATTTATGCATAACTATTGAATACATGTATTTGATTTGGAGTTAGAGGCACACCCTGTTAAATACTTCAATTATAAGAAAGTAGATAGAAATTTTGTATGATGGATGCCAATACAAAAATTTGGATATGACATTAGATAAATGAGTTGGTAGATCAAAACCACTTGTCAAGGATTATAATGATATTTCGTACAAAGGAATGTTGTTTAGCATATGCTTTGTTTAACTCTATATATACCTTGGAGAAATGTTAATAATATTGTAATAAATCTTGGGTTCTTCGCATGTTTGGAACCAAAAATCAATATTATAAATCCAAGAAGCTGGAAAATATTCATGTTCCTATGAATGATAATCAAACAAGATTTTGGTGTTGTGTTAAAATGGCTAGGCGCAGACCCCATGATATAGTTTGGAGGATTTAGTGTGATCAATGGACAATTTTTATGTTTGTAATAAGGGGATCTGATTTTGTAAGGAGACGTTGACAAATGGGAAGACGTTGAAGAAAAGCTACAAATGATCACGCAGGTTTTTGGTGTTTGGGAAAGCACTTGGTTGAGATATAGGAAATGCTATGCATTTTTACAGAAAAAATATTTGGTGTGGGTGTTGGATTGAACAAGTCACAAATGTGCGTGGCACATTCCTTGGAAATGTATTATAGTTTCAGAAAGAAAATATGGGGTATAGGGTGGCCTATAGAAAATCCTATGAAAATCTGATGAAACATTAAAAAACCCTATAACTTAAGAGTTTAGGCATGTAAAACATTTTTTTGTCCACTATCTTATTTATAAGTTATGCTGTGGGTAGTTACTTTTATTTGTTGTCATTTCTATCTCAATACAATGGAAATGGAAAAAATACATGACTCAGGTTATAATGGGTGAATGCTGAAGGAAACAAAAACTGTCACTCATAGTTGAGATCCTATGTTTCCACTTTTAGGGTTTCCTTCACCAAGTTCCATTATAGCATTGTAGGAAATGGGGACATCCTAAGGGGTTTCTGAGAAGAGAAGGTGGATCCCATTTCTCATTTTTTCAAATATTACAAGGGAAAATATGTTGGTTGAGTGGGACTATTGTAACTAGAGATGATTTACATTGCCATGATCCTATGTGTGAAATTTGGGTATTGAGTTGAGTACGCTAAATAAGAGCCATGAAAAAGGATTTTTCCATTATGAATGCATAAACTTGGGCCAATGAGAGGTCTTTGTTGCAATGCCCCTCATTGAATCAACAATGTAAATCCCTTCTTGCAAAATTTTTTGCTTGATAGATGTTATTTCTATTGAATTTTTTGGGCATTGCTTTTAGGATTGGTTTTTCAAAGCTTGCAATGTAATTTTCTTTGCATGGTATATGCTTATATTTTGAATCAATGGTTTGAAGTGTCCAAGTGATGTTATTCCATCATGAAACAAAATATTGTACTAATACTTTATATTTGCACTTATGAAGGAAACATTTTTTTTTGAATTTTTGAATGACCAAATAGGAACTAGAACATGAAACCATATAGAAAATCATTTAAACAAAAATATCATGCCATAGCCATTTTTCATTTTTCTTAGCTGGTTGCGATGCATATATTGACATTTGATGAAGATACATGTCCACCTCTGTTACATGGTGCAATTATGAAAGAAAATCAATAGCTAATTATGCTCACATTGATTGAAGAGATGAACCATCCATGGTATCTGACGAAGAATGAAAAGGATAGATACATACTAATTGGAAACTAGGAAACATTGCAAAAAAACCGCTACACAATCTAGTAATTGCATTGGCAACCATATTAAAAAATTCATGCAATTATGCAATAGTCAAAATAACTAATTGTTGCAATAAAATCCATATAAACTCTAGAGTATGAATTATTTTCACCTTAGAGTATAGAAACAAGGTAACTACTGTATCTGTGAAGTGATCCATCCATTTGAATTGACAAAGAGGAGATTGTATATGTTAGAAATTAGCACCAAAATCTCATCTGATAGCATTGGGTTGGTACAAGAGAATGATGTTAATTATACCATGAAAATTCATTGGGTCGGTACAAGAGAATGATGTTAATTATACCATGAAAATTTATAGTTGCATGTCAATTGTTTGTTAGAATGTATAAGTGAAATGAGTTAATTATATTTATATATGAACTTGGAAATACAAATTTTGTTTTAATGAAGTCTCGCATGATTAGATCACTGCATTTATCAATTGTGTTTATTTATTAATTTGAATCACCTTCATATGTTTTCAATCCATGTAATTTTTATGTGTATTTTGAATTTGAACTATTGGGGATAGTAATTATTTGATTCTTTTCTACATATTGGCATGTTTGTTGGACAAGCCCCAATTTGAATAAATAACCTTTTAATTCCTAAGTTTGAACCTTATTTAAATCCTACAGGATTTCCTATGTGATTTCAAGATTTTTGTTGCACTTCTAAGTAATATATTTAAGTGGCTATGTAGCTAGTTCATACTTGAAAATAATAATCCATGATACTACATTTCACAATACTATTAGCAACATAATTATAGTTTTAATCATTTACATGCCAAAAGTAGAGGTGTATTAAGACCATAATTTTCTCAATAAAAACTCATCAATGGAATGCTCTTTAGAAATAACTATGGAAATATTATTTAGGTGTTTCAAGATACAAAATCTTGGGAGAGCCTTGAATTATTTAAATGATGTGCTAACAAGTGGGCATTTCTCAAGAGACATTTTCATGCATAAATAACCAAGGGTTGGGTATTACTAGCCAGCATTG
Source organism: Pseudotsuga menziesii (assembly GCA_001517045.1). Lineage (NCBI taxonomy): Eukaryota > Viridiplantae > Streptophyta > Pinopsida > Pinales > Pinaceae > Pseudotsuga > Pseudotsuga menziesii. The sequence goes on along the minus strand of LPNX010975288.1, from coordinate 130,370 downwards.
TTCGAGGATTCACATATGCATGTTCAAAAGTGTTTGATTTTCCAAGCAATATGCAAGTATTAAGAAAATATGGATGCAATGGTTTTGCAACCCATTTCTATTGACAACAAAATTGAACAGTGGGGATTTTGTGCAATATGAGACATCCACTTGCATTCCTCCCAATAACATAGGCACATGTTAACAACTACTTATTAATGCTATTGGTGATTAGAAATAATACCTTCACCCATTATGAATGACCTGATTATGATTTAATTTATAGAATGAGAAACTATTCGTAGGTTTGGCTTGCCTTCAATTCTAGTATTTGATAATTGTTCATATTTATCATCCTTGGATATCATTGAGTTTGCATTATAAAAGGGAATTTTATTGAGTTATTTGTGTAACTTCTTAAATCCACATGCGAATGGTGTGAGAAATCCATGTACAAAAAAATGATAAAGATTATAAAGAAGATGGTAGTTAACAATCACTCTAACTTTCACAATGCACTCTTCAATGCATTTTGGGCTAATTGAGTTATACTCCAAATAGAATAGGGCACTTCTCTTTTTTTCCTCATTTATAGAAAATAAGCAAGACAAATTTTTAATATATATTTACCTTATTTGTATATTTTTTAGGCAATAAATAATGATGGTTCTTTAACTATTGAAAATAGAATTGATATTTTCTTGATTTTTGCAAGAAGACAGGGACAAAGCAAAGAATAAGCTTATTTCTTATCACAAGATTGCTAAGCATTGGTTTGAGAAGCATGCATTGGGTAATAAGTATCTTCAAGTTGAGTAGCTCATCCTCGAGTGCAGCAAGGCTAGTTAACCAAGGGAAAAACATATGAATTTCCATCGACTTTGGTTGTGAACATATTAAATTGTGGAGGGGGATGACCCTAGAATGTAATGTCTCCATGATACGGAGGGAGATAAATCCAAATTTCCAACAAAGTGACAACCTTTGAAGTTTTATTTAATTTATATGTTCCTTAAGGTACAATAAATACCTTAAGCTAAGTTATTACAAGATGATGTAAATAATCTCAGTGGGGTATATATATGTTTTTTAGTAATGGAGAAATCTATGTATTGTTGCACCGATTCCATAAAGGCTATGAATATTTGTGTGCAATGGATAATACATGATACATACTCTATTAGGTAAATATTGAAAAAAAACACACCAAAACTGTAAGAAGGTGTTAAGGCTTGGAAATTTGTAGGCAACAACAACAAGGGATTCTCCCCAGTCAACATTCCCAACTAGCCCGTGACTGTTTGGTGTAGGGAATCCGTCTAGTTTGCAGTTCGACTACCGTAGGTCAAGTAACAAAACAAAGGGTTTTACCGGTTGCGACCCGGTCCACCGTATATATTTTTCTATTTTTGTCTTTAAGTATGATATGCAAGTGCCTATCTAGGATGCAGATTGATAAAGAATGCAAGGAGTGGTCACAATGTGATGCGTAGGTTCTTACCTCTCGTCTTAGACTCTCTTGCATCTAAATCACACACAACTAGAAAAACAATACTAACTAAGCTGTCCCTAGGGAGCAAGATAATAAATTCATGAGTAATATAATATTGTTCATATGTTAAGATAAATCACAGATAGTTGTTCTTAGAATCAAAACACATAATATGAATAAATATATACACGACAAGATAGCTCGTCAACTGTTAAAACATTCATTACTCATAGTGGAAATCATCACAGAATAAACCAGAGAACATTCAAGTAAGAACATAGGTTCAGAAAGTTAGAACGATCTCATGGTTAATGATACAAAGATAAAAATGAAATAGTTCCCCTTCAACATTGTTCATTTCATCACATTTGAACATTCCACACAACACTTTCTCCAACACGCAAAAAATTGTAATTTATTATTGCAAAACGAAGTAGTTCCTCTTACAACAAGTGGTTCACAAGTTTCTCTGGGAAAAATCCCCCTTTCTATCTCACTCTCCCATACATATACCAAAGGGGGAAACCTTTCAGCTCCCCAACCGTTCCCTCTCACTATTTTGTCACTTTGTGAATGCTCATGATTCGAAACATTACATTCCAAATAAAGATTTTATAAGAACCCAGGAAAAGCTAGGTAACTGACGGAATGCCCAAGCATGAGCCTTTATTCTCTAATGATTATGCTCAACCATTCCTCGGTCTCCTTGCAGACCCTCATAATTTTCTTCTTCGAGCAACGATTCTTCCACCTTATGTTTTAACATGCTTTGTCCTCCAATTTGCACCTTCTTTGCCGCAATAATCTTCAACGGGATCCGAGAAACTGCCATGTATGTTTGCAAACAACAAGAATTCATCATTAAATCCTTCTATCTCTAATAAACATAAACCGTGATATTAAAAATGGGTACTAGAGAGGAAAAACCAGAGCCCGGTTCTTATGTGTGAAATTCAACCTAAACAAGGCACACAGGTCTCTTACAGGAAAAGACGACCTCATAAAAAACGACGGAACGATTAAGAGAAGAGCACATAAAAACATCTATCGACGAATCGAAACATCGGCTCCTTAGTGGATTACGCAGCCGCAACGACGGGTAACCTACACTCTAGGGTTTCCAGCAATAGACTAAAAAAGACACGATAAAACATCGGGTGTCAGATCCTCTGTAGGCATCGGATAGCTAGTGAGCTACACATCCACAATGACGGAAGTTCAGAGGTCAAGAAAAATCGCAAACCAATTGACATCGGAAAGACAAAAAACTAGACATCAACGAAAAGACAAATAGTCCGACGGGCAGTTAGCCTTTTCTGGAGTTGCAACGGCGGAAGTTAATCCGCCTATGGCCTTCGATCGAAGTCAAAATTATTTCCAAAAAAATGCAAGACAAGGTCTTTTCAAAACAGAATCTGAGTTTAGCTAAAGTCTCTAATTATCAGCACCACGTCTAACTGACTCCCGACAGAACGACGACTGTAAAACCCACTTTAAACTTCACAAATGAAACAACATACAACCGGTAGAGCCTTACAGTCCAACATATGCACAGACCAAGATGAAAAATAAAATAGCAAGGAAACGACCTCAAATAATCCAACATGTAGCAGAGTGGGGCAAATAAGAAAAAAAAGGAGGGTCCAAAATTTCCAAAAATTTGGGAACAGTTGCAGCTGCAACAATTGGTGGCTTGTTAAATTTTCATATGCTAAGCTAGATCATTATTATTTCATTTCGAATTCATAACAAAATCATATAAATAGGATCACTGAAATATAGACAAGCACAACCATACAAAAGGAACACAAAGATTTATCCTGGGAAAACCCTAAAGGGAAAAACCCAGCAAAAGCTTCCTCAATATAGATGCCCCAAAAAGATAAAAGGTAAAACCAACAAGGAGATCAAATCCTGATCCTCCTCTTTCTCCAGCTACTCTTCTCTTCTCCAATATTGTGCTACACAAGTGAGAGTGTGTGTGTGTTCCAAATGAGGAGCACTACACCTCTATTTATATTCATCCGTTCACTTAAGTTAACTCATTTGACATGTAGGCTCGAGTTAAATCATGTAGGCTCGAGTTACACGTGTAGGCTCAAGTAACCACACTGGGGTGCTGATGACCCACCTTTACAATTAGAGGGACTACCTCATGACTGTTATTAGTTCTTCCGATTAGGAGCATCGGGGTACAATGTAATAAAAGTGGTTCTCCCGGTAGGACCATCGGGGACCACAAAAAGATACATATAGAATATTCTTCGAAGTTACAATATTTCAACACTCCCCCTTAATGAGAAGGGTATTCTACAACAACATCAACAACAACAAGAGTAGAGATAGGATACATCATCAACATCAACAGGGTAACACATCTATAAATCATTGGAAGCTTTTCAATATCATGTGGTCTTCATCTTCAATCTTCAGTCTTCATCATCATTAATTCTTTGACTGCTTCGATCAGCAACATCTTTAGCATTTTGACTGTTTGATCAGCAACAACATCTTCAACATTTCGACCTTTCGATCAACAACATCTTCAGCACTTCGACTTTTCGGTCAGCAACAACATATTCAGCATTTTGTCCTTTCGATCGACAACATATTCAGCACTTTGACTTTTCGATCAGCAACAACATGTTCAGCACCTTGACCTTTCGATCAGCAGCAACATCTTCAGTACTTTTGACCTCTCGATCAGCAATATCATCATCAACACTTTGACCTTTCGATCAGCAGCAACATCATGATCATCATATTCTGATCTGTCGATCATAATCATCATCACGTTCTAATATTTTGATCAGAAACATCATCATCATATTCTGATCTTTCGATCAGAAACATCATCAACATACTCTGATATTTCGATTAGAAACATCATAATCATAGTGCGTCATCATCATACTCTGATCTTTAGATCAGTACGTCGTCATCATCATACTCTGATCTTTCGATCAGTATGTCATCATCATTATAGTCTGATCTTTCGATTAGTATGTCATCATCATACTCTGATCTCTCGATTAGTACGTCATCATCATCATACTCTGATCTTTCGATCAGTACGTCATCATCATACTCTGATCTCTCGATCAGTACGTCATCATCATCATAATACTCTGATCTTTCGATCAGTATGTCATCATCATCATACTCTGATATTTCGATCACTATGTCATCATCATCATATTCCGATATTTTGATCAGTACGTCATCATCATCATACTCTGATCTTTCGATCAGTACGGCATCATCATCATCAGCAACAACCTGCAAACCACAACTCAAAGACAAAAAGTATTTGGATCACTTTTGGACTTAAAGTCCAAGGATCATACAATCCCACCACATTCTTGACAACCAAAGTTACTGGATTGATTATGGGAGAATCAGTCCCTATCACTTTAGGACGAAGTCCAAGGACGATGCAATCCTACCACATTCTCGAGGACCGAAGCCACCGGATTGATTATGGGAGAATCGATCCCTATCAATTTAGGACTATGTCCAAGGGCGATGCAATCCTACCACATTCTCGAGGACCGAAGCCATCGGATTTATTACGGGAGAATCATTCCCTATCACTTTAGGACTATGTCCAAGGATGATGCAATCCTACTACATTATCGAGGACCGAAGCCACTGGATTGATTACAGGAGAATCAGTCCCTATCACTTTAGGACTATGTCCAAGGATGATGCAATCCTACCACATTATTGAGGACCGAAGCCACCGGATTGATTACAGGAGAATCAGTCCCTATCACTTTAGGACGATGTACAAGGATGATGCAATCCTACCGCATTCTCGAGGACCGAGGTCACCGGATCTATTATGGATAGATGTCCCAGGATGATACAATTCCTCTTCATTCTTGAAGACCGAGGTCTCCGGATCACTTTAGGGAAAGTGCCCAAGGATGATACAATCCCATCACGTTCTCGAGGACCGAGGTCACTGGATATATTATGGACAGATGTCCCAGGATGATACAATCCCTCTTCATTCTCGAAGACTGAGGTCTCCGGATCACTTTAGGGCAAGTGCCCAAGGATGATACAATCCCATCATGTTCTCGAGGACCGAGGTCACTGGATCTATTATGGATAGATGTCCTAGGATGATACAATCCCTCTTCATTCTCAAAGACCGAGGTATTCGGGTCACTTTAGGGAAATTGCCCAGGGATGATACAATCCCACTACAATCATCACTACTCCCCCTTTCGAGGAAGGTCCTTTCGAACAACACCAAGCTTGTCCTGAAGGTGTTCGAACTTTACTTGAGACAGAGGCTTCGTCAGTACATCATCATCTACATCTTCAGTATGTGAATACTGAACTATCACCATCTGTATCTCCAGTATGTGAATACTGAAAGCATCATCATCTATATCTTCAGTATAGAAATACTGAAAGAATCATCATCTCTATATTCAGTATAGAAATACAGAATCACCATCATCTGCATCTACAGTATGTAAATACTAAAACATCATCATCTGCATCTTATCTCATATGTAGAAATACCAGATTTGTACATGTTACGACGGAACACGGGGTTTTCTATCATCACGACTCTGGTTATCACATAGAATCATTGTAGTATCCATTTTCAGGTCAAAGAGACCTGATATCATCTTCCGAAGCCATATGGATTCACAACTTAGCAGAGCAATTTGCTATGTATTCTGCTTCAGTCGTGCTAAGAGAAACACTGGACTGTTTCCTGCTAAACCATGAACTCATAGCACATCCCAGACTGTAACATCCACCTGAAGTGCTTTTTCTGTCTGAAATACTTCTGGCCCAATCTGCATCTGTGTAGCCATACAATCTATACTCATGGCTACCATCATAGTATAGACCAAAGTCTATAGTCCCTTTCAGATATCTCATCACATGTTTTGCAGCTACTAAGTGAGCCCGCCTTGGTTGAACAAGAAATTGACTCAAGGTGGTAACAACAAAACAAATGTCTGGTCTGTTATTTGTTAAGTACATCAATGACTCAATGATTTGTCTGTAATGAGTCACATCCACTAACTCTAATGAGTCATCAGCTAACAGCTTCAGGTTGGAATCCATAGGAGTAGCCATGGCTTTGCATTCCAACATATTGAATATCTCTACCACATACTTTCCCTGGTTGAGAAATATTCCTTCTGAACTTTGCCATACTTCTAGACCTAGGAAACAATGCATTAACCCAAGGTCTTTCATCTCAAATTGTTCTGCTAGTTTCTTCTTGCTTTCTACAATCTGTTTCTCATTCCCTATCAAGAATAAGTCATCCACATATAGTATGACAGATTCATCTTCTACAACCTTGTAGTAAAGGTTAGGATTGACTTTACTCTTGGAAAAGCCCATGCTCATCAAGAAACTATCTATTCTTCCATACCAAGCTCTGGGAGCTTCCTTCAGGCCATAGAGGGCCTTCTTCATCTTGCATATGTGAGTCCATCTGTCTTCAACTTTAAATCCTTATGACTATTCGATGTAAAACTCTTCCCCAATCTTACCATTAAGGAAGGCTTGTCTGTACTTCATCATGGAAGCAAATACCATTATGGTTCTGAAGGAAGTGTACCTTGCTTCCTAGAGTAAGTGTCTCTTCAGAATTAATTCCCTCTTTCTTATAGAAACCTCTAGCCACAAGTCTTTCCTTTCTTCTATCAACAACATATTTTATCTTGCAAATCTATTTGTAAGATACCACATTCTTGCTTTCTGGTTTGAGTACTATATCCCAAACATCATTCTAGTATTCTTTCATCATAACATCTTCCATGAGTTTGTCTTGTCAGGTCATCAACATATCCTAGTATTCTGCATTCAAATTTGAAGGTTGTAACCCACTTTACTCTTGGTAAAGTCTCGATCCATCAGGAAGCTGTCCATCATGTCGTACTATGTCGAACTCAGATATCTTCTGTAGTCACTCCCCCTGAAGTGGAGTATTATCTTCCTTCTTCATTCTGTACAGGTGGTTCTATGCTTGATATATACTGGTCAATAGAGTATGTCATGTCATAGTCTATTCTTTCCGAGGCAAATCACGAACCTTGCTTTGTACACTTATTCTTGTAGATCCATATGGAGGATACTACATACTTTCCTTTATGTCTCGAAATCATATCATATACATCATTCCTCATGATCAACTGTCATTCTTTGATCATAGCTTCTTTCATAGCATTCTTTTTCTTCATCTTGAGTTATCTCTCATACCCATGGTGGTATTCATCCTTCGAGGTGGATCTACCGCTCTCTGAAGGTGTCTTTGACCCTGGGAGCTTTAGATTCATGTTTATTGAATTGTCATCACTTGTTCTTCGGAACAAGTCTCATCCTTCTTTTCTTGTAGGAGGTTGTACAAGACCTTTCCTACAATTAAAATGCACCAATTGCATAGTTATAAATATTTCATATGCATAACGACAAATTCTTATGCATCATGCAACTGTTTAGCCAATACAACATTCATCCATATCTCACATAAACTTTCTAGATGCCTTCCATCTCTACCATGACATCATTGAGATTGTGCACTAATCCAATATGTCAGCGAAGAGGTTTGATAAGTAGCAATGGAGAGTCGTATAGCACCATGGGCTACTTACCTATCACATGCATATTAGAGTATACAGTCATTAATCCAAACAATCCATCATGCATAACACATCAACTGAATATAATCGAATGTATAACAAAACAATATCATGAAATGACAATCAAATACTTATCTTTTATTTGTTTCGTGGGTAGAATCCATCTTGATCTTTCTCCTTTATCATCTTCTTCATTCATGAAATCATCATGTCTTATCCAAATGATAAGATGAATAAGAGGTTCTTCAAGAATTGAGTTCTTCATATTCCTCATCACTCGAGGGATCTTCTTTGAATGGTGAGAGCTTGATCTTCAATTGCTCCCATCTTCTTCTTCTCTTCTTATGAGTTGAGCTAAAAGTAATTAATTCCTTCTGGCATACATTCTTTGCATGAATGAATCCCATGATCCTGGGAGGCCATTCAAGGTGGCTATCACCACTTCTGCATTCTCCACTTCTTCTTCTACTGCTTCAAGTTGTTCTGCATTCTGGATCTTCACATTCTTCAACTATTTTCTCAAAGCCATATTCTGATTTAAGTTCTTATCTTCAAATAGCTTGATCAAGGAATAAAACATATTTGGTGCCTTTAGGGAAGAAAATTGTGGTACAAGTTGATCCATGATTGAATCAACAATGATCTTCTTGGCCTTGATCAAGTTCTTCTTGTGTAAGGCTTTGAGCCTCATCTCCCTCTAGATCTGGAACCTCTCTACTCATGTAGGTGTCCAATTCATTTTCTTCAAAGAGATAAAATACTTCCATTCTTGGAAGTTATCAAATTCATCAAGCTCATCAACAAGCTGATGTTATAGATCACTTTGAAATGAGAACCTCAAATTCAAATAACAAAAGATTAGATCTTACCGATTTGAGGTGTCCATCCTGTTTTCGGAGCTGGATGATCTAGGGCTTGTCAGAGAAACCCTAATTTTCAAAACTTGGAATCTTTTATATCTGACTAGATAGAAAGATATATCTCTTCAAATGGAGCTGTCCAATGTACTCATTTTCTGAAAACAGTGGAGGGAAGCTCCCGAAACATGAAGCCCTATTTTTCCAATTTCTTCTGCAGAAATTCCTGTCACTGTCTCTGTGATATTTTCGAAATTAATGCTTCTTTTGTGTTTGAAATTTTTCACTGAGGTAGCCTCGCATGTCCCTGATCCAACACCATAGGTTTCATCAGAATTGGTTTCACCAATTGGGATTTATGATCCTTTTCCCAAGGTGACCTGTTGCAGGACTGTTCAGAACAACGAAGTTGTACGACATGATACGTGTCACTGGTTCATCTTCCGAGTCTAATATTTGGATCATAGAAATTAAATTCTGTTCTATTTTTGGATCTTCAGGAATTCCATTTGGACTTCTTTAGCCCAATATATAGCAATTTTCCCCAGGTGTCCTTTTTAGGGATGGATTCTGGAAGAGGCTAGAACCCTAACCTGGAGGGATCATATATCCCAGAATATAGCGAATCTGAGGATGAATTTTGGACACATTGTACATCAGGATTGTATCTTCGGACTCTACAATTTTCAACTCCTGATCCTTCTCCAATCTCTGATTATAGATAAAATACCAAAACTTAGCAGTTTTAGTATTTAGGGTTTTTCTAGCTCAGGGTCAAACTAGGGTTTGACTTTCCTGGAATTTCACCCAACCAAATTTATTGATCCAGGTCTCTAAACTTCGAATTTGATGAGGAGAACAATCCTATGATAGGCTCACTCAAAAATCTCTCTTATGTAGAAATCCCTAATTTTCCACACCAAAACTGAAAATGTTCAGAAATCGAATTCCGCTTCGATAGAAATATGCGCCCTTGAATGGAGACTCAGTCTAGCCTTCTTTTGCTGATCAATTGTTGATATAGACCCAAAAAGTAAGAAGCCCTAGCTTCTGTAGCTACACAATGTCTTCTTTCAAGGTGGCTCTGATACCATGTTAGATTTTCATACGCTAAGCTAGATCATTAGTATTTCATTTCGAATTCATAACAAAAGCATATAAACAGGATCACTGAAAGATAGAAAAGCACAACCATACAAAAGGAACATAAATATTTATCCTGGGAAAACCCTAAAGGGAAAAAACCAGCAAAAGCTTCCTTAATATAGATGCCCCAAAAAGATAAAAGGTAAAACCAACAAGGAGATCAAAACCTGATCCTCCTCCTTCTCCAGCTACTCTTCTCTTCTCCACTAATGTGCTACACAAGTGAGAGTGTGTGTGTGTTCCAAATGAGGAGCACTACAGCTCTATTTATATTCATCCATTCAATTAAGTTAACTCATTTGACATGTAGGCTCGAGTTACACATGTAGGCTCAATTAACCACACTGGGGTGCTGATGACCCACCTTTACAATTAGAGGGGACTACCTCATGACTCTTATTAGTTCTTCCGATTAGGAGCATCGGGGTACAATGTAATACAAGTGGTTCTCCCGGTAGGACCATCGGGGACCACAAAAAGATACATATAGAATATTCTTCGAAGTTACAATATTTCAACACGGCTCACTAGTGAATCTAGATCTCTGAATAAACTCATCCTTGAGCAATAGACTATTTAGTAGTGGAACTGACATGCTGAATTCTTCTAGATGTCTGGATTCCCATCATGTCTGTAATCATTGACAATAGTCCAATTTTTTTTTTTCCATTTGAGAATGGAAACCAAAATCTCAAGGTTAGGATAACTCTTTCAAGGCTTAAGTAGGAGGACTTCATTTTAACTTTATCTATGGGTAGCTTCTAGCTTAGACGCCACAAGATTAGAACACATGGTGAACAGAAATATTCGTTTGTTCCCCATTCCCATGCCAATTGCACTTTTCTGCCTTTTGGACATTTTTGTCCTTTCTTTTGAGTCCTCCTACATGCCTTTCTTTCTGAAAGTTTATATTCAAGATCCTCTATCCATAGTGTTCTTTTGTGTGAGAGATGTATTTAATTTTCAGCTCACAGACGGAGAGGAGATTTTGGCAATTTTGTACTCATATGGTTTAGTACTTTGTTTTGACACATATGGATTTCTTAGGAGAATTTTTTTTTTACTCTTATTTGACTTTTGGCTTTCAATTCTTGGCATGGGATCATTTAGATATAACATACTGTTTACCCTGCTCCCCTTTCCATGGGTCTTTTGTTGTCACCCCCTAGGATGTTTTAGATGTGAAATGGATGGAGCCTCGAAATAGTATTCCAGACCTTTGATTTTGAGTTATTTCAGGAATTACGCTGGACCTCGATGTGTTCATAGATGCTTTAGGAAAACTTTTTACTATAAGAAATTCCAACAGATTTAAACAGCCCAATGCCCAAAGAATCTAAGTTTATCAAGGGTCCTGATGCTCTCCATGTGACCAAAAGTTTGCTTCGTTTATTGGAATTAGAAGAAAAACTACACTAAACAAATAGGGAAAATAACAAATCAAAGTGGCAAAACAAGTCAATTATTTATATACAAAATGGAACAAAATAAGACAAAATCAAGAAAAATAAGGCTTAAGAACTAAACCATTTACTGGTAAGTTCTCTTCCCATCCCTGTAAATCCTGCAACTTATAGGTTGAGGGGCCAAGCTTTGCTTCAATCTGGAAAGGGCATACCCATAACTGTTGAAATTTTGTGTGTTTTCCTTTCTCATCATGAGGGCGGTCCCACTTGAGAACCAAATCCCCCACCTCAAATTCTTTTGTCCCATCTTTGTGCTTATCAAACCACCTCTTTACTACCTCCTGTTGTTGTTTAAAATGTTCTCTGGCCTTGGATCTAGATTCCCCTGCCTTCAAAAGATTATGTATCCTCATCTGCAAGACTTCATTATCCGATCCTCTGTATTCTTGAGCGATTATGGAAGAGGGAAGCATGATATTGGGGGGTAGAATGGCCTCTTTTCCATAAACAAGGGTATATGGGGACACACCTAACGAAGTCTTGGGGGTGACCCTATCAGCCCAAAGAGCATTTGGTAATGCTGCATGCCAACTTCTCTGGTTTTCTATCACAGTCTTTTTTAAGATTCTAATCAGATTCTTGTTCGAAGATTCAACCAAACCATTTCCTTGTGGATGATAATTTGCAGAGTAATGCAACTTAATTCCTTTTTCATGAGCAAATGCAGTTAATCTAATAGAGGAAAAACAAGTAGCGTAATTGAAAACTAGAGAAATTTGAACTCCAAACCTAGTCATAATATGATCTTGCAAGAAGTCCATGACTGCATCTTCATTCACCTTATGCAATGGAATGGCCTCAACCCAATGAGTGAAGTAATCGGTTACCGTCAGAATATACTTGAGTTGCAAGGAGGAATTTGGCTTTATCTCCCCAATGATGTCCATCCCCCACTGCTCAAAAGGTTCTATTATCATCTCAGGCTTTAATGGTCCTGCTGCTTTAACTTGTCTTCCACCACACCTTTGACAAATGTCACACTTTCTGACATGGGCGTGTGCATATTTGAATAGTGTGAGCCAATAGTATCCGGCTCTGAGAATTTTATGAGTTGTAGTATCTCCAGAGAAATGTCCTCCAGCAGGCCCATCATGTAAATCTATCATGACCTTCTTCGCATCTTCTTTCTCTGAGCATCTAAGAATAACTCCATCATAATTCTTTCTGAATAATATTCCTTCAATAATCTGATATAAGGCTAATTTAAGACGCAGTGCTCTTCTTTGCTTAGAATTCCAATGATTTGGTAACAATCCCGCTTGAAGGTAATGCACAAGGTCTTGATACCAGGAGTCCGAAGCTATGAAAAGAGGATGTACATCCATCAAATGTAAGTCAGCTTCGTTTTCCCATTCATGTTCTTCATTGTCTTTACTTTCAGTCATTAGTTTGCACAATCCTTACCCTTTAACTATGGAGGTTGGCTTGAATTCGAGGTCATACTCATGTAGAGCTGTTACCCAGTTGCCTCTTCTTTCTCCTAACTCCTTTTGCACTAAAAGAGACCTCACAGCTGGTTGTGGAACTATTACCTTTTTTCGGTTCTTAAGTATATATGGTTTGAATTGTTTTACCGCTTTGAACACTGTGCAAGCTTGTTTATCCACAACTGGGTAATTCAATTCAGCCCCTTTCAGACCAGTGCTCATAAATGATATAGGGAACTCATCTCCCCCATATTCCTTCTGGGTAAGCACCGCTGCTAGTGAATCGTCAGATGCGAAAGTGTACAGAATAAAATCTTTCTCAAAATCTGGACTCTTGAGGGAGGGTGTGTGCGCAACCACTGTCTTTATTTTACTAAATGCATTCTTCTCTACATCAGTCCATTGGAATTGTACACTTTTATTTACCATTTGTTGCAAAGGTTTAACAATTTGAGCGAAATCTGGCACAAATCTTCGCACAAAATTTATTGTCCCCATAAATGATTGCATGCCCTTTTTATTATGGGGTAAGGGAATCTGTTCGATAGCTTTGATCCTTTCTGGGTCTATGGAGATCCCCTTCTTAGAAACCAGATGACCCAGTAACTTACCTTCGGTAACGGCAAACACGCACTTCTTAGGGTTTAGTGAGATACCATATTTTTGGCAGCGTTCAAAAATTTGTTTTAGATGAAACGCGTGTTCCTCTCTTTTCTTTGAGAATATCATGATGTCATCAAGGTATACTACAGTACTGCGGCCAATCAGACCGTGGAAAGCTATGTCCATAGTCCTCTGGAAAGTAGTTCCAGCATTTATGAGTCCAAAGGGCATCCTTCTGTAAGCAAAAGTTCCCCATCTGGTTCTGAAGGTAGTTTTAAGTCTGTCTTCTTCAGCTACCAACTCTTGATTATAGCCAGAGAATCCATCTAATAAAGAAAATAATTCAGAACCTGAAACTATTTGCAATAACTGCTCCATGGGTGGGACAGGATAATTGTCTTTATCTGAAGCGTGATTTAGGTTTCTGAAATCCACACATAGTCTAATCTCTCTAGATTTCTTTCTTACCAGTACCATATTTGAAACCCATTCCGAGTGTCTAACTTTGAAAATGATTTTAGCATCCAACAACTTCTTTACCTCATTCTGAATCAGAGGCTCTAATTTTGGATGCATTTTCCTTAAAGGCTGCTGATAAGGATTGACTCCAGATCTGATGGGAATAACATGTTGAATAATATTGGTGTCATATGTCTTCAGATCTTTATATGTCCAGGTAAAAACATATTTGTATTGTTTGATCAGACTGATGAACCTATCCCTTTCACTTGGAGAGCAACACTTTCCCAAATTCACATATTTAGTCTCAAATTTAGTCCCCAAATTAATCAACTCAACCTGTAGAGACGAGTTATGAGTCTTCACATTCACTGGCCTTCTGAATTTCTCATTTAGATCAAACATTCGCTCTAAAGTCCTAACTCCTTTAGGAATAAAATTGTCGAATTTTAGCTCAGCCTGATGTTCTTCATCGTCAATAATTCCCCCTTTGAAAGTCTCGTCATTTATCAAGCATTCTATAATTTGTTGATCATCATCAAAAACCCGTATATTGGTAATCTTTTCTGGAACTGAAGGCCTGAAAAGCAATTCAACAAAACACCGATTATTAGAGGGCACAAGCCTCGCAGCTGCGGCGGCCAACAAGTCAGCTGCCGCATTCTTAAGTCTAGGAATCGATACAATGTTGAATGCATTAAAACATTTAAGTAGATCCCATACTTCATTTTGATAAGCTTTTAAATGAGGATAAATGCAATGTATTTGATTTCGAATTTGTTTTACAATTATTTCAGAATCTCCAAACATTTTCAGATTTTTTACCTTTAATTCAATTGATTTTCTTAGTCCTTGAACTAGTGCTTCATATTCAGCTGTATTATTGGTGCATTCAATCTCTAACCTACATGAAAGAAAATGTTTATTTTTCTTAGGGTCAATCAGGACACAGCCGGCCCCTGACCCTTCCAAAGTTTTAGAACCATCAAAGAAAAGCGTCCAAAAATCGCTTACCACTACTGTGCGTGAATCAATACCTACATCTACAGTTAAATCTACTATTTTACAATCGATTTCATCAGCCTGTGAGAACCGAAGGATATCAGGTTGAGCGACTGACGTATCGCTGGCTTCTTCCGCTTGATAATTTCTCGGTTCTGGTTCAATAAAGTAATTTCCCAAAACAAAATTCACTGGTTCATTTTTTTATTTGAACTAAGTAACATTGTGTTTCATGTGTGGCTCCCTTAAAACTTTAATTTGATTTTGGCTTCCTTTATAAGGTAGTCATAGATGCGACCAATCCGAGGCAAAATATCTACTTAGCTTTGTCGACCAATCTCTTCTCAAGACAATTCCATAAGCTTCGGGTATGTCGGCCACCACGATGTCAATGAATTGACATACCTTATCATTAGAAGACAAGTGAATGAGAACATCCTCCATTTCCCCAATTACCTTCACATTCGTTCTATCCAACTGAATGACCCTCCAGGTAGAATATGGTTTAGGTTGTCCATTTATCTTTTTGTAGACTGACAGTGGCATAAGATTAACTGATGGCCCCGAGTCTACTAGACAATTGTGCACGTTGTGGTTGAAAATTTCAAAAGTGAGGAGAAAAGGATGGGTCTTGAATTTAGGTTTACCTCCCACACTTGCTTCACCAATTTCTTCTTCCTGGGGATGATTTTCAGTGGGGATTTTCTCCTTTGACATTTCAAGTGCTTTCAATAACTTTTCTTTTTGCTACGGAACATTGCACATCTCAAATAATGAGATATTTGCCCTTACCTTTTTGATATCTTCCACAATGTCATAATCCATCTTATGCTCTGTGAGATTCATTTTAAGCTTATTTATCTTTTCTTCAATGGGCTTAGTAGGCATGTTGATCTGTCTAGGATTTTGACTGGTGATGGTAAATTCCGGAATTTTATTAGCTGTGGTGTTTTTTCGAAATTTCTTAACATTCTTTTGAAGTCTCTTAATCTTTGGGAGCATAAGACTATTTTCCTTAATCAACCCGTAGCTTATTGTCGTTATATTTGTTTCCAAGATATCTTCTTATCTCATATCCTTTTCTTCCTCGGCGTCAAACAACGATACACAATCCCACAAAACCATGGCCTCATCCTCTTGTTTTTTTGTTGATTTGTTGTTGTCTTTCCCTTCCTCATCATTATCCTCGGTTAATTTGGAATCCAACAGCTGATTCATAACCAAAGTCATTGAATTTATCCATTGAGGACAATTCTTTTTAGAATGGGGTTGTTGGTGAAAAGTGCAAAAATTATCCATCCCTACCTCCGTTAAGTTCATAGATGCGGGGCTGTACGGAGGGGGTTGGGATTGATTGTTATCTTCCCTTTTATTGTAATAAGGATTATAAAACTTCTGGGTTTCTTTCTCCTTTTCCAAGTCTATTATTCTGTTAGATAGCTTCTGCATCATCTTTTCCATTCCTTCAAAATCTGGTGATTGCTCCTCTTTAGGCTTAGTAAATAACAAAGCTTTCCTCCCAACAATTTTTTCTCCTGACTGCTCAGGATAGTCTTCGATTCTTTCTTTTTCAGCCTCCACTCTTTGGACTTCTTCATAAGTTTCTGCTAGCGTAGGTTTGGCTTTCATTTTGGAAAATATAGCCAACTCGAGTCCTAGAGCTGAAGTATAATACTCAATCAGAACTTTATTCGAGGGTTTGTCAGCTTCATAAAAATTCTTAATATAAGCTGCAAATCTTTGGGTAAAACTATGCACCTTCTCTTTTCTTTATTTCTTTAAGGTGCATAGTCCTTTCATAAGAGCCACATGAGTTTTTTGGGCTGCATATTTACTTCTGAAAATACTTTCAAAGGTATCCCAGCTTGGGATAGAGTTTGCATGCAAACCAAAATACCATGATGCTACTGCTCCTTTAAGGGTATGCGAAAAAAGTCTACAAACTACATCCTCATGTTCCCCAGCCCTCAACCCTTCTATTGCCAAATAGAAACTTTGTAAATGGTCATCTACTAATATCTTCTCATTTGGATCAAACTTAGGCAACATCTTCTCAAAAGCTTGAGGTAAGTCATGCAACATAGGTGTTAAGTTCAAGGGTGATCTCGATTTCCAAGCAGGTGGTGGATTTGGTGGGTTAAGTGGTTGATTCGCATTTAAACCTGCCATGAGTCTGGGTGGAGAGTGAGGAGGTGAAGGAACAGGAGTATGCATAGGAGAACAGTAAGGGGTGTTTGGGCCTACTTGATTCAAAGGCTGAAAAAATTCCTGTAACGCTACTTCTACTAACTCTTCCAAATCTCCTACCAACACTGAATCTTCCAATATGGGATGATCTTTCTTCTTGTATTCTCTTCGGGGAAAATCAGGGATAGTGTGTAATCCTCCAATACTCTTTACATAAGCCCTTGTGTGTCTTCCCATATCATTTACTTCTTGGTTGTCCACAACGAACAAATTTTTTCTATTCTCTTTAGTATTTGGGTCAGGAAATAAACTACTTTCAAAACTATCACTGGTGGAGTAATATCGAGGAAATGTATTTCCCCGGCCAGCCATGCACTGGTGGCCCTCCTTCTACTGCCAGAAACTGTTGAGGCCTGGAAATTCATAGGCAACAACAGCAAGGTATTCTCCCTAGTCTATGTTCCCAACTAGCCCGTGATTGTTTGGTGTAGGGAATCCATCCGGTTTGCGGTCCGGCTACCGTAGGTCAAGTAACAAAACAAAGGGTTTTACCGGTTGTGGCTTGGTCCACTGTATATATTTTGTATTTTTGTCTTTAAGTATGATATGCAAGTGCCTATCTAGGATTCAAATTGATAAAGAATGCAAAGAGTGTTCACAATGTGATGCGCAGGTTCTTACCTCTCGTCTTAGACTCTCTCGCATCTAAATCACACACAACTAGAAAAACAATACTAACTAAGCTGTCCCTAGGGAGCAAGATAATCAATTCATGAGTAATATAATATTGTTCATATGTTAAGATAAATCACAGATAGTTGTTCTTAGAATCAAAACGCATAACATGAATAAAGATATACACGACAAGATAGCTCGTCAACTGTTAAAACATTCATTACTCATAGTGGAAATCATCACAGAATAAACCAGAGAACATTCATGTAAGAACACAGGTTTAGAAAGTTAGAACGATCTCACGGTTAATGATACACAACTGAAAACAAAATAGTTCCCCTTCAACATTGTTCATTTCATCACATTTGAACATTTCACACAACACTTTCTCCAACAGGCAAAAATTTGTAATTTATTATTGCAAAACGAAGTAGGTCCTCTTACAACAAGTGGTTCACAAGTTTCTCTGGGAAAAATCCCCCTTTCTATCTCACTCTCCCATACATATACCAAAGGGGGAAACCTTTCAGCTCCCCAACCGTTCCCTCTCACTGTTTTGTCACTTTGTGAATGCTCATGATTCCAAATGTTACATTCCAGATAAAGATTTTATAAAAACCTGGGAAAAGCTAGGTAACTGACGGAATTCCCAAGCATGAGCCTTTTCTCTCTAATGATTATGCTTGGCCATTCCTCAGTCTCCTTGCAGACCCTCATAATTTTCATTTTCTTCTTCGAGCAACGATTCTACTGCCTTATGCTTTAACATGCTTTGTCCTCCAATTTGCACCTTCTTTGCCACAATAATATTTAATAGGATTCAAGAAACTGCCATGTCTGTCTGCAAACAACGAGAATTCATCATTAAATCCGTCTATCTTTAATAAACATAAAACATGATATTAAAAATGGGTACTAAATAGGAAAAACCAGAGCCCGGTTCTTATGTGCGATATTCAACCTAAATAAGGCACACA
The DNA here is from genome assembly GCA_001517045.1 of Pseudotsuga menziesii. Classification (NCBI taxonomy): domain Eukaryota; kingdom Viridiplantae; phylum Streptophyta; class Pinopsida; order Pinales; family Pinaceae; genus Pseudotsuga; species Pseudotsuga menziesii. The sequence goes on along the minus strand of LPNX010975288.1, from coordinate 111,477 downwards.
GGTCTCTTATGGGAAAATACGACCTCATAACAAACGGTGGAATGATTAAGAGAAGAGCACATAAAAACCTCCATCGGAAAATTGGAACATCGGCTCCTTAGTGGATTAGGCAACCACAACGGCGGGTAACCTACACTCTAGGGTTTCCGACACATAGACTAAAAAAGACGTGGTAAAACATCGGGTGTCAGATTCTCTGTAGGCATCGGATAGCTAGTGAGCTACATAGCCGCAACGACGAAAGTTCAGAGGTCAAGAAAAACCGCAAACCAATTGACATCGGAAAGACAAAAAACTAGACATTGGAGAAAAGACAAATAGTCTGACGGGCAATGAGCCTATTCTGGAGCCGCAACGACGGAAGTTAATCAGCCTGTGGCCTCCGATCGAAGTCAAAATTCTTTCCGAAAAAACGCAAGGAAAGGTCTTTTCAAAACAAAATATGAGTTTAGCTAAAGTCTCTAATTATCAGCACCACGTCTAACTGACTCTCGACAGAACGACGACTGAAAAACCCACTTTAAACTTCACAGATGAAACAACGTACAACCGGCAGAGCCTTACAGTCCAAAATATGCACAAACCAAGACGGAAACTCAAATAGCAAGGAAACGGCCTCAAATAATCCAACATGTAGCAGAGTGGGGCAAACAATAAAAAAAAGAGGAGGGTCCAAAATTTCCAAAAATTTGGGAACAGTTGCAGCTGCAATAGAAGGCCTTATGATCATCACTGTACCTAGATCATAGAGTGACTCCAAAGTTGATAAATTATATGATTTTTCTTGTCTAGCATAGGAGTTAAGATTAGTGGATTAATTCACGAGAATGATCACTAATTTTGTTACAAGAGAAACCTTCGGCACATTTTCTTGTGTATCAATTATCGAACTTTATTAAAAAAGTTGGCTAATTTGATTTGTCTTCTAATTATTTACTTAGTAGACTAAAACCATCAATCATTATCTGTATTTTGAACATGATCAAAATGATCCATTCTTTTTTGTTAATATTCTTTTTGATAATAACTATTGAGGAAATGATAATTTTGCAATAGAAAACACACTTGCAAATTTTATTAGTGGAAACCACCATAGGTTAAAATCCTTATAAACTGATAGACATTTTAATAAAACATGGCAAAGAAAAGACATTTGCAAGTTCCATTCAAAAAATAAACACATTTGTAAATGCACAAAAGAAAACACGTGTACAAAATAGAACACATTTGTAAATGCACAAAAGAAAACACATGTGTAAATGCTATTGCAAAGGAAAAAATAGGCAAAAAAAAACGATAAGTATTCTAAATAATATACATTTATAAATGCTATGGTTAGAAATCATAACAACAAAACTATTTTTAAGATCACATGCATGCAAAGAAAAATAACCATCACATGCATGCAAAGAATGCTATTGTAAAGGAAAAATAGTATAGATTTGTAAATTCCATTGTAAAATACAAATATGATTTAAATACATGTGTAATTTCCATTGGTTTTTATTAATATCAATTGTACAAGTCGTGTAGTTCTTAGTTCAATATTTACAAGAACTTGATATATTGTTCTTATTGGGTTATTCAAGATTGAAAACATGAACATTGTTTGAACAACAACATATTTTACATGTGGGATATGGATTGCACACATTGTTAATGCATACAAAATTCTACACAATTAGTCTAGATAGGTCCATTAGAGGAAATTTGAGGTCTAAAATGGGCCTTTGAAAGAAAGTAATAAAATAATAGTTAAAATAATAAAATAATACTGATTAGTTTTGGAGGAAGAAAGAAAAAAACTATTTTTGTTCGTATTTTCAATATATATATGTGTGTTTTTACTCAAATTATGAGTGGGAGGACTCATTGGATGCAAAATTAAATTACAGATCGAACCAGTACCCACACTGGATACTTTTGATGGACCCCGTTGAACCAAAAACAAGAAATACCTGAAAAATGTGATGATGAGATTGCCATCACGTTTTTTCAAGTATTTCTTGTTTTTGGGGCAGCAGGGTCCGTAAAAAGTATTTAGTGTGAAAACTCATTGGATGCGAAATTTAATTCCACATCCAACGAGTCCTCTCGCTCGAAATTTGAGTAAAAACACATGGAGATATGTTGAAAATACGAACAAAAAAATAGGTTTTTTTATGACAAATATCAAGTCAACCATTATGGTTGACTCATTTTATTAAAATTCTATTGGTACTTGAATTCCAACTCACAAGAATTTATTGTTGACTCATTTTCTTATAAGGCCCATTTTAGACCCCAAATTTCCTCTAATAGGCTATAGCATTCGTTAGTTTTCTCTCATAAAAAATTCCATAAACATGTAGTCAAATATATAAATGTATTCAAAACACCACCCAATCTTTTAAGGACATTGCAAATAATTTCTTGAACAAGATAATTGAGAATCAACCTTGACCTAAATCCAAGCAATTTATTTAGATAAACTCCAAACCGAACCTTACAACAGTAAACATTAAAGGAAGTTAGAACATACACAAGTAAAAGAACAAAAACAATAGAAGAAACGCATATGAAAAAAACAAATTCTTAGAACACAATAGGAAAGAGGCAAAATTCCAATTTTGTACTTAAAAAGGGATTGATATTTTTATAACTAACATTTGCATATTCTTTCTTTGTAAATAGAGTGTACTAAATCAAGAAATATGGAACAAGTGGTGCTTCCAATTTAAATTTAAAGTGCAAATGAACAACACAAGAACACGGCTTTATTGAGTTGTTGTACCATACATTTATAATGACCATAATATGTCCGTGCATTTGCAAGTTGCCTGTGCAATGTAGAATTGTCAATGCAACAAGGAATTTCACTATATGCCTTACAATCTCCACAGGATTTCTAGTTGTTCTTCTTTTATGCCTTTGAAATTGTCAGTGCAAATCTCGTTTTGCGTCCATGATATAGTGGAAAAACGGAATATCTTAGCTTGGAAGTCATTTAACAACTTTCACAAAGTGGAACTCTGGATATTGCTCCATCAATTCCATGCAGATTACCATAGAGATACATAGTTGGAACCATAAGCAATGTTTTTCTAGCTATTGATGTTGCTTCTAGCTTGTGCATTTGAAGTAGCCTATACTTTTTATGAGTGTACATTAGGAAATTGAGGTAAAAGGTCCATGGAAAAACCTCTATCCTAACATTGCATTAGAATGAAAACATTACAAAGTTTTAGCTCAATACGACCAAGATTATTTTTTTCCTTATTCAAAATGCATATATAATGTAGATCCAGATAGAACATAAGTATGAACAATACTTTTTTATTGAATTGATAGGATGAGAGACAACAATAAAAAATGGAAGTAAACTAGCCAATACCTTTTGAAATTGAGGAGGGCACAATGTTAGTGTTTGCACTTGTATTGTCTAGGTACATGGAAGCAAACTTCTCCATGCGGTTCAGAAACAAGTTGTTAAACCTGCATCAATTTATAAATTCCAAGTAGTAAGGTTTTTGAACTCTAGTGAAATACTTTTTTGTTTAGTTAAAAATAATAATGAAATAAACAATCTAGAATTAAATTTAAAACAAGCACATTCTACCTCAAAAGAGTTTATTTTGTTATTGTGCAAGATAAACAATTTCCAGTGCAAGAGATATTTTTTGAAATAAAATACTCAACAAGAAGCTGCATAAGCTTTTGAATGTTATTTTCTCTTGCCAATTGTATACATGGTATCCACCTTGCTGACCAATATGTTATCACATTCATTCATAAAGGGGTTGTTATCGTGTTGTTATCTCCCAAAATAAATTTAGTTTTCAATAAGTTCACTTAGACAATTTATTTTTGATAAGATGAAGAATTCAAGTCATATTATGAAGGATATTAGGGTGGCTAACAAAATGAGGATCTCTGATGTTCTGTTATGTGATAAAATTAAAAGTTTTAGCTTTTGGTGGCTTAGGCGAGTTTTCCAACAGCTCATTAGTCACCGAAAAGCTTTGATTTCGGCAGCTAATGGTTTAACGCAGGACCATGCTTATCCACCAAAAGATGGCTCACGACGTTTTTGTTAAAAATCTGGGAAAAGGATTTTTGGTGGCTTAGGCAGGATTCTCAGGTGCTCATTAGCCATCGAAAAGTTTTTCTTTCGACAGCTTAGCGAGCAATTGCAGGAGGACGTTAACCACCGAAAGCAAATAAAACATGTTTTTGGAAAGGGCATCTTTCAGTGGCTTGGGAGAACATGTCAGCGGTTCATTAGCCACCAAAAGCTCAGCTTTTGATATCTAGCAGACAAAATCCTAGGTACTCTTAACCATCGAAAAGGCCGAAAGAGGAAATGGTTAACTGTCCATCAAATCAAAACTCGTCAGCACAAGACAGGCCATAATTTGGCAAAGTAAACCATCGAAAGGATGGGGAAAGTGCAGTAAGGTGTAAGTTGATGATTGAAGAGGTAGTTATTATTCTGACCTGACCGATGGGAATCAAAACCCTAATTTACCCCCCATATGTCCCATGACTGCAGAAAATCTCCACTGAATATCAAGTTTGAATTAAAAATGATTATTGGGCAAGCTATCTCAAAGATATCACCAAAATATATCATCCTCTCACTCAAGCACTTATCAAGCAGTTAAAACCCTCATAATCAATACCCTCCCTCCAGTACACTCCACCTTCCATTACATGCATCCTTACTACTCGAGGACACCTCTAAAAATCAGCCTGCTAACATCTTCCATAGAATTTGAATTCAATTTTTGCAGGCACTCAGGAGCACAATTCAGAAAATGAAGAAAGGAGGGCCTGCTCTCAGGAAAGAACTAGGAGACATTAGCTACCTAGAATCACATCTAGATGTCTTCTAGTTCTTCAAAGATGTTGGCTGCTACAAATTTTGTGAGAAAGTTCAAGGCTCACACGAGCAGGTTGCTGAAGCATTTTCCCTCTCATTTGATGGCTCCAAGGCACTGATAGGTAAGGAGGAGTTCATGGTGGATGAAACCCTAATTGTAGAGGTGACTAAACTGCCAAGAACTGGGGAGAAGTGGTTTAAGACCACCATTACTAAAGATGTGGAGTTCAAATCCTATTTGAAGACTAAACACAGATATCTAGTGTAAAAGAAAAGTGTTCCATCCACCTTGCTAGAAGAGAGGTGGCAGCAATTACTAAAAGCCATTGTGGTATATATAACTTGTGAAGGTAGATACAACAGGGAAATGATTTATCATTTCAAACTAATGAACCATTTTACAGGGAAGAGCCCTCTGAATTTACCTTTCTGCTTACATAGAAGCTTGGCAAAAATGGCACACTAGGTGAAGCAATTGGCTTTAGGACACAAAATCCATATTAAATAATAATTTATGATATATATTGAAGATGGTTGATATTTACAAATGGCACCCGCCTTTATAGGCTTGAGTGTATAAAACGAAAGGTTACACCCTTTCAGATAATAGTTAACTAATTTACTTAATATTTATTTAATATTTGTTACATTGCCACTTTCTTTAAGGGAGCTTTGTCCTCAAAGCCATGTTAGAGAAAGATGTAGTTGTCGAAATTGTTCGGATTCCCATGTTGCATCTTCTTCCAGAAGGTTTTTCCATTTTATAAGGTACTCTTTAATTACTCTTGTCCTTAATCTTCTTTCTCTGGTAGTAATGATATATTCTGGTTCAAAAATAATTCTTCCTTCATCATCTAACATGGGAAGTAGTGTTTGTGCCTGCTGGTGTTGACCTATCATCCCTTTTAAGCATGAAACATGGAAGACATTGTGGACATGACTTGATTTTGGTAGCTCCAATGCATATGCCACATGGCTGATCTTCTTATTGATTTGATATGGGACATAAAATTGAGGAGCTAATTTATTCTTTCCACCTTTTTTTAGTGACAATTGTTTATAGGGTTGTAATCGTACAAATACCCAATCTCCAACTTCAAATTCTTGTTCTGTTTGATGTCAATCTGCTTGCTGCTTCATTCTATTACTTGTAGTGTTTAGATTCTCTTCAAGTATTTGTACAACCTTTTGATTTTCTTCTAAATGGTATTTTACTGAGGCAACCCTTGCTTGGTGGGTAATGATATCCTTCCATTTTGGGGGTGCATATCCATAGAGGGCTTGAAATGGTTTCATTTTTGTTCATGTGTGATAAGTAGAATTATACCACCATTCTACAAGATGTAACCATTGAACCCATTTATTTTGTTTATCAGTTATGAAGCAAGGAAGGTAGGTCTCTAAGCATTTGTTGACGACTTCTGTTTGGCCATCTCTCTGAGGATGATAAGATGAGCTCATTTAAGTGTCGTTCCAATTTGTTTGTAGAATTATCTCCAAAAATTACCTTGAAATTTGGCATCCCTATCACTCATGATAATCTTGGGAAAACCATGTAACTTGTAGATATTTTTACAGAAAGCTTCTGCAGTTTCTTTTGCAGAATCAGTTCTGTTTACTCCTATAAAATGTGGATATTTGGTTAACTTGTCTACCACTACTAGTTTTTTGTCTTTCCCGTATAATATGGGTAGACCTTCAATGAAATCCATAGAAATTTCCTCCCACTTCTGGTTTGGAATATGCAATGGATGGAGTAACCTGGGGCTTGAGATATTCTCTGCTTTATTTCTCTGACAAGTGTCACACTCTGCAACATACTTGTGAATGTCGGCATTCATACCCTTCAAGAAGAATGATTTCCTTGCATTATAGTAGGTTTTATAAAATCCTACATGTCCTGTGGCGGGGCAGTCATGTTATTCTTTACATACCTTGGTTTTAAACTTAGAGTTTGCAATTAAGTATATTCGTCCTTTGTACCATAAGAGGTCATTCTTCCATTCAAATTTTGGATACTGATTTATGTTGTCAATTATGGAGCAAACCTGTGCATTCTTAGCATATTCGGTTTGGATTTCATTAAAAAATTATGGGATTACCATTGATACGACATAGACTTGTACCTCTTCATATTTCCTTGATAGGGCGTCAGCTACTGCATTGTCCTTCCCCTTTTTATGTAAAAATTCCATATCGAAGGTAGAGATATTTTCGATCCACTTTTGTTGTTCAGTAGTTAACGTCTTTTGCTATAATAAGTGTTGTAGACTATTATGGTCTGTTCGGATTAGGAACTTGCTTCCCAATAGATATTGTCTCCATTTAGTTAATGCATGCATGATGGCCAACATTTCCTTGTTGTAGGTAGACTGCATAAATTTTCTTTTGTTCAATTTCCTACTTTCAAAAGTGATTGGATGACCTTCTTGCATTAGCACGACTCCTATCCCAAACCCTGAAGCATCACATTCAATTACAAATGGTTTTGAAAAATCAGGTGTTTCCAGAACGAGAGTTGAAGACATAATTTGTTTCAACATTTCAAATCATTTTCTTGCTTCATCATCCCATAGAAAGGAATTCCTTTTTAGGAGATTTGTTAGCGGAGCAATGACATGTGCATAGTTCTTGATGAATCTTCGATAGTAGCCTGTTAATCCCAAAAAATCCTCGTAATTTTGAAACAAGCTTGGGTTGGGGCCACTCCTTCATTGATTGGATCTTTCTTGGGTCCACATTGACTCCTTCCTTTGATATTATATGACCGAGATACTCTACTTCTTGCTTCCCAAATGTGCATTTTGACTTATTTGCATAGAATTGGTTTCCTTCAAAAGAGATAGAACCTTTTCTAGTTGCTTCAAATGTTCTTCCCACGTCTTGTTGTATATAAGGATGTCATCGAAGAATACTAACACAAATTTCCTTAAGTAGGGATGAAATAGTTCATTCATAGTTGCTTGGAATGTGGCAGGGGCATTAGTTAACCCAAAAGGCATTACTTTGAATTCATAATGTCCTTCGTGAGTTTGGAAAGAAGTCTTTGCGGTATCTTCTAATTGGACCCTGATTTGATAGTACCCTGACCTTAAATCAAGTTTTGGAAAATACTTTGCATCATGAAGTTCATCCTTGGAATTTTTTTTTGATCGTTATTTTGTTTAATCCCCGATAATCAATGCATAGCCTGAATGATCCGTCCTTCTTTTGTACTAACACGACTGGAGCTGCATATGGGCTTTTGCTCTTGGTGATGACACCTCACTTCAATAAGTCTTGGACTAACCTTTATATTTCTATTTTGTGATGCTGGGGATACCGATAAGGTTTAACCTTGATAGGGTTTGCCCCTGTTTTAACCTCGATTATGTGTTCTATACTTCCTTCAGGTGGTAGCTGCATCGGTAAGTCTTCAAATATTTGTTTATATATCTGGAGTAATTTTTGGATTTCTTCTTTGAGATTGTTCTGTTCGCATTCTTGTCCTTCCATTTGATGGAATTGGATCACGTATGTTGATGCTCCTTTTCGAATGAGCTTATCCATCTGTTGAGATGAAACTACTTGTGTGTCTGGTGGTTGGAAACCATGTAGTTTATAATTTTTTCCTTGACATTTAAACTTGATAAAGTGTTTTTGGTGATTAGTAGAGTATGTTCCCAATGTTTGTAACCATTGGAATCCTAGAACGATATCCACTCCACCTAACGGTAATGTGTATAGTTATGATTCCATGTTGAAATCTTGAATTTGGAGTTTCACTTTGTGACATTTTCTGACTTTTTTGATTTTCTTTCCATCTGCAACCATCACTTTCATGTTCGAAATTGGATGTACAAACAATTTGAGTTTTCTGGCGACTCTTATATCAACAAAGTTGTGAGTGCTTCCAGTGTCCACTAGCACTCGAACATTTTCATTATTTATATGTCCTTTTAACTTTGAGAGTCTGTGGTTGACTAATGCATATCATGGCTGCTAGGGATATTTTGGGGGTCTCGTCACTTCCAGATGCCATATTTGTGGTCGCCTTCTCTTAATCATCATCTTTTTCTTATTCTTCTTCTTCTTATTCACTATTCTCCTCTACTTCAAAAGTATATAATTTCTTTGAGCTGTCCTCGGGGCGACACCTATGTTTAGGATTCCATCTGTCTCCACATCGTCGACATTTTCCGTCCCTCATCCTTTGATTTTCGAGGTTCTTCCTGTCATCCATTCTAGGTGGGGGAATGTATTTGTTTGTAGTGGCCTCTAGAATCGTCTTGATGTTTCTCTGTGAATATGACTTCCCTTTGTATGTTTGGAAGTTGTCAAACTTAGCCTCAGCTGCTTTTGCTTTTCGTCTTGCTGCTTCAACATTTGCTATGTCATGCATTTTTAACTCTTTTTGTATGTAAGGATTTAGTCCTCCCACATAAGTTTCTAGTCATTGTTTTTCTGTTAACCCAAATACTTTGGTAGCGAGTGATTCCCATTGGTGTGTGAATTCTTTGACATTTCCTTTTTGCTGTAACCTAGTAAGCTTTGAGAAAAATTCGTCTTCATTGATTCCTTGAAACCTTTTGAGGAAGTCATTTTTGAACAAATTCCAAGTGTATGTGAAGTTGTCACCCTTCCACCACCTATACCAGTTATATGCATGGTTTTCAAGATGCATAGATGCATACTTCACCTTTTCTATATCTGTTGTGATGTTATAGATATCGAAGTATTCTTCTTCTTTATTTAACCACGCTACGCATTGTTCGTCATTTCCACTGAACTTTGACATTTCTATTTTTGCTTTGGGGGGATATACTGCATAACATTGATTCCTTCTTGTCTTGTTGCATGGTGGTGATCCTGAATTGCTGGCTAAAGTACATGACATATCTGAATCGTCTTTTTGTTTGTGGCGATCTTTTGTCTTTTTCTTGTCCATCATCCCCGTGAGAGTATTTATCTTGTCGTTCAGTTGGTCTTGTTTTTCCTTCATCCCGTCCAATTGCCGTCTAGCCTTCTATCTAACAATGAAACGACTTCCCCTCTGATTTCATTTTTCATCTTTGTATTGCAGTTTTTTATTTCTTCCTTTACATCTTCTTCACTCTTAATAATGTGATAATTGAAATCCTTCTCCAATTTTTTCAATTTGGGATTTTAACTCCATCGTCATGCTTCTGAGGTGTGGTGGTGAATAATTAGACCCAATTTTGGCTTAGGAGGATGAATTTTTGTATTATAATATATTAATTAATTAATTAATTAATATTATTATTATTATATGTTTTTTTTATAAACTATATAATAATTTGTATATAGTTTTTTTTTAAAATAAATATTGTAATAATAGTATTATTATTATATAATATTTAATTTTTATATCGTTTGTAAAAATAAATATTGAAATAATAATTTTATTTTAAAATTGGTTTTTTTTTTCTTGTTGCAGGTCGTGGAGGTAGATGGGAGGATGGCGGGTGGAGGCAGCACCGGGGAAGAAAAGGGTGTGGAGTGAATGGTGTTGTGTGGAGGAGGGAGGGGTTGGGAGTTGGAGAGGGAGGAAGGGCGGGGTAGGCACAGGCGGTGGGGAGTGTAGACGGGGAGAGCACGGGGGAGAGCATTGGAAGAGAAGGGAGGTCAGCACGGGAATAGGGATGGTGGAGGGATGGACCAGAGACGCAAGCATGGGCAGAGCGATGGATTGGAGCAGAGGAACGAGAGTGGATGGAGTGAGGGTTGAAGTGGAGGGGCGAGCGTGGACGAGGTGTTGGACTTGCATCGAGGCACAGGCGTGGACGGGGTGATGAGCAAGGAAATGGAAGAGAAAGAAGAAGGAGGACATGAAGGAGGACATGGATGATGAAGGGAGGCACAGGGAAATGGAGCCCAAGTTGTGTAGTGGTTGACGACTGAGGAACATGGGATGCACAGGTGTAAGAAGGAAGATGTGGTGGATGGGAGATGTGAAAAGAGGAGCTGAGGAGCCAAAGAGATAACCAACTATGATGCCAAATGAAGCAATTGGCTTCAGGACACGAAATCCATATTAAATAATAATTTATGATATATATTGAAGATGATTGATATTTACAAATGGCACTCACCTTTATAGTCTTGAGTGTATAAAACGAAAGGTTACACCCTTTCGGATAATGGTTAACTAATTTACTTAATATTTATTTAATATTTGTTACACTAGGTGAAGGCTCAGCCAACTAAGATTGCTAGAATATTGTCTCACCATGGCCTCATACAACTCCTTATCCAAGAATTGTTGAAGAGGAGAAGTATGGCATGGACACATTTTTTTGTTTTGGAATGGTTTTAAAACAGGGCTACAACCAAAAGAGAAGGGAAAGTCTCCTTCGAAGAAGTCCACCACCCCCAAGAGTGGAAAGAGGAAAAGACGGGCTATTTCACTAGCAATAGTAGAGCAGCCTTCTTCCCCTTCTAAAACCAAGGAGGTTAAAAGAAACCTAGACTTTAGTGAAAAGGGCAAGGAAATCACAACACATAGTGGAAACATTTTGAACCTGCCCTACTCAGATTCAGAAGAAGAAAGGGAGGAAGGTGTTGACCTAGCAAAGCAGGTGGTAGCAGAAAATGACGAACTTCCATCACCCACACCAAAATATCAGGATGAACCAGTGGAGAAAGCTTCCTCTAGTAAGCCCAAGGCACAGAAAGTAAACCAGTTGCTGAGACAAGTGTATGAGCTGGAAGTTTTAGAAAGAGATATAAAAGGGAATAATGCCATGTTGACCAAGAGGAATAAGGAGTTGCATAATTCTTTCCTAGAGACGAGAGGAATGTATATCTCACTGAAAAGAAGAAACCTAAGATACATTAAGGACAACACCAGGTTGTACTAGATGATCAGGCTTCTGAGGTTGCAGGTGAAGAATTTAAGACCAAACCCTAGCACTCATTTTTCACAAGAAACCCTAACTGAAGCAGCGGTAAGCCTTCAAAATCTAGAATCGATCCAGGCTGCTGCTGATCCTCCAAACGTTGAGCAAGCTGAAGAAAGGTCTGAAGGTAAGCAACAAAACTGAAAAATGTAATTTGGAGGTTGCCTAAAAATTTTGCAAGAACATGGCTTTCGTTGGTTTAGGTGGATAATGAAGCAGTTCATTAGCCATTGAAAGCAGCATTTTCAACAGCTAACAGACCCGAAATTTTGACTCCTTAACCACCGAAAGTAGAAAGAGGCACAAAAGGCAATTTTTGCATTAAAGACCAGTTTTGGTAAATATACCTAGCTCAGGGATGAAGTGTAAAAGCTGAAAGTTGCTGAAGTACACCATCAAAGGAGGTCTGTTCCAGTTTTGGGGATACATCAAAGAGGAGAGGGTCACAAAACCCTACCTATTTTAACCAATAGTGGCTCATCCATCAGAAGACCAGCTACAACTTTCCTCCAGTACTCATTACAGTCATCAAAAGGTCCAAAGAGTGAACAAGTGTTAGAGTTAGCTAAACTAGTAGATCAATTAGGGTTTCTGACCTAATTTTGCAAAAACATTAATTTTATCTATTTTTAGTAAAACAAATCCAATTTTTTAGGATCTGAGTATTTTTGTAAAGGATATAAAGCCTAAGACTTATGTTATAGAAAATGTTCAACTTCGGGGACCTATAGACCATTACTATTATCAAGCTTCTGATATTGTTGATGACCTAATATAAGCTCTTTTTCTATCATATGTCCAGCTTCCATTTCTTGTCTATTTTGTGCTTATGCTTGAATGTGTTATTCAGGTTTATTCATGTTATTTGATGTCTGATAGTTGTCATCCTATCTGCATGTTGATGATTTTAATTGCAAGTACTTCCCTTGTTATGATTAGTCATTTATATATAACTATTTTATGTATGAATCTGCCAGCATGATAAGTTCTCCATCTCTGCACCATATTATCAAACCTTTGAACAGTGGTAGTTAGAAGCCTTATCCCTGATTGAGTTTCATGCATGTGTTGAGAGTGTGAGGTCCTATAGGTCACTTGACTTGATCCACTTAGAAAACCATAAAAAAATTTAAGTTACCAGGCATCCTCAAGCTACAACTTAGAGGAGTTTCCTAGAGTGATAACATAGGTGTTTTTAAATTGTGAAAAATAATTTCAATATATTGTAGTTATGGGGGGGGGGAGGAGTAGGGTATGGTGATTTTATAGATATCACAAGTTATAAAAAGTGGAATATCACAAACATAGAAAATATATTGTAAAAATAAGGTTTCTTTAAATGTAAATATGTATTGGGAGGGGGGCTCAACAAAAGGATTTTGGCAGGTATTCATTAATATCCACTGAAATTAGAGGTATTTTTTAATATCCCGAGAACAAAAGCAATATGGCACAGTTTCACTAAGTGAAGACCCCATTTAATTTTATTACTAATTTGCAATTGTCTTGTTGCATAAGGCAAGCATTTGCTCCAACTAGAGTTTTTTCTAATAGTCTGTCAAATTGCGAGTTTTCCTATTTTAGAAAATGGTTAATATTATGTGGGAAATAATGAATAATCCATATTGTATGTGCTTTTATGGGATATTTCTTGATCTTGTGTGTTTTTTTCAAGTAAAGACAAAGCATTCAATTAAAATATAATAATATTGTGGGAGCTGTTGCTAATTTTAATTGTTTCATATTGCAATCTTGGAAGAGGGTTTGTTTACCAAGGCTAGGCTTGCCAATAACATGAACATTTGTTGTAGCTAGACTTGGAAAGATTGTAAAAAAGGATTTCTTATTCTAGAACATGAGAATAGATAGGAAAACACTTTTGCATTTCCAATTATGTATGCAAATGTTTCTCCTACATAGAAATATCTATGAAGCATATCAACTGAAAAGAAGATTCAGAGTGTTTACTAGCTGCAAGAAGACTATTATTAACAATGTCTAGTTGTGTCGACACACAAGGTCATCAACTTGGAAAATGAAGTTTCTCACTAGAAACTATAAAATGATTAGTCAAATCACTTATTTATTAAATTCATTTATTAAATATAAATGGCATTTGCAAGACATATTTTCCTTTATTATAGAGCATATCATTAGATCTTACATTAGACTTCAGAAAAATCTTGTTTACAAGTACAACCTGCAACACAATTTTATTGAAGAAACGATCTATTTCCATTGTAAACATAATCAAGTGATAATTTTCACATTAAGCCTTTTCAATTTATAAATGTTGACAAAAGACTAAAAATATTAAAATAATAGAAATGAAAACCTTGATAAGTGGGCGAAACTTTCCAAAACAAACTTTTAGTAGTTGTTGCGCAAAAATCTCTCCAAGCATGGCTTTCTTTGGATTTAATATTCCATGCAAACCATTCATAAAATGGCTAAACAATTTTCAACCGCTTTTATCCAACTTTTCATCATGTCACAAGCTACTAACCAAAGCCTTTATCAACTCAAGAAAACCACTAGCATCTCTCTTGGAAATAACATAAGTAGTATGCCCATATTCATGAACAAATATTGAGAACTTGGAAATCCAATTGCAGAAGTGGCCCAGATAGTCAAAGTTATAAAAATCATCCAAAATAAATTTACCAAGTTCCAGTTTCCTCACCTAATCTATAATGCCACCTTTTTTATGGGTTGCAATTTTTTGTTTTACTCTTTTTTCGTAAGAAAGGCGTTGGTTTTGTATTTTTGTATTTTTTTTTGTATTTTTGGCTTTGTGTTGTTCAACATAGCCATACCTCGTACCTAGAAAAGCACAATGAAATCCACATGTTGGAATCGAACCCCTTTACCATAAAAATATGATGCAATAGGAGGATTACCATTGCCAAAAGAATCTACAAAACTTGTGTTTGGTTTTGTCACTACTTAGAGGAAATATACCAACATCCGGTCCAGTATCATGAGATACATTTCCAAACATGGCATGCATATTTGATTTCATGTAAGGAATTGGAGGTTCACAACTATCACTAAAATGCTTGTATCCATTTTTTTCTCCAATAGCTACATTCATCAAAGTAATCACCTGCAAGATCATCAAAGAATTGTTAGTTTGTCCATCTACAAAAAAATCAACTATGTTGGAAGTAAAATGTTGTTCGTTATCAGGAACATAGCATTCAACCTAGCCAATTTAAATAACATTAATATACATTTATATTCATAAAGTATCATTTAAAAAATGAGGATGAAGCTACCTGAAACCATGGAGGTGTTCTTCAATCAAGTTTAGATTCAAAGAAGTCAATGTAACAAAGTAATTTTTTTTTTATATATATTTCAAGAATTGATCCTTTTTTGTTACTGACTTTAGTATCAAAGAGGCTATGCAAAAGTCGATGTAATAAAAATTGTTGATAAAGTCCTAGACTCTAGTATCAAAGAGGCTATGTAAAGTGGGAAACTTAACACTTAGAATTTTTTTTTTCTTATCCCCTTGGCTATTCCAAAAGTGCTTCCTTTGCCAACGTTGCAAAAAGGAACTTAAATAAAGCAAAATAAATTGTTTCTCTTTTGGTCTTAGGACAATTTCAATGGCCTCTACGAACTCTTTTTCTATTTTTACTTAAGCAGTTGTTTGCTTGTGTCATCCTTCCATATACTACTTTAACGAACCCTCACGAACTCTGTTCTTTAAAGGTCATGGGTCTGTTTTAATTGCCTCTACACACTTTTATTTTGTTTTGACTTGGTAAAAAAGAGTTGGCATTGTTAGATAGTTAACAGAATACTAAAACCATGGAAAGTTATGCACAACCAATTCCCATATTATGGTTTTCCTATTTTAAACGTATCTACTCTCAAGTCAGGAACAATGTAACAAATTTGAAGGAACAAGAAATGGTTAAGAAGTAAAATATAACAATGATCAAAACACAAACACAATTTGTTGTACATAAGTATTTCCATATCATAAAATATTGAAGGACATTATGTAGAAATCTTGTCAATGTTATAGATATAGATTGAAAAAAATAGCTTTATAATCAAACATTTTTCCCTATAGACATTGGTAATTAACCATGCCTACTCATGTACATAATATGAAAAAAATGGAAAAATGAAAAACCTTGCAACTGTAATTGGAAGCTTCCATGACCAATGATGTATGCAACCAATTATTTGAGAATTTTGTAGCATTTTTTTTAGAGATGATCCAACTGATACATATTGCATTTGCAAAATATATATGTAAAGCACACATATTTTAAGGTAAACAAGGAGCGTTTGAATAATAGAAAACTGTAGCCAAGTAAGTGCAATATATAACATGATGGCAACAAGCTCCTAGCTAGAGAAGTAAAATATTTTTTTTGTAGATAGGTTGAATTTTTACTCCTATTTTTTCTTTTGTGGTTAAAAAACTGAAATATACAATATAAGAGAATATTCTCATTGGAAAGTGGTCATGACCATGCATCTATTCCTTTCAAAATTTTGCAAGCACAATCTAGGAAACTAGTCCACATGAAACTATTTAAAGCGGACCTGAAACTAAAGCAATGTCCTCTAGGAAGGAATGATATTTAATGTACTCATTCTTTTTTTTGGAAATTCAAGGTTATGTGAAACAAAACAAGAGCCATTAGTTATAGTATTTGCAGGAGCTTCCCTTGACACCATGTTCTGCAACTATGTATGCTATAGTAATGGACAACATTAATTCAACTATAAATGCATTTTACAACAATAGAAGAAAATGGAAAATTTTGTGTACCTTTCCTGAATGTGTTTGAGTAGCACATTAACCATCAAATGATTGTTTCACTCACTTTTCGAAGGAAGACTTTAAATTACAAATATGTGTGAATATTTGTATAGTGAATCATGCAATGAAATATTGTATATTTATAAATAAGAATAAAAATCCTATTGCAATTTGATTCTACAAAACAAAAGACAAAGGAATACCTTTGAGGTAATTCCCAAGTGTGTTCTAATTGCACATTCGTTTTTTAGAAATCATTTCATCAACCTTTCAAGGGAAGAAAATGAGGCATAAAAAATGCACGAGCAAGCTTCCATACTTTTGGTCCACATGCCTTGTTCTATTTACAAAAGCTTCTAAGGAAATTTCCTTAAACACACATACAAAAGTAGCTTCACTCCCCATGCTTACCTATCTAGGCTAGATTATCATGGGATTTTTTATTTTTCAATAGCAAGGAATGTCTCACTAAACTATGGTTTGTTGCAGTGGAAACTAGTGAGTGAAAACATAACATAGTTTTCACTCTTTCTCATTAGATTTCAAAAGACAATGATATGAAAATTTCAATTCAAAGAAACATACTAGGTTGCAAAGTTTTTTTTTGCAGGTACTATGTAACCCTCTTTTATTTTTTTTGTTGTTATTTTTTTATCCTACTTTTTTTTATAAACTATGTATTGCATGGCTGGAACCAACATGGAAAGGGAAAATAAAATTGGTTGTATACATTTAAAATGATTAGAAAACAAAAAAGGAAAAATTGCAATTCTTTGTTAGAAAAAATTAATTTCATTAACAATGAAGTATATACAAGAATAATGGTAGACAACAATAGCCAAATAGAAGGAAATAGTAGTAGGAGAAATCATTTGCAACCACAATAGGGAATCATCAAAACTTGTATCCAGATCATGTCCCTTGTCAAAGAGCTCAGGATAAGACTTTGCTTGAGTAAATCTCATTTCCATATTATATGCATCAATAGGAAATAACGATTTCAAAGAAAGATGCAAGTGTTTAAAGAAAATGCCATGTATGTTTTTTCCACACATTGAAAAACTAACATAACACATTTTTTTTTCAAATTTTGTTGTTCATTTTTCTTTCTTGAAGCAAATGAAGAAGATGCAGTTGGCTTAAATTTCTATAGTGACTATTGTTTTTTAGAGCATCAACATTTGGAACATAGATTGTAGTTTTCCTTAGTGCTAGGAAGAAAAAGTTTCCAGGGCAATAAAAACACTATTGAAGAAAGGGAAGTGAAGGCCATATGAGCACCATTGCTTTGGAAAAGGAAAACATGAAGGATTTGCATATGCGAGTTTTAGATTGATAGG
The DNA here is from genome assembly GCA_001517045.1 of Pseudotsuga menziesii. Taxonomy (NCBI): domain Eukaryota; kingdom Viridiplantae; phylum Streptophyta; class Pinopsida; order Pinales; family Pinaceae; genus Pseudotsuga; species Pseudotsuga menziesii. The sequence goes on along the minus strand of LPNX010975288.1, from coordinate 93,588 downwards.
ATCATGTATTTGTCATTACTGAACAAAACTAAACCTTAAAAAGGAAAAATATCAACACCATACATAGTAAATGCCCAATGCAGACACAATATATATCAACAATAATATTATTTCATTTATAAATATCAGTAGCATTTGCTACAAAAAGAAGACACAAGTCTACACTCTATTTCCTATAATAAAAACTAGCAAAATGTAAATCACATAACATGTTTTTTTTTAATTCCTTAAACTTTGAAGAGAAAAGCATCATAGATCCATAGTTGTGTTTCAAACTTTGTCTATGCAAGCCCATGAACCAAGGAAGAGATTTATCTACAGTATTCACATCCAAAACTCTTTCAAAAAAAACTTGTAGGAAATGCCTTTAAATAATAGCAAGCCTATGGAAGAGCAAAATTGGAACTGCTATCGTAGGAAGCATTCTCTGTTTTCTAGGAAACGAGAAAATTTCAAGTAGTATTTGTTTGGTATTATTGTTAAGGGCATCTATAAATTTTGCTTCATAAGTGCACAATGTTTGATTTCCTTTCACACCAATTATTATAATATTTTTAAACAGATACCGTTGAAAATAGTTGTCATTGATGTCCAAGGAGTTCAGTAATGACAAAGGAATGACCAAATACATGATGGAAGGGAAAAGTCAGTGTAAGGTAAATGAATAACAAAGGAAGCGATGACATGGCATGCATAATGATGTGGCATATGTGATGAGGCTGGAAAGACACACGAGGTGCTATCATGAAGTCATTGTTGCAATCTAACATCATTATGTTTGAATTGAGAAGGATTATTTATGCATATATATGTGTAAATGAATAATTGACTCCTTGTGTGTCTAAATCATGAATGGATTGATAGTTTGAATACTTGTACAAATGAATCCACAAAGGTAATGTGTATATCCAGTGAGGGGATCAAGTCAGGTAAAGTCTGATTGAGCTTAATTGATCAATACTCTAATCAATCAACATGGATTCGTGGAGTTGTAGTCAACTTATTTAGTAGAAGTTGGATGGCTTAGATCGTATCAAAAAAATAGATTGACGACATGGAAAGAATATTCAAAGTAAATGTGCGTGGAAGATAACATTCCAGAGAACCAAAGTGAATTTTCGTGTTTGATAAATTGATCAATGGATGAGGAGTATTTTGCAAAGCGATCAACGATTCACAGGAGTTGCGGAAAGAGATTTGCAGAAGCCCATTTCGAAAAATTTGGGAGGCACATCCGCAATGTGGAAGGAAGTCGCAATTTTCAATGTGGAATGAGGAAAGAGATTTGTGGAACTCCATTTCAAAAAAATTGGGAGGCACATTCGCAATCCGCAATGCAGAAGGAAGCTGCAATCCGCAATGCACCAGGTATCCGAAATCTGCAATCCACAGAGTGCAGAAGAATTCGTTGCGGAAAGATAATTGTGGATGCAATTTTTGAGAAGAGTGAAAGTGCAAATCCGCAATCCGCAGATGTGGAAGGAATGAGTTCCCGCAAATTGCGGAAAGGTCGTTGCAGTAAGACAATTACAGAAAGTAATTGCGGAAAGATGATTGCGGAAAGGTAAATGCGGAAAAGTCATGCTGAAGAGATATGTTGCAGAAAGGAAACTGTAGAAGGTTGCGATTGATAAATTAAACAGAGTTGAAAGCCACAAATAGAAAATTAATTTCAAATTAGTTTATTTGTCTGTGAAGAATCACAATGAATACAGGTGTCTGCTGAATGAAGAGATATGCTTGAGGGTATATAAACAATGGTTTAAACCTTCAAATAAATGTCTCTGTACATTCAATTGGCAGATCAATTGAAGAAGAACAATCAGAGATCACATTATCATATAAGGGAGCTTGGGAGGTGCTAGGGCATGTAACAAGCCTGCAAGGGGGTAATAACCTCCTTCCAGTGGTAGCTGGTAAATAAGGTGTCATAGAATCATTTCAGTAGAAGCCCATAAACTAGGGGGTTGTAGCATCCTTCCAATAGTTGCTGGTAAATAGGGTGTAGTAACATCCTTTCCTGTAGTAGCAGGAAGAAACTATTTGTAAAATATATTTTTGCAGTAATAGAAAGTATTGGTGGTTTACCCAATTGGGCTTCCATGATAAATTTGTGTTCTGTGTGTTCTTGTTGATCGTGTGTTTTAATGAATAAATTAAAAGTGGTTTTAATTGTTGAAAAGTTATCAATACTGATTCACCCCACTCTTAGTATTGTCCAATATTCCAACAATTGGTATCAGAGCAAGATCCTTCACTACAACTTAATCAATAGAAGGAAGATCCTATTAAAAATCACTATGGATTAACAAGGGTTAGCCACTGACAAACTTCTTTTATTTACTGGAGATAGTTATGCATATTGGAGTGTAAGAATGAAGTTCCATCTAATGGCTCTTGTATACAAAGTTTGGAGGTCTGTTGAAATAGAATATGAAGTACTAGATGATGTACCTATAGATGAAGAATAACGAAGCCAATATGATGCCAATGCAAAAGATATGAATGCAATTTTGAGTGGGTTAACACATTCAGTACTTGTAAAAGTCATGCAATGCAAAAAATCTAAACATGCCTCGGAAAAACTAAAATGTGTCTATGAAGGAGCACCCAAAGTCAAGGAATCCAAACTTCAGAACTACAAAGGATAGTTTGAAAACCTAAAAATGAAAGAGGAAGAAAATATTGTAGAATATCTTCTAAGAGTAGATGGAATTGGTAATGCCATTAGAGGCATTGTAGGAGTAATAAAAGAGAAAGATGTAGTCGACAAGGTACTGAGAACCCCGCTAATGAAGTATGATTCAAATGTGTCCTCTTTAGAAGAACGAGATGATCTTAAACTTATGACAATACATGAAATGCATGGGATATTCACTGCCTATGAAATGAGAACAGGACAAAATGGATCATCAAAGAAGGAAGCAACCCTTAAAGTCATATCCAAGATCTAATCTAAGGACCTAGATGATGAGGAATGTCTCTTTATCAACAAAATTGAGAGAGGAACTGGAAAATACGAAGGGAGGCTACCTTCGAAATGTTTAAACTGTGGAAGGATTGGACATTTTTCCAAAAAGTGTCATTACCCAAAAAAATAGTATAGTGATGATGAAGAATATTGCTGTCATAAGAAATATCAAAAGAATAAGACCATATACAAGAAGAAGTTTTAGAAAAATAAGAAAAATGTCTATTCCAAAGAAGACACTGAAGATGATGAAATAAGTGAAGATGTTGAAGTCCTATTCATGGGTTTCAAAAGTGAAATCCTTGAAGAATAAATAGAATATGTCGTAGATCTTGAAGCAGAACTTATAAATGTTCATGAAGAATTAGAGAAGTATAAAAGGATGTACAAAAAATAAAAAATTCACATGATAGAATTTGAAGAGAAAAACAATGATGCAGAAAGAATGATTGCCGACTTAAAAAATTAGGTTCTAGAATTTGAAAGAGCTGAAAACAATCTAGAACAATAGCTCAAAAAGAGAATACAAGAATATGAAAGGCTTGAAGAAGACATTAAGCACCTTAGAAAGAAACTGGATGAATAATATATCAAATCAAAGTTTTAAAACAGCTCAAGGACATTAGATGAAATCCTAAGTGTCCAAAGACCATCAAGTGATAAATATGGTTTAGGATTTGACAAATAAAAGAAACCAGGATATTCTTCTTGCACAAATCAATACGGAAATAAAACAAGCTATGCTGTTGTCTCATGAGCCAAATTAAAAGGGAAGAAAGTAAGAAATCTGCTTCTCCCTTACAAATAACAGAGATGATTCCTAAAAGACCAGTGACAAGTAAACATCAACAACCCTTTTTAGTAAATTGTTACACTTGTAACAATTTTGGACGTATGGCTAGAAATTGTAAACTAAAGACTCTTGTGGAGAAACAGATTACATCACATACTTCTGTATAGAAATAATCCAAAATGAATAAACTACAATTCTTTTTCTCCTCTATAGAGTTATAGTACAAAGTGCTATAAATGTGGTAATCAAGGACACATTGCTAGAAAGTGTAAACTAGTAATTCCTATTGATGATGCCTCAAGATTTCAAGGAAAAGAAGAAAGGATAGCTTGGAAGAAGAAGGATGACGTGGAATGTTCATTAGCTTTATGTCCTACAGGAAAACAAAATCTATGGCATATGTATAGTGTTATCTATTGAAATGACACTTATTCATCTGAGTACTAACACTCAATGTGTCAGTACACAAAAGGACGCAATGAATTGAAGTAGCCAAAAACCTATAGATGAGCGTGTGCCTTAATACATATTCATACTGCCAGTATTGCCTATGTTTTATAAAGAGATTAAGGTGAAATCATGACTATTACCACATCAATGCATGATCCATTTATGGGTATCCATATATACAACCCACGATTACATGATCACAATTTGCATTCGCGGGTTGCCTTTATAAAAGTCACGGTTGACTCGCAACTTGCTAGTATCAATACCCACGATTACCCTAAGCTAAAAAATTAAAAATAAAAACATGTTTAGTTAAGGATAGTTGGGCTCGTAATCATAATGTTTCCCACTTTCCTAACCATCTCAGCCTTCGTAATTCCTCTTATTCATCAAGTCTAAATAGAGGGTAGGGGTTGAGGATAAATATATATCAATTGGAGAGCGAGGTTATGCTGGAGGAATAATCTTGGAGATTTGGAGCAGCAGAAATTAGTTCCTTGGATAGAAGAGGAGGACTTGTATCAGATATTGTTTGTATATTTCATCACTACTTATCAATAAAGAAATATTTTCTTCCAAATTGATGCACTAATGTTGTTATATGTTATGATTTATGAATTATCTCGTTGTCATATTGCAATCGTAATATTTCATTAATATATTATATAACATATAAGATATTGCAAGAAGGTGTCTATCTATTTGGCAAGTGTGAATATCCCTAGAAGCTGTTAGAGCATTTGGATTGAAGAAGAAAGCTAGGACCAACCTTCATAAACAAGGTACACTAACTTTCTGCCCTATTTCTATGTCAAATTTCCAGATAGTTGAATGTATGCAAGTTTAATTTTGGTATGTTGGTGGTCCATATATAGTTTAACATGAGATCCATACTTACCTTGACGCAAAATCTGTTCAACAGAATCTTAGACCAATAAATATACAAAAAGCGACAGGCGTCAAGGCTGAAGTGGAAAAATTGCTGAAAGTTGGGTTCATTTACCCGATTGATCTGACAGAATGGGTATCCAATCCTATTCCAGTTGATAAAAAATAAGGTACTATACATTATTTTACAGACTTTCATGATTTAAACAAAGCTTATGCTAAGGATAACTACCCCACGCCATTCATCGACCATATTATTGATGCTTGTGCGGGTAGTGAGGTAATTTTGTTCATGGACAGTTTTTCAGGATACAACCAAATTCAAATAAAAACCGAAGAACAACATAAAATGACCTTCATTTATCCTTGGTGACCCTTCGCGTATAGTAAAATTCCCTTTGGTTTGAAAAATGTCTGAGCTACCTTCCAGCGGGCAATGATTTTTTCCTTCCATGATATAAAAGCATATCGTCAAACCTTACTTGGGTGATATTCCTGCCCATTCTCCCAAGAGGAAGGACCATATATGCCATATTCGTATGATTTTTGAACAATGCATACACTATAAGATACACTTGAATCCCTACTAGTGTGTTTTCTGCGTCGAGTCGTGCAGGTTACCAGGGTTCTTTGTGTCAAATAGAGGAATACAGGTGGATCCATTGAAATTTGAGGCCATTGTAAATATGCATCCTCCTTTTTCTATCAGGTTACTATAGAGTCTGTAGGGGAAATTGAATTTCCTTCGACAATTTATAGTCAATTATGCCAAGATAACAAAGGGTTTCATGTGCTTGTTGAAGCAAGACACCCCTTTTCGGTGGGATGAAACCACACAACTCACTTTTGATGCATTCAAAAAGGATTTATTATCAACTCCTCTATTGCGTCCGCCATATTACACTAAATATTTTATATTGTACCTAGCCGCGTCCAAGTCGAAAATAGGAGTAGTACTAGTTCAGGAAGATGATGAGCTCCAAGACCATGTTGTCTACTACCTTACTCAAGCATTAGTAGGTCATGAGCTTAGATACTCGCACATCGAGAAGTTGGCATTGGCAGAAGTTTATGTCGTTCAGAGACCAAGACACTATATCTTATTGAGGACAACCCCAATGGTTACGGATGTGAATCCGTTCCATTATTTTTTATCCCAACATATAATCAGGGGTAAATTCAACAAATGGATACTAGTCATCCTCCAAGAGTTTGACTGGCATTTTCAATATGCTAAGTCTAAAAACTCCTTCATATTCACAGAATTGATCTTGGAATTCCCTACAGAAGAGACTATGGTGGTGGAAGAAGACTCATTCCTAGATGAGTATATATTTTTGATCTCAACCTCCAATCCATGGTAGAGAGATATCCTAGTATATCTTCAGACTCTTAAGTGTCCTCCGTCCTTCTCGTTGGAAGATTGACGTAAGTTGTGAGTCAGTGCAAAAAAATACCTTATCATCGATGATACCTTGTATTGATGAGGTGTAGATTCTATCTTGCATCAGTGCTTCACCCACGAGGAGGCAGAGCATGTCTTAAATGATTCCCATAGCAGAGTGTGTGGGGGTCATTTATCTGGGTTAGCAACAACCTAGAAAATTCTATGTGTCGGTTATTTCTAGCCCACTATATTTAAAGATTGTGTGGAAGATGTAAAGTGATATCATCCTTGTTATATTTATACCAAAAAGATGTGGTCTCATCTTGCTCCTTTGTTTCCCGTCATTGCGATAGGGCACTTCACTAAGTGAGGGGTAGATTACATGACATGCAACATGGTTTCTGTTGGGGGGCACAAATACATCATTGTCGTTGTAGACTACTTTACGAAATGGGAATACATAATTCTTACCTTTAAGGTCAACGATGAAACAACAACTTATTTCATATTCAAGCAAATCATTTCTAGGTTCGACATACCAAAGCAGATTGTCACTGACCAAGGCAGTCATTTTTAGAACAACATGATGACTGAGTTGACCACCATGCTAGGGTTCAGGCAGGATCATTCATCTTCCTTTTACCCTCAAGCGAATGGACAAGTAGAGGCAGTTAACAAGACCTTGAAAACTATTCTGAAGCGCACTATCGATGCCAGTATATCAAATTGGCATATCATGCTATACCCTGCAATTTGGGCATATCATACTAATTTTAAGACTACTACCAGTTTCTCTCCTTTCCAGCTTGTTCACGGGGTGGAAGCAGTCACACCGGTTGAGTGCGAGATACCGTCCCTAAAAATTGCTATTCATGTGCTTCCCGACACTATGAACCTGGAAGAACGTTTGATTCAGTTAGAGAATATAGATGAATGGCGTAGAGATGTGTTAACTACAAACGAGGCTCATTAGAACCGGGTAAAAAACCAAAACGATAAAGCCATTAAACCTAGAGTTTTCTCTGAGGGAGAGGTAGTATTACTTTGGGATCAGGACAAGGAACCCTTAGGGGCAGGAAAGTTTAAGTCCATGTGGTTAGGCCCTTATGTTGTGTCAAAATATTTGAAGAAGGGAGCATATGAATTGACTGATTAAGATGGTAACAAGCTACCAAAGGCCAGAAATGGGCTCTACCTAAAGAAGTATTATGCTTAGGCACAACACTTTTTCTTTAATTATTATTGTATGTTCATGTACAATAGGTCATTGAATGATTAGTTTTTCTTATATATTCTATTGGTTGTTTCAGATGTCATCTGAGTGGTTTGTAGGTTTTTCTAATGGCACCATCCATCACACTTTTAATCTGGCTTCAACCGCTTGGGTTATTTATGCACCCTCAAGACAACTAGTTGCCTCTAGTGGTGCCTGCTTAGGTCCTGTGACTAATAATGTGGCTGAATACAGTGTAGTCATTGAGTTGTTATGGGATGCTACATTGTGTGGAATTACCCATATGGAGGTCAGGTTTGACTCATCGCTCGTGGTTTCCCAACTTAATAGTGATTATCAGGTGCGTAACCCTAAATTACTACGTCAGTTTTTACGTGTCAAGTTACTCAAAAGAATTTTTGAATACATTTCATACAATCATATTTCAAGAAATCAAAACAAAATTACTGATGCATATGCAAATTATATACTCGAGTGGCACTTAACACACACATTGTAAAATAAAATATACAGACACATTTGAAGCACATGTACATAACCATTTATGTGTGTGTGTGTGTAAAAATATGTCCATAGATACATCACGTCTGATCCGAAGATATTGTAATAAGTACATCAATATGCAAAAATATGATCACAATCCATAAAATTCCTAGATATGAGGTCTATCCTCAGCCTCCTCGGATGCAGGTGCCTCTATAGCCTCCCTGTAACATAGTACGACCCTAGTCACCCTTCTAAGAAGGCGTAACTAGGTCGGAGAAACCCCAAATACATGGTCCTGCATTGACATGGGGATACACTCCATCCTGAGTGTGGGGATATCTTGGGTAAGGCTGACTAGCTTTCCCTCCACCACACATAGTATAGCATTGTCTCCACTAATATGCATAGGCAGCACGAAATTTCTGAAATGTCGATCAGGACGAACTGGTCCAACATATGCATATAAACATAGAGAAGGTCAAACTGAAGTACATATGTATGTATACTTTTATGAACAAAATATCATAAAAATCAAATAGTGAAAAATTAAAAAATTATACCAATATCTTCCCATGCTCCCCCAGGAGGGAGGATGGGTTCTGGATCACCCATGAAGTCTAATACTAAATAAGGGAACTGCTCAAGAGAAGGTATGTGTCTACTCCACCAGGTGTAGAATTCATCATCATAGCCGCTCTGGATACCACCATTGCCACCCTATTACAAGAAGATATCTCCCCACTACATGAGCCTAGGCTCACGGGGTGGGAATGGTGGTAAAGTCACCGCATGACTGAGTGCAGGAACCCTCTCAAATAAGAATGCAACTAGTTTGTTGGCGTATCCAAAATTCTTCTTTTGACCCCTACTGTAGTCATAAAGTTGTTTCTTCATAATCAAGATTAATCCCAAGCACCAGTCAAACAGTGCACCACACATGTACTCTAACTCTACACGCATATGGGTCCATGTTGCTAAATGTAGCATGGAGGACCCTGCAACTCTGGCAACTATGCTTACCATGACCTTCAGTGGAAAGCTGGTAATATGTGAAATTGGGACTTGTGTCCCCAATATTTGTGTCCTGGGAAAACAATAGGTATTTACATAGTCTTGTACACTGAGTGGGTCACCACCTCGGTCGGTGCCCTCCATGTTCACAAGTGTCCCCTTGCGAGATAGTCTCGTGATGAAGTAAATATCATCTACTGGTAACTCTAAGGTCTCCCCTTAGAGGTCAAAGATCCCAAGCTCATGATATTAATAGATCACCAAGGTCTCCAAGAGGCGGACTTGGGTGCACATATTCAAAGTACAGTAGAATTTTAATAAACCACATCTTTGTAAAGCTTGCAAATTTGTGGCATCACGATCCATGTCCTCATGCTCCCGTTCTCTCCATTCCAGCACCATGTTTACCTTCCAAAGAACCATTGCTTTCATTATAATCCATCAAAAACCATTTGCATCTATCATTTTTCAAAAATATTTAGGTTGCACTGTATTTGCAACTGTGGTTTACGCACAATGTGAATCACTCACGGGTTGCGCTGCAGGAAACCCATGGTTAAAAGTGACACTTGCGGGTCTAATCAAGGCCACCCACGAGTACCCCGAGATGCATTTAGAGTAGGAAATAAACCAATTAATTCACCATTTAAAACAAATTTGGAATGGATCAAATGAAAGAGGAGGGATAGACCACCAACCTGCAACTTGCAGATTCGAATTTGGTCCACCAGATTGTCCATACCGATCAGTTGAAGTTCTTAGGTGAAATTGCTAAATATGATTAAAAATTCCAAATGTTATGTTTATTTTTTATTTTGAACTATTTATAGTAAAATTTAAATTTTTTTACCCAATTTGTATAGTTTAAAGTCAATTTTGTTTTTTTGGAACTAATACCAAGGTCTTTTACTAGATGCAATAGGTCCTAGATGATCAAAAATTTTATTTCTGTCGCATATAGGGTAGGATTTGGTCTTTATTGCAGACTTTGCACACTTTATCCTCCGCTTAACCATAGGATCACTTTTCATCCATGGAATATGGTGTATAACCACTTTTACCTCGCACACATCATTGTTATTATGTGGATAGGGCCTGATTTACATGGGTAATCCTAGTTTAGAACATCTTATTGTTTTTCTGGTACCCATGTTGCAGTTATGTTAGATTTGTGGAAGGATTCTTAGTTGTTTTTCATGACAAAATGAGTCTCATTTTGCATTTGTTTTACAATATATACTTGATTATAAGGCTGCCCTCCCTTATGGAGTTATTTTTAGGCCTTGGTCTGACTCCTAAAACAAACTAGACAACCGAGTAAACTTGTTAAGGTAAATTAAATGATCATCTACATTGGTGGTAGGTTATATATTTCTCGAACCATGTATATTATTTATGGGATAGGAACACTCTCTTTTCTTTGAAATTGAGAAGAGTATTTTCAGGTGTAGAGTTATCTCTTTTTCAGACCTGAAGGATTAAACTTACAGAAAAGGAACCCCCATTATGAGCTTAGTTTTCTCTTTTTCGTGCTCTGGAACTAAATATGAAAAATATTCCAAGCGTAATATATGTCTTTGTCATGCTCGCTAAACCATAAAGAACAAAGCATCGAGTTTACTATTGTAAGTCTCATTTCTCATAAACAAATGGAACTTTTCGAGTGATATTTCCTTCACACTCGTTAAACTCAGGCTATATGCTGCTTTTGAAGGTGCGTCGGTCTGGTGATAGTTTACCCCTTTTTTGGACCTTACCGACTAAGTACGAAAAATGTATACCTTAGTTCTTCAGAAGCTAAGAGAGTTCTTATGTGGATTATTTTATACGTTTTCGGCCTCATGAGAGTAAATTGTACGAAAAATCACCCCCCTAGAGTCTTCTTCAGAATTTTCAGACTATCCAAACTATGAAAACATCAACGACCATATAATAATTTGGGCTCGTAAAATCTATGAATCAGTGACATATCAAGCATTATTCTCTCTCCTCTTCAAGATTGCAAACAATGAAGAGAGACTTGAGTTGACTTTCTTGGACTCGTTAAAACTTAACAAGAAAGGGAAGGAAAAATTTCACTCTTTTGGGTTATAAGCAGTGGCAACATGTCATCCTTGAACAAAATTCTCTCTAAACTTCCCAATACTCACATCTCAGTTTTCCACTTCCAGATCATCTATTACTTCGACTTATTACTCCTCCACTTGCCCTTTATACATGGGTAATCTGATAATTATGTCTCCTACATGACATATAATTCTAGTTGTCCTATCTAAAATTTTAAAGCTGCATTGGGTCATCTCTGTGTCATGCTCATTGTTCAAGGATCTTTACCTCTATATGGTCATCCTGATTCCCATTACTTTCATTTATGAGAATCACTTGTGTCTACCTTCCCTCATCTAGTCTTCCAGTTAATCTTGTGATCTATTGAAGGATTCATTGCCTTGTTCCTCCTCGCACTATGGTTTCTCATCAGCATCTACTGAAGACGAAGACCTAGAGTTTTGAAGATGGTACCTTAGGATTCACTATCCATATTGGTGAACTCCTTTGCTTTAGTTGTTAGCATTACTCATTTACTGATACTCTGATGAATTCCTTCCATGTTCGACTTCAACTCACACATTCACATGGTAGGAGTTGTACTGGTTACTATGGATTTGGATGAAGAACTTAGGTTCATACCTATATAACCTAAGTTGCACGAGATTGTGTTATGTTCTACGACACTACTTCCAGATATTGAAGACTCATCATTGTATATTGTGTCTTTGATCCACCATTGTAATACATACGTGGCCTTGTTTCCTGTATCATATGATGTGATCAAATATTGTAAAGGAGCTAGTGTTCCTCTTTATTTAACATGGCATCCTCAAAAATGATTTTGTACATAAATTTGATACGTATGTTTCAGGTACCTCTCTGCAGCCTTGCAAACTGAGTTCTCCAAGAATAAAATTGTAATGTATTTAGGTCATCGTTTCCCTCTGAACTCATACATTAGGGGCATTTGTTATCTAGTGAAATGGCACTTCTCCATCCGAGTACTGACACTCAATGTGTCCGTACACAAAAGGACATAATGGATTGAAGTAGCCAAAAACCTATAGATGAGCATCTTCCTTAATACATATTCATCCTGTCAGTCCTCCCTATGTTTTATAAATAGATTAAGGTGAAATCACGACTATTACCACAACAACCCACTATCCAATCGCGGGTACCCATATATACAACCTGCGATTACATGGTCACACTTTGCATTCACAAGTTGCCTTCATAAAAGTCGTGGTTCCCTTGTGACTTGCTAGTATCAATACCCATGATTACCTAACCTGAAAAATTTAAAATAAAAATATATTTAGTTAAAGATAGTTGGACTCATAATCATAACATCCCAACTTCCCTATCCATCTCAACCTTCCTAACTCCTCTGATTCATCAAGTATAAATAGAGGGTAGAGGTTGAGGCTAAAGATATATCAATTGGAGAGAAAGGTTATTTTGGAGGAATACCCTTGGGTATTTACTTGGCTAGCAGAGGAGGACTTATATCAGATATTGGTTCTATATTTCATCTCTGCTTATCAATAAAGAGAGATTTTCTTCCAAATTGGTGCACTAATGTTCTTATATGTTATGATTTATGAATTATCTCGTTGTCTTATTGCGATCATAATATTTCATCAATCTCTTATATAACATCTAAGATATTGCAGGAAGGTGTTTATCTCTTTGGAAAGTGTGAATATCCCTAGAATCCGTTGGAGCATTTGGATTGAAGAAGAGAGTTAGGACCAGCCTTCATAGACAAGGTACACTAAATTTCTGCCCTATTTCTTTGTCAATTTTCCAGATAGCTGAATGTATGCAAGTTTAATTTTGGTATCTAGGTGATCCCATACCCTTAGGTCATAAGGTGCAATTTCACTGAACAACGGATAGTGGATGCTCAAAATAGATGACATGTGGCCCAACTAAGTTCCTAAGCCTAAAAAGGAAGAAAACAGGAAAATTCACCCTTGGAGATAATCTATCCTCTAAAATAATCGAGAAGGGTACAGTGGCTATTAGAGACAAGATGGAAGTTGAAAATGTTCTGCTTGTAGAGAACTTAAAACCTAATATTTTGAGTGTGATCCAAACGTGTGATCAAGGAAACATATATACATTTGATTCCAAGAAGTGTGAAATCAGAAGAAAAGATTCAGGAAAACTTGTTGGAACTGTTGTGAGAAATCCAAGCAATGTGTATATTCTAGAAAGTGAAGAACAATGTTATATGAGCCAAATTGATGAAAGTTTGATATGGCATAGAAGGATGGGACACATGAACTTTGAAAATCTTGTAAAAATTAGTCAGAAGGGAGTTGTGAGAAATATTCCAAAGATTATAAAACCACCAATTCATGTTTATAGAAATTTTCTTCAAGGGAAACACACAATAACAAGCTTCAAATTCAAAGAACATACAACCTCTCAGCCATTAGAAATAATTCATACTAATCTTTGTGGACCAAAAAGGACTAAAATATTTCAAGGTGAATATCACTTTATGTTATTAATCAATGATTATACAAGGATGACTTGGGTGAGTTTCTTAAAGAAAAATCATAAGCCTTTATGAAATTTAAATCCTTCAAAGCAATTGTTGAGAATCAAGCAAATCGCAAGATTAAATGTCTAAGATCATATAATGGTGGAGAGTTCACCTCAAATTAATTCAATGAGTTTTCTGAAATTCATGGAATCAAGAGGCAATTTTCAACAACAAAAACTCCTCAGTAAAATGGAGTATTTGAAAGAAAGAACATGACAGTTCAGGAAGCAGCTAGAACTATTCTTAATGAATTGAAACTTCCTGATGGACATTGGAGGAAAGCAGTATATACACCTATCTATATACAAAATAAAAGTCAGCTCGGAGTGAATAGTGACAAGAATCCTTATGAGGTATGGTTTGGAAAACCAACTTTTGTTAAATATTTTAGAGTTTTTGGAAGTAAATGTTACATAAAAGAGAAGATGATAATCCAGGAATGTTTGATTCTAGAATGGATGAAGGAATATTTTTTGGATATTCTTCCACAAAAAGGGCATACAATTGTTACAATCTAAAGTCGCACAAGATTATAGAAAATGAAAATGTAACAGTTGATGATACTAAGTCAAAAATACAAATCCAAGTAAGAGAGGATGTTGAAGAAACTGATGATGCAGAAATATATGATAAACAAAAGGAAGAAAATTCACAACAAGAGAATGCTCTTGAAGAAGAAGAATAAGAAAGAGTAGAAAAATAAGATTCATAGGAAAGCGGAGGTGAAGACTCTCCAAGATATGATATAAAAGCTCCATCTAGGAGAATACAAAAATAGAATCCTGGGACACAAATCATAGGTGAAAAAGATGTTGGAGTTAGTACAAGAAGGAAACTACTATTTAATGAAAAATCCTTCCTATCAGTGGATGAACCTAAGAAATTTGCAAAAGCTAGAAAAAATGATGATTGGATCAAAGCCATGAACGAAGAGTTGGATCAAATTGAGAAAAAAGAAACTTGGTAACTAGTTCCAAGACCTGCAAACAAGAATATTGTGGGAACCAAGTGGGTATTCAAAAACAAGTTAAATGAAAATGGCAAAGTGATAAGAAACAAAGCAAGGTTAGTATGTACACGATATGATCAAGCGGAAGGTATTGATTTTGAAGAAACGTTTTCACCTGTAGCAAGAACTGAAGCAATCAGAATGTTCTTGGAATTTTCATGTGACAAAAACTTTAGAGTATATCATATGGATGCAAAATTTGTTTTTCTTAATGGAGAACTTGAAGAAGAATTTTATCTTGAGAAACCTAAAGGTTTTCTCTTATCAGAAAATCAAAACCATGTTTGCAAACTTAAAAAGGAGCTCTATGGTATTAAACAAGCTCCAAGAGAATGGTTGTAAAGACTTGAAATTTATTTAAAGAAACAAGGATATATAAGGGGGGTCACTGACAGTAATCTATACATAAAATTTTAAAACAAAAATATGATCATTATTGTAGTCTACGTAGATGATATCATATTTGGAAGTGATCTACAAATTCTAAGTGGAAAATTTTCTTCAAAAATGAAGAAAGAATTTGAGATGTCAATGTTAGGAGAAATAACATTCTTTATAGGATTACAAGTATCTCAATCGGAAAAAGGGACCTTCATCTCTCAAACAAAGTATATCAAAGAAATATTGAAAAAAATAAAAATGGAAGAATCCAAACCTGTTAGCACTCCTAAGGTCACAGGTTGTAAATTGAGCAAGGACGATCAATCTTTAGAATTAGATCATACTATGTATAGGTCAATGATTGGTAGTATATTATATGTAACAACTACAATACTAGATGTAATGCAGGTTACAGGTGTGGCTTCTAGATTCCAATCAGCCCCAAAAGAAACACATGTGGTTGCAGTAAAGATATTTTTTAGATATCTAAAAGGAACCATGGATTACGGATTATGGTATCCAAAAAGCGATAACTTCACTCTAAAAGAATTTAATGATGTAGATTGGGTAGGAAGTATTGATGACAGGAAAAACACTAGTGGAGTAGCATTCTACCTTGGAGATTGTTTGGTGTCATGGCTAAGCAAAAAATAGTCCTCCATTTCACTGTCTACAACAGAAGCCGAGTATATTCCTGTTGCATAATTTTCTACCCCAAGTCATATGGATGCAACAAACATTGGAAGGTGTACTTGTAAAATATGAAGACCCCATTATTATACATGGTGACAATACAAGTTCTATAAGCATTTCCAAAAATCATGTTATGCACTCTAAAACAAAACATATCCCGATCAAGTGTCATTTTTAAGAGAGAGTCTCAAAAAAAATGGTCAAATCGGAGTATATTGATACGAAGGAACAAATTCCTGATATATTCACTAAGCCACTTCCCAAAGAATCATTTGAGCATCTTAGGCATAAGTTGGGATTAATCTCGTTACAATAAAGAGAGGAAGAGGAAGAAAAAGAAGCATGTCAAGGGGAGATATGTTGACAGGGGAAGTTGTCATAAGAGATCCTTTGTCACTGTTTTTAAAGGGGGAGAATATTTAGTGTTATGTTTTTAGCATTTAATCAATATGATCTCGGATATTATCTGAAAGAATAACACGCACAACAATAATCAGAAGAGATAAGATACACAAAGAATTTTCCTCGAGGAAACCATAATGGAGAAAACCCCACAACTTCCTCTGAGTTAGAATGAGCACCAATAGAAAAAGTAAAACCCAAAGATACAAAGATTATCTCCAACAGTTGCTCTCCCTCTCACTTGTGTGAGCTACTTCTCTCTCATTCATGTGCTACTGTTGAGTGAGTGTATGTTCCAAATAGAGAGTCACACTCTCTATTTGTACTTGTTTTCCACTTGAATTTTACTCTTACAGGGCTGACCTCGCTATGAGACTCTAATAACCCTAATCCCACTCAACTGTGGGGACTATTGCCCCAAATTACAACTGAGGGTTAACCTCAATGACTTTACATGACTTTATTATATTAATGACTCTCCCGATCGTAGGAATAAACATCTCTGTCGGGGTACAATGAAATACAATAAGAAATATACAAGTGAATACATTCCAAAGTTACAAATACATCAACACTTTCTATTAACTAGGAATTTATTCTCTTGACACAGTTCATCAGCACAAGTTTTCATCGTTGGATCATCATCAACACTTTTTCCACTGTCTCGAGAAAACGGTGTTATCTCTCAAATCTACTCATCATAGGAAGTTCTACAGAGCCAACCCTTTTACATGTTGGATGTAGGCCTAGCCTCCATGTAGGTCTTCATCGATAGATCCAACCCTTTTTCATGCTGGATGTAAGTCTACAGTGCCAGTCCTTTTTCATGTTGGATGTAGTTCTCCATCTACAGAGCCAACCCTTTTTCATGTTGGATTTAGTTCTACAGAGCCAGCCTTTTTTCATGCTAGATGTAGTTCTCCATCTATAGAGCCAACCTTTTTTCATGCTGGATGTAGTTCTATAGAGCCAACCCTTTTTCATGTTGTATGTAGTTCTCCATCTACAGATCCAACCCTTTTTCATGCTGGATGTAGTTATACAAAGCCAACCCTTTTTTTATGCTGGATGTAGTTCTCCATCTACAGAGCTAGCCCTTTTTCATGCTGGATGTAGTTCTACAGAGCTAGTTCTTTTTCATGCTAGATGTAGTTCTCCATCTACAGATCCAACCCTTTTTCATGCTAGATGTAGTTCTACAGAGCCAACCCTTTTTCATGCTAGATATAGGCCTTTCCCTCTGCAAGGTCTTCCTCTACAGAGCCAGGCCTTTTTTATGTTGGATGTAGGCCTTTCCCTTTGCAAGGTATTTCTCTACAGATCCAACCCTTTTTCATGCAGGATGTAGGCCTTTCCTTCTGCAAGGTATTTCTCTTCAGGTCATATTGGAGCACAACCTAGATACACATAACACAACATTAACATTCACTGGCATGGTAGGAAAATCCTACTACCATCTGGGAAAGGCTTCAACACTTACATCCATCGACATGGTAGGACACACCTACTACCATCCCAGAAGGGCTCATATGTATCACTTCCCCTTGGTGGGAACCTTAATGTGAAGAACACCAAGCGTCTCTCTGAAGTACTCAAACTTTACTCTAGCCATTTCTAGCATAGAATCACATCAAGGCTAATTACGTCCAAGGATAACCTGTGAGCTTCACCAGGACTAATTACATATGATGACAACCTACATGACTGATTACGTTTGAGCAACCTATGAGCTTCTCTAGGATTTTATGCTCATGCAACCTGTCTCACCGGCTATGATAGAACTCATCACTCTCTGTTTCGAGAGATCTCGATCTGGATCACATACTGGATCTTAACTACTCCTTTCTGCATCATACAAAAATGCAAGTTAGATCAATCCAAATGGTAGCTTTCAAAAGATACATACTACCTCACAAATATCAGAGAAATTGACAAAATATTTTCCTTGACTGTACTCAGTGCCATGCAGGACTCCATCCTGCCAAACCGGTATCTCGTACTAGATCTCAAACTGAAGAAGCAACCCAAGGTACTCTTGTTCTCTGTGGCGCTACCAATACAAATCAACATAACCATGTAGGTTATTTTTCTGATTCGCATAATACTTGAGCCCATTCTCAATTGTACCCTTCAGGTACGTCATTGCATGCTTTGTGACCAGGTGAGCATGTCTCTATTCTGTCAGGAACTGGCTCAATGTCTTCATGACAAAGCAAATATCTGGTCTCGTGTTTGTCAGGTACATCAATGACACAATCATCTAATGATACATTGTGGCATCAACCAACTCCGATGAAGCATCACTTAATACTTTCAGGTTCGATGCCATAGGTGTGGTCATGGTCTTGCAGTCCATCATCCCGAACCTATTCAGGATCTCCATTGCATACTTCCCTTGTCGAAGGGAGATTCCATCTGCATTCTTCCACACCTCCATGCCTAGAAAGTAGTGCATCATATCCAATTCCTTCATCTCAAACTCGGCAACAAGTCTCCTTCTTGCAAATTTAATGAGTTCCTCTTTTCCTGTCAGGAACAAGTCAATGACATATAACAAGAGCATCACTGGTCTTGTGCCTTCTACCTTGAAGTAGAGGTTTCAATCGGCTTTACTCTCATTAAATCCTAGAGCCATTAGTAAGTTATTCATCTCATCGTATCATGCCAAACCGCAGGATATTCTGGAGTCACTCCCTATGAAGTGAAGCATCATTCTCCTTGTTCCTTTTGTACTCTATGCATTGAAAAATTCTGTATTGGAGTGACAAGTTGCTACCTCTACTACTAATATTCTATGTATCCATCTAAGGTCAATGGATACCAAGATCCTCTATCTTGAACCTTTTCAAAATTTCTTCTCGCACCCAACTGTGAGCTTGTCATCCTCTATAGGATTTCATCTTCAACCTTGTAGAAAAGGTTAGGATCCTCATCACTCTAGGTGATATTCAATCTCCTCATGTATGTTTTATCCCATGGGTGCCTTCTGAGCTTGTACAAGGCCTTCTTTAATTTGCACACATGAGTCTTCCTGTCATGTGTCTCAACTCCCAGTGGCTTCAAATGTCTCTTCGTAGTCTATGCCTTCTTTCTGTGAGAGGCCTCATGCTACGAATATTTCCTTGTATCCCATGATGTTGCCATCTAATGCATGATGGATCTTGTAGATCCATATGGAATATACTATGGAATTCCCTTCAGGTCTTGATACCACATCCTAGAAATCATTCTTCTTGAACTGGTACTCTCCTTCCCTTTCTTCTTGGCTACTTTTTCATCGCTGGAAGGCTCTGCATCAATGATGTCACTCAACAGTGTTGCATAACTAGAGTGTGTCTAAGGCCTCTTGAAGTCTCGTCATACTATTCTTCATTTTGGATTATTTCTTGAACTGCCGTCACTTGTTCTTCGGAACAAGTCTCATCCATATTTTCTTGTAGGTGATTGTACGCGATCTTTCCTACAAGTCAAATGCACCAGTTGTATGGTTAGAAACATTTCATAAGGCATATTCATAACGGAAAATTATTTATGCATAAAGATATAATCATGCAACTATTTTAGCCAATACAACATTCATCCATATCTCACAGAAACTTTCTAGATTCCTTCCATCTCTACCATGACATCATTGAGATTATGCACTATTCCAATATGTCGGCAATAAGGTTTCATTCTAGATAAGTAGAAATGGAGTGTTGCATAGCACCATGGGATACTTACCCATCACATGCATATTAGTAGTATACTGTTCATTATTATATCATGCATAATACATTTCACAACTAAACAATGTCATATAAACAACTAGATATATAGGAAAAGACAATTCAAACACTTATCTTTATTTGTTTCGTGGGTAGACTCCTTCTTGCGCCTTCAGCTTTATCATCTTCTTCATTCATGAAATCATCATTTCATATCCAAGTGCTAAGTTGGATAAGAGGTTCTTCAAGAATTGAGTCCTTCATATTCCTCATCGCTTGAGGGATCTTCTTTGACTCATGAGAGCTTGATATTTAGTTGCTCCCATCTTCTTTTCTCTTATTATGAGTCGAGCTTCTTCTTGTGTGCACGCTTCCTAGAGTCTGCTGAAGGTAATCACTTCCTTCTAGCATGCATTCCTTAAATGAATGAATCCCATGATCCTGAGAGGTCATTCAAGGTGGTTATAACAATATCTTGTTCTTATTTGATTGCTTCATCATAGCAACGAACACTTCCTTTTGGTGTCTTCAAGGATTACACATGAGGGATGAGATTATCTTTAATAGAATATACAATGACTCTCTTGGATCTATCCTTAGCCTCATCTCCCTAAGGCTCCTAGACCTTTCTTACTGAAATAATGATCCAAGTCAATTTCTTCAAGGATCATAGAGGTCCTATACTTCCATACTCGGAAGTTGTCAGCTTCACCAAGCTTTTCATCAAGCTGGTGTGATTAGTCATTTTTGAAATGAGAACCTCGAATGTAAATAGAAAAAATTTAGATCTTACCAATTTGAGGTGTTCGTCCTGGTTCTAGAGTTGGCTGATCTAGGGTTTGTCAGAGAAACCCTAATTTTCAAAACTTGGAATTTAAAACTTTTGATTGGATAGAAATATGGGCCTCTTCAAGGTGACTTGTCCAATGTAATCCTTTTTTGAAAAAAATGGAGGGAAGCTTCTGGAACAGGAAGCCCTAGTTTTCCAATTTCTTATATAGAAATACATGATATTGTTTGTACAATATCTTTGAAATTACTACTCCTATGTGTCTAAAACTTTGCACTAGGGTATAATTTTTTGTCCTCTTTCTAACACCATATATTAGAGCATAATTAGTTTCACCAATTGGGACTTATGCTCGTTTTCCCAAGGTGACGTATTTTAGGACTGTTCAGAATAGCGAACTTGTATGGAATTCCACATGTCACTTTTTCACCTTCAGGGTTTGAAACTTTTACCACGGAAATTAAATTTTGTGCCCCATTTGGAACATTTTGAGAAATTTCATTTGGAACTTCGTAGTTCGAGATATAGCAATTTTCCCTTGGTCACCTGTTTAAGGATGAAACCTGGGAGAGGCTGGAACCCTGAATTGGAGGAAGCACATCTCCTAGAATATAGCGAATACGAGGATGAAAAATTTACAAAGGGTTCATAAGGAAATTATCTTCAGTATATAAAAGTTTCAGCTCTCGATCCTTCTCCAATATCTAGATATAGAGAATGCACAAAAATGACTAGTTTTAGTCTTTTAGGGTTTGACTTTCCCAGAGTTCTACCCAACCAAAAACTTCAATCTTGGTCTCTAAGTTTCTATTTTGAGGAGGATAGAAATCCTATGCTGGGATCACTCAAAAATTCCTCTTCTATGAAAATCCCCAGTTTCCCGCAGTAGTGACAGGTCAAAAACTAAAAGTTCCTAGAATAAAATTATGCTTCAATAGAAAGATGCGCCCTTCTGCAGTTGCATAGTGTCTTCTTTTAGAGAGGCTCTGATACCATTTTAGATTTTTAGCATTTAATCAATATGATCTAGGATCTTATCTGAAAGAATAACATGCACAACAATAATCACAAGAGACAAGAGACACGAATAATTTTCCCCGAGGATACCATAAAGGAGAAAACCACACAACTTCCTCAGAGATAGAATGAGTACCAATGGAAAAAGTAAAACCCAAAGAAACAAATATGATCTCCAACATTTGTTATCCCTCTCACTTGTGCGAGCTACTTCTCTCTCACTCATGCACTACTGTTGAGTGAGTGTATGTTTCAAATAGAGAGCCACACTCTCTATTTATACTTGTTTTCCACTTGACTTTTACTCTTACAAGGCTGACCTCACTAGGAGAGTCTAATAACCCTAATACTACTCAACTATGGGGACTACTTGAATTACAATAGAGGGTTAACCTCAATGAATTTACATGACTTTATTATATTGATGACTCTCTCGATCGGAGGAATAAACATCTCTGTCGGGGTACAATGAAATACAATAAGAAATATACAAGTGAATACATTCCGAAGTTACAAATACATCAACATTTAGATATTTCCATCAATTCCAAAGGGGGAGAATTTTGAAAATAGTTGTCATTGATGTCAAAGGAGTTTAGTAATGACAAAGGAATAACCAAAGACGTGATAGTAGGGAAAAATTAGTGTAATGTAAAGGAATAACAAAAGAAGCAATGACATGGCATACATAATGATGTCACATATGTGATGAGGCTAGAAAGACACATGAGGTGCTATCATGAAGTCAGTGTTGCAATCTAACATCATTATATTTGAATTGATAAGGACTATTTATGCATATCTATGTTCAAATGAATAATTGAATCCTTGTGTGTCTAAATCATGAATGGATTGATAGTTTGAATACCTGGACAAATGAATCCACAAATATAATGTGTAGATCCAGTGACGAGATCAAGTTAAGTGAAGTTCGATTGAGCTTGATTGATCAATCAACGCAGAGTCATGGAGTTGCAGTCAGCTTATTTAACAGAAGTTGGACGGCTTAGATTGTATTAAGAAAATAGATCGAGGACAAGGAAAGATTATGCAAAGTAGATGTGTGTGGAAGATAACATTCTGGAGCGCCAAAGTGAAGTTATGTGTTTGATAAATTGATCAACGAACGAAGTTCTGTGTTTTGTTCATAGTAAACCATAATTTCAGCAATCAACCTGGAACTGAAAATTCTCCGTTTGATGTTATTAAGTATTTTATAGTGCTATCTGGCCCTAGCATTCGATAATTGCAAACATGTTTAATTTTTTCAATATTTGTTTTCTCAAGAATGACAATGCAATATTTCACATATCCTCTAAGGTATGTCCCTTTTGTTAAGTCTTGAACTCATAGATCCTAATGTTCAATCCAAGGAAAAACAAGTTAATAAAATGAGGAATCAAATGGTTATTGGTGTCCACAGTTGTGGTCAGTTGGCCATTTTTGTTGACAAGGTCAACATGTATCCTTCGATTTCTTGTCGATGAAGTTGGGATTCTGTTATGTGTAGGGCCATACTGTTCTATGGAATCACCTTCAAAAATATTGGCATTTGTTCCTAAAGCAATTTCGATTATTGATGTTTCTTTTGGCAAAGTTTGTGTAGGGCTGCAATTACAGCATGGTGTTTGTCAAGAATAAAACGAGGGAAAATAATACACTATAAGAAATAAATAATTTTTAATGAATACCTATCGATCTGCAACTTCCAGGAACAAATATCTAGCATATGCACGTTGTTGTTTTAGTACTTGTAGAGAACAAGCATAAGCATAGAATTTGTCACTTGGAAAAAAAGGGATATTTTTTTACCTTTTATATGCCTTGGTGCTTATTGTATCTGGTATTTTCTTGTGTTGATAATTCGCCTTGCTATTTTGTTCTATCATCGATTTTTGCAAAGAAGAATTTGCAGCACTAAAATTGTATATGGAGTACAACAAACACAAGAAGATAAAATCAGATTTAGATTTAGTATAGTATTTAGTGTACATGTGAGTATTCCGAGGTTCCAATACTTTTGTCTCGTTCTGGGGGGAAAAGCACTACTAATTCAAAACCATATAAACATGGCCTCGAATTTTTTGTAGTTTAGTAGATGTTTTGTTTTTCGATCTCTTTGGTGTTGATTTTGTATTGTTGTTTCAAATGGATTAATTTTGCAATTTTGTTAGAGTCTAGTAGTCCCCAAAATGGTGGAATTAAAAAGCATGATTGTTATCCAGGGCCATCCAAAACTAAAGCAAACACTTATTTTCTTTTTTCTTTCTTTCTTTTAATCTCTCTTGATCACCTTTTTTATGTTTTGGTGCTTGGTTTTGTATCCATTGTATTGTGTTATTCCTTGGTATATATGTTATATATGATTTTACCACACTTGGTAGATCACATTTTTATGGCCTTCCATGTCCCTCTGCAAACTCTTTGGACCCCCTTTGCTCGAAACATACTTTGATGATCCAAGAAATCCCCTAAAAAACACATGTTTAAGGCTATAAGTGGGTTTTAGCTTAAATTCCGTGTGTACATGCAACTTTCTCTACCATAGCCTGCGTACATCAAGAAATATGCATAAAAACAAAAAAACATTTGGAGTTTTCCTCAATGAGTCCCGATAAACTTGACTCTTGGCCTTCCATATTCCTGGAAGCGCTCCAAATCCACCCTTCATTATCTATTGAAGGCCTATATATTGAGCCTCTTGGGTGCATTAGAGGAGGAAAACATTTGAGAGCAAGGAAACTATAGTTCATTATTTCCCCATTCATACATGCTTGAGTCTACATCCCTTTGTCCTTTTGAGCACACATTGTTTCCCTTCCCAAGGTTTCCATTTTCTTGTGAGATTTCCATTGATATGGAGGATTGAAGTGGTGGAGGCCCATGTGGAGGACTCGATTTCTCCGTTTCGACGAGGTGCCGACAGTGTTTGCCACTATTATCTTTGTTCATTATTAATAGAAATATCTATTTCTCATCCATTACATCTGTATGACTATGAATATTCTTATCCATGGATTTAGTTGTATTTGATTATACATGTTGGATTTATATATGCTAGAGTAGGCCTAACACTCACATATATCATGCTTTCTTTGTTCATTGTTGTTGAGGATGAATTGTTGGTACAAGCATGGTCGAAAATCTCAATGGGGATCTACTACAACCGTCCGGAATAAGGTATGTTTCATATCCCTTAGTGTTAGTAGCATTTATCTCTCTTGCAATTGAAGTGGGTTGATTTCTGGTGTCATTTAGTTTTTCATGGTCTACCCCAAGCCATAGAATTTTTATCTATGTAGTAGAATTGTCGACTCCACTGGGGAGGTTCCTTGTTTTTATTTGGGGTTTGGGTGCACAATGTGCTTGAATTTATCTCCATTTCTGTGTGTTTCTATGTCAGGTTTAGAAGTATGTTATCCCATTGGTGTCCGGTTGAAGTAATTTGAGTCTTATCCTATCATTTTACCCCCTTTCTCTTGTTGTACGCGGGTCATAGTTGTATCAGTCGCGTATACATGCAGGTTTTCCTTAAACAATCGCATATACAGGTGGTTTTCCTATGAACAGTCATGTATTCCTCTCTTTTGAGTGTGACTTTGATGTTTGAGAGATGTTGGGTGGCTTTTGATTGTTCCTGAGTCTTCTTGGATTCCTTTGATGTCTGTCTACTGCCTTCGTTTTTGAACAAAGACCTTTTTGCGTTATTTTTTAGGTAGAAGTCGTTCTTGTCATATTTCTTTTTTTTGTTTTGATATTAGTGCATTAGACCTTTCTATCTAAATTTCTTGCCTGGCTTGTGTTTGATACTTGCTGCAAGGTTTGGGAGTTATACAGTCTTTCTTTTATTACATTTACATGTCATTTATTATAAAAATATGAAACTATTTTATTTTTGCATGTTTATGCATGATGCACTTGAATGGAATTATTGCTTGCATTAGGTTTTGCTTAGTTGTATAGTGATCATGATTTTATATAGGAATGGTTGCATTGACATTTGAAGGAAAATGTTTGCATCTCATGTAGTGGCATACCCCATTTTCATCATTAAAGACAACTTGCACTTGGAATTGTTTCTTAGGTGTGCATATTTACTTCATTTGTTGAGTCATAACATCACTAGTTGTATGACCATTTCCTTTGAGTAATCACAACCTTAAAATAAACACTTAATCTAAAATGAATTACACTTTTTTATTTGATAGTGGTGCATCAACAAGATTAGGTTTTAGAGTCTTGGAATAGGTTATTATGAGTAAATTTCTCCAAGACTACTAAATAAAAGATAGTAGGTGTCTGTCCAGTTGAAAGAGTGAAATCCTTGGTATAATTAGTGTTCTCAAGAGGCTGCTCTTACACATGACTTAAGCACGAGGAAACGTACACGTTTGTGGTGGGGATAGCTCCTTGCCACTATCTCTACAACACCGGATATACTTCCAGGATCTTATTCGTATATGGGTGCTTTTGAGGTACCTTTGGTTCTTTCGAGCTTCAAGGTTTTTCATCCTTCCCATACTATAGATCTTGCCTATGACTATCCACCTAAGCATTGATTATATTGGGGCGAAATTAGTTTCCTTACCTAGGTATCGCAGGGTGTACTTGTAGAGGTTATTCTGTGAGTATCCTGGCTAGGTAGGGGTCATGCAACATAGTCACTTTACACGTTGAAGCTAAGGGACACTATAATTGGTTACACACCTCTGCTTGTAGTGTATGTGAGTCTCAAACCTATCCTAGGAGAGACATACTTGCTACATTCGGGAGCTCATTTATCCTCACCTTGGCTTGCTTGCACTTGGCTTATATTTTCTTAGGATTTTTCTCTTTGTGCACTAGATTTATTTAGGGTTTGTTATTGGTTGAGTCTTTTTAATTTTGTGGAATCATCTTGGAGTGAGGTCCGAAACCTCACTGTTCTCACCGTTTGGAAGGGCTTTTTCCAAGCATATCTAATACTCCTCCTCAAAAGAGGACTAGAAATGCTAGGCATAGTCATAAACACTTTGATCCACACACTGGTCTCATCATGATTCCTACATATGAGACCTTGGAGGTACCTCCTTCTCCATCCTATAGAATGGGGAATGTGAAGTTTAGTAGACCTGAGACTCCAGTTGTAACCAACCCTCATGGGGGAGGCACTTATTTCAATTCACAACCCCATATGTCAGATTTCACAACTTCTTATGGGAGGTCTTTCTCACATTGTCTGAGTGATGAGACTCACCATATTCCCTCTAGCACAGGTCCTTTTATATTTGGCATGCCAGATATGACCAATAGTTTTCCTCCATTTGTCGTCGATCCTGGTATTGGTCCTAGTGGTGTGCCTGGGGGCACTACTATCCCTTTCCATGCCAATCATATTGGTAGTGGTCATATTGCACCTTCTGAACCCTTTGTGGGAGGATTTACATACCCCTCATCCAGGAATAATAATGGGATCCCTTCTCATGGAGGTGACCCTAGACATGTGAACATTGGATTTACATGATACATTTCGTCATAAGTTCCATTGTCTTTTGCACCTGTTCCTTCGAAATAATTTCTCATGAAACACCCTCCTTATAACCCACATGGTTCTTCAGGATGGACTACTACCTAGCGCCATGTTGGTCCCTCATCTACAGGTCCTGCTTTATGAGGAGGTTATGTGCCTCCTTATATGTTCGGGGGAAAACCCTTGGATCAGTATTATAATTATGGCTATGTAGCACCCCAAACTCAAGGTGTTATGAATTATAATATTCATCTGTATCCTTTTATGGGTCAAGTAGGAAGGGGTTATTATCTAGCTGTCCAAGGACATGGTATTTACAAAAACCAACCCTATGTGAATCAATCCCGTCAGGGATTATGGAACCAAATGGATAAACCTAGGCTCCCTTTCATAGATACTTTGAATCTTCCTGACTTGTCAAAGTTGACCAATGATCCAGTTTCTCATGATCTGATGTGGCTGGTTGTTCCCATTAAGCTTCCTTCAGACATTCCAAAGTTTGAAGGCAATAATGGCAAGGACCCTAGAGAGAATGTTACCACTTTCCACTTATAGTTATATTCTAATTCCTTGAATCACTATTCAGTTCGCTTACGACTAATTCAACGCACCCTAACGAGACCTACGGTGAAATGGTATATAGAGTTTCCAGGCGGAACATATTGGACCTTTAATGACCTAGCCATGACCTTTTTGAACACTTTCAGCTACAAATACGTTACGATGCTAGTACTGAGCTATTGTTGACATTTCGGCAAGACAAAGCCACACATATTTCTCATCATATTCCAGAGTGGTGTAGAGGTAAGAGGTTGATTAAGGCCAATATTTCTCTTAATTTTATATTGGAATGGTTCCTTAAGTCCTTACTGCCATATATCGCGAAGGATGTTTTGACATCCGAAGTTATGTGAGGAACAAGTTATTTTATGAGCTCAACAACTAGACTTGATTTATGCTCACTCTAGGCTCTTATATGAGATTATACCTAATGCTCCATAGTTTAAAAGCCAACCTATGTTTAAACCTAGGCCACATGTCGATGGCATTGTTATCTCCACAAATACTAAATTCATAGACCAGGTTACACATCAAATGATGAATTTTTCTATTGATCAGTCTACGATTGGAAAATATAGGAATTCTTCCAATCCCAACCAAATGACCTATGTGCTTTCAGTACGCTCATCGTACCAAAAGGGTAAACAACAGCCTAGGAAGAATAATAAAAAGGGAAGACATAATCATAGAGGTGGGAATAGGAAGGAGAATGGTAATTATGACAAGAATAGTGGTGATGCTAGGGGAATAAGAAGTATAAACATAAGGTTAATTTCCCTTGCAAACTTTGTCGGGGAGATCACCTCAATTACTTGTTCCCTCTTATCGATGAAGCCTTGAAATTTATTGCATAGAGCCCGACTGTGTTAACGGACCCTTTACCACATAACGAAATTATTAGTTCGAGGAACATGGAATCTGGAATTGATTCTGGTGGGCATTAAAACCCTCTAAATGTTAAAGGTGGCCATGGTTGTATCAACATGATGTCGACCGAAAATATTGTGACATGTGCTAAATATTATGGTTCTTCGTAACCCAATGTGGGGAAAGAGCCTATACCTCTTGAGGTTCCTTTGCATATTGAAAAACCTGAAGGTATACCTCACATTCCTAAAGGAGTCCTAAAGTACACAATAATAATGCTTGAGTTGGCCAAGACTATTCTATTGTCGAGGATTTGGGTCAAATTCCTTGTGCTATGTCAGCTCTCGAAGTCCTTCATACTTACCCTTCACAGAGAAAGTACTTATTGACTGCCCTTAAGATGGTTGATTCTCATCTGTCCACAATGATTAGATTTGAAACCCATGAGGTCCAGCATTGCTTACCTTACCATTTGGATTTCATAGTCCATGTGGAGTGTATGAACAACATGATCAAACACACAGTTATCGATGAAGGCGTTGCGTCATCTGTGATGTATCTAACCTGTTGGAAAGGTATTTGTTTATCCCCATTGTCGAAATATGGGACCATGTTGACTTCCTTTGATCGATGTTATTTTTGACCACATGGTATACTTCCTTCACTTTTGGTTAAGTTTGGAGGGAATACCGTGTCCGTCGAGGTCGAGGTGGTTGATGTGCCCCTCAACTACAACATTTTACTGGGTCGTAAATCGATTTACAACATGAGAGTGATTGTGTCCTCCATCTTCTGTGTGATTTGCTTCCCTTTTGAAGATAGGATTGTCACGTGTTGATACCATGTTTGTTACTATTTTCGAATGATAAATTACTATTTTGACATCAATTTTGTCACCTTTTTGACATATCCCTATCATACGGCTTATCATTCAGCCTCAGGTACAAATACATTTGGAATTTATGCAAATTCTGTTTTATTCTTATTATTTCATGATTGTATTAACCAATTTGATGATATTTGGGAATTTGTTTGATCTGTGAAATTGTTTTACGGGTTATAATATTTGTGCAAAATGATATTGGACACACACCCACGCTAGATATGCACATATCACATCCAACTCACCGTTCAACCCGCTGATCAAACCGCGCATTATTCATTTGCATATTCTTGAATGTTAAGGTTTTCAGTTTCTTTGTTTCCCACGCGCCTGATGATTGGATGATCCTTGCTCTAGAAATCTTTCCATCCTACCTTTTCTATTCGACACCACAACTTATGCCCATATCAGCAAGAAACAATATGCCACAGCCTGCGTGAGTAGAACTGACGAGCGAAAGAGTAGGATAATGATTGTTTGTTGGCACATGATCAGTTGTTTGTAATAATGGTTGACTATTTTAGGAGTGGTCAATCACTGAAAGGGTCGACCTACTCATCCTTGTAAACGCGATATATACATTCCTCCAAGCGAGAGCATAGTTAGCTAGCATGCTAATTAGTCGATGTTAGGAGAAAAACTCGGTAATATTGTTTTGAAATTTACTACAAGTTAATATTTCTGTTGTTCATACATGTTCCCCTCTCTATGAGTTATTGAAGCACAACCTTGATTGTTGAGAGGGACCCTCAACAACTAGCGGTCTCCATTTCCGTGTGTATTTTCGTCATTCCTTTCTTGCAGTTAGCATAGTTCCGTTTCTAGTTTGCTTATGTAATTGAGTTTGCGAGTAATTTTTTGTTTTATTATTTCCTGTAGCATGTGTTTTGTTGTTAATATAGTTTCATTTCCAGTATTACATAACCAATTGCATGCATAGTTCATTTCCTTTCCAGTCTTTTTACAGTTTAATTGTTTGATTTATATTGATAGTTACATAGGATCTAAATTGATTTATATCTTAGATTTAATTTACAGTAGATTTAGTTCCGTTAACTCTTGCTTTGTTATAGATTTACTTTGGTTACACTTTCTATTGTTTCATAATGCAATAAACAATAGTTTCTTTATAATCATGAATTAGTATAAGTCTTTTCGATGTTAGTTTGATTACTGAACGAGTTCATTTACTGCCATTTATGCATCTTGTTTCCATATGCACAAAATCAGCTGATAATTAGATCATTTAGTCCACTTTCCACTATTTTATGTATATAGACTATTATTCATACCACCTGTTCAGCCTTTAATTCATACCATCTATTCAGTCTGTTATCTAGTCTTTCATTTAGTCTTCGATGTTCTCATTTTGTTTTAAGCTCGTTTAAAGGTTATGTTTCTTTGGATTTTGAATTATGTTATGTTTTGGTAATTAGATAATGGTTATACTTACCATTGGAAACTTAGATTAAGCTATTCAAAGTATTTATCAAGTTTCATCCTTATCTTTCACATCTTTTTACCTTAGTATGCCTTGAATTATACTCTATTATGTTCCTTTGGTTTCTGATCTTCTTACTTATTATTGTAGAAACATTTGATAAGTATATCTCCACTCTAATTTATCTTTGTGTATATCTTTGTGTTTAGAGGAGCTTCTTTATTAAGTTTTCTACTTGATTTCTTTATCAAATTTTCGTTATTAAGTTTTCTATTTGCTTCTTTACTAAGTTTTCTTTATTAAGTTTTCTACTTGCTTCTTTCAATTAGTTTTTGCTTGTTTATGAGTTAGATTTTCCCTTACATATGTTTCATATAAGAATTGTTTATTTATAAAATTAATCCTTAAAAAAAATCTTGTTTCTTAATAGATTAGTTGTTTATAACACCTTCCTTAGTTAAGAGTCATTTGCTTATGGAATAAATCACCATGTTTACCATCACCTATATTTGGACATTCCTTAGTTTGCACATATTTGTAGAATTTAAATTAGATTTAGTCCCATTCAGTTTCTTTACTTCTTTTGAAATCCATTTTGAAACTACTCCTTCTCTAGTTCCGATTACAATGAATGCATATCCTCAGAACCCCCAAGGAGAGTGGAACTAGTGGAACTAGATAGTTTAGTTTAACTGCTATGTAATTTTTATTAGTTGCATGTATAGTTTAGTTGTTGAAGTTTGTAAAGCGTATCAAGTTGTTGTAATCTTGTTTCCAATATTATAATGCCTTGTATAGTTAGTTTCTAAAGTTGTTTATGAAGCTTTCTAATTCTTAGATTAAGAAGTGGAATAGTTGAGTAATATGAAGTTTACTTTCTTAGCATATTATTGTTTAAATCTTTACTTTTCAGTATTTGTTTATAGAGTAGAGTAGTATAGGTTGATACTGCTCTAGTCTAATACTCTGTTTTGGTTTAAGGACCTTAATAGTTGACTTTCTAGGAGTTTGACTTGGTTTTTAATTTTGAAAGATCTTTCGATATTTTCTTTGTTAAAATATTTCCATGACACCCTACGAACCCGTCTACCTTCGCATATATTTTGCGTCAACTCTAAGTTTACCAACCTCGGTCGATAATTAAATATTTGGTGAATTAATTAAGACATTATAATACCCAACATTTTTGGCGCCGTTAACGGGGAGTTGTTCTGTAAGGTAGAATAGATAGAATTTCCTTATGAATTTTAGTAATAGGCTGGTGGTGGGGGAGCGGTAAGACGAGAGGTAAGAACCAACACATATGTTATAATAGGCGCCCCCAAATACAACAATAGTAGTAGCGGTAGCAATACTAGTAGCATAGGTTTTCCTTCACTTTAGTTTTTCATGAATAGACCTAGAGATTCTAAGGGTAGATACGTTAGAACAAGTTCTCAAAACCTTATTAAAATTCCTGCTAACCTCTACGAGGGACAAAATACCCCAACCACTAACTCAGCATAAAGGTATCAGAGAAACCACATAGGAAGTAGTTCTACTTGGAGACCTAAGGACTTTATAGGAGAAACGATAGATGGTGAACAAATCCTGGCGGGAAATCCTAAGGACCCCATTTCTGAAGAAGTCCAGGAGGGTCAGCCATTGGAAATCCTAAAT
This sequence comes from Pseudotsuga menziesii, assembly GCA_001517045.1. Classification (NCBI taxonomy): domain Eukaryota; kingdom Viridiplantae; phylum Streptophyta; class Pinopsida; order Pinales; family Pinaceae; genus Pseudotsuga; species Pseudotsuga menziesii. Next base: position 60,843 of record LPNX010975288.1, on the reverse strand, counting down.
CCTCCACTAGTGCAGAAACTGAACAATAAAACTTTCTCATTAGTAGGGGATCCTAACTTTGTTAATTTCATTGATCCTTCGTAGGTACAAGCTCTCTTTGGCAGCTCAACAGATACAGTTATTTCACAAATTGAAACCTCCACAATAGTACCTACCATCCCTATAGAACCTAATAAGAGTATGGTTGATCGAAGGAAGATTTCCCCCGAAAAAGAATGGTGGGACGACCCATTATCACCTCAAAAGGAGCCCCCTATGTATACACTCTTTAGGAATCAAACCTACACGGAGAGACAAGAATAGAATGAAGATCATGACGAGGTTAGAAATGATGAAGGAGAAGGAGAAAATTGAACTGAGACTACCTTTGGGTTCCCTATTTTAGACACTGCACAAGATGTAAATATGAAGAACATCCCTCCTTCCTGCTAACCTAATTTTTACGGAAAAAGTAATGAAGACCCGGACCCTTTTTTGTTCAAGTTTGACATCCTCTGTGGAAGTTATAACTATCTAGAAGATGCACACAAATTAAAACTCTTTCCTGCTACACTGAAAGAATCCTCTTTAATATGGTTCATGGGATTAGAAGAATATAGTATCAGGACCTAGGAAGATATGAAAACTACATTCTTGTGGAAATATCAAGAGTATTACAAACCTAGAGATTCTCAAAATGATATTTTTAAGAAGCAACAACTCGAAGATGAGAGCTTGGAAGACTATCTCGAAAGATTTATGTTACGGAGAGAAATTCCTATGGCTTGGGGTACCACAATAGACAGCTTGACTCCAGAAATCAATCCTTTCCAATATGCAAGAGAAATCAAATTTCTAACACTAAAGGATCAAAACTCGTACCTTATTCCGGACAGTTGAAGTAGATCCCCGTTGAGCTTTCCAACTCCATCTTGAATTGATAAATTACTTCCTCAACAATTAGTAAACAAGACAAGCATGCTATATATATTGGTGTTAGATCTTCTCTAGCATATATAATCAACAACGTATAAGCATTTGAAATCATCCATGGATAAAATATTCATTCAAACATACATTATTGGACAGGAAAAGATATTTCTATTAATATAAAATCAGAGATTACAATGAATACAACCTCTGTCGGCACGTCTGTGAATCAGAGAAACTGAATCCCCCACTTGGGCCTCCACCACCTCAATCCTCGATCTCTTGATAGCAAGCTCACAAGCAAAAGGCAAGCTTGGGAAGAACACCAAAGTGCTCCAAGGGACAAAGGGATGCAGACTCAAGCATAAGTCCCACCAACAATGGACTATAGTTTATTTTCTCTCAATTCTCACATATTCCTCAATGTATCCAAAGGGTTCCTTATATATCTCTTCAATGGGGCAATGAAGGGTTGAATCCGAGTGATCTCAAGGCATATTGAAGGCCAGGAGACAAGTGAGTTAGATCCATGTCAAGGAAAACTCCAAAATAATTTGGCCTTTTGCACACATCCTGATGTACGCAGTTTTAGGGGTCAAACCCACGTATATACGCGAGAAAGAGTTTAAAAGTCGCATATAGAAATTTAAGCATGTTTTTAGGGATGATCTTGGAAACATCAAAGGTATAAAAAAGGTCCATGGGGTCCAAAGAGTCTGCAAAGGGACAGGGGAAGGCCATACAAGTGTGATTCACCAGGTGTGGTAAAATCAGCTATAACAGATGCCCCCTAATGTGTGAGGTCAGAGGGGTCATATGATGGCTGAAATACATTATAAGTTCATCCAAGAAGTGGAGTGGTGAAGAACCCAGTGGAAGACCAAGCACCCAATCAGAATAGTACCATTATACAACTCTGCATATAACTGCAAATACATATAGCAGTCCTGGATACATAAGAGTACAATGGCCATGAATAGGTATGATACAAAATATGACATAAGTGGTCATCGCCACATACAATATTCATAGATCAGAATCTCCATGATGAAGATATACAAAGGATCAAGATCTCCATAATGGCTGAAGATATACAATGGATCAAGATCTCCATAATGGCTGGAAATGTCTGACATATATTGGAGTCAAGTCATGAGAGTTGAAATCTCATGAACACTGGCTCGATCAAGGAGGTAGCATATAAGAGATGCCACCAATATGGAAGGTCTTCTACACAAACCGTGATGAGTACAAGTCCTACTATGTGAATAGAGGTGTCGAGGTCGAACATAGTAGTCCATCGTCTGATTACCGGTCATTGATGTATACTGTTAACAGATGCGAGATCACCCCTTGATAATGATAATGGGAATCAAGGTACTAGAGTAAAAAATAACAAGTGTGAATAAATGTGTTGAGGTCGAACACTTGAGAGAATCCATTGATAAGGGGACATTGATGTATTCCCAAAGAACTATCGATGGTGAGAGAACCTACCACTGATGACTACAAGTCTCAAGGCACTCAAAAATGACTCTAGATTCCAATCCCAGAAAAAATGATTTGAAGTGAATGGGATGAAATCTACTGGAAGGAGGGCATTAAGGTATCCCCCATCATCCAACATGAGGTACTCAGCAAAGCTGTATAATGTGGAAGGACTCGATCATAAGGTGCATGAACGAGTAACTATACCAGGAATGGCCGACATGCAAAGTTAGGATAACTGAGGAATGGTCGACTTAGGTTTCAAATTCTTTCGAAAAAGAGCATAACGACGAATGGTGATTGAATGTAGGTAGCATAGACTTGATATACAAAACTAGGACATCTCTGCAACATAGGAGGCATCGACAGAGGCTCCATAAGGACTGTAATCTTAACCAGTTGGTGGAGATAAACTCAGATAAATGAGTACAACTCCTAAAGTCAAACTATAAACCCAACCAATGGATGTGATATACAGTGCTCTGTTCGAAGACGACACGACTCGATAGCTTCCAAAGATAACATCTTTCCTTGTCCGACTTTTTGGTTTTTTAAATTTTTTTTGGACTTTTTCAAATATTTAAAAAGCTTGAAAAAGAATAAAACTTCTTTATAGTTACAGACTAGGAGGAGACGAGTGTCATATGGGCCAAAAAACTAGTTCCAAGCAGTGGAACATACCTATGCTCAATGCAAGGATACATGTGTAGGATAGCGACACTCGGGGGAAAGTCCCCTCCCGGTAAAATAGGGAATCAAGCTGCAAAGGATATAAAATATGGCTCTGCATGGCTAGACATGAGACAAGCTCGGGCTATATGGCTGAAACTCAAAGTCATGGAAGCCAGCATAAGGCTCAAGAAGGTAGGAAAAGTTCATGATAATGTAATTACAACTTGACATAAGGGAGTCCTGAGGGAAATAGGCCAGCAAAATATCAAGAGGAGTATGAGGCTCTTGCGAAATGTCATGGTAATACTGTACAACGGACTCCCACACCCTAAGGGACAAAATGTCAGTATGGGCACCAAATGAAAATAAGGCTCTAACTAGGACACCCATGTATAAGAAAGTTCTATCATTCACATAGTACCACTTCTAACAGCAACATGAAGGTTCAGTGATACCATGGAATGGGTTCGTACCTAAGGATAAGATGGAACGGTCATAAGGCAATGCATAAGTGCAAGCGGATGTGATATCCTAACCTATATGCTAGTTTAGACATAATACTTGTGATAGGAATGAACAAATCAAAACCTTGGAGAGAGTGTACAAAAACTGGACCCTACATGACAACCATATTAGTCCAAAACAACCCAAAATAGTCAATAAAGAATCCAAACTATAGGATACAAGGAGGAATGATCATGACAACTGCACCGAAAGGAAACAATGCGGTGAACGATGGGACATAAAAATGAAAGTAAGGTGTAGACCCAAAATTCACGCATCCACCACCATCCCCGTGAGGGTGACCACTAGTGTAAAGACCAAGTGAAGGGAACAAAAATCCTCCACCAATGGAGTAGAGGATAGAATATGACCATTCCTAAATCTATGAGCATGGTAAGGGGCTGTGATGCCCCCAAGTCTGACACCAGGGTCCTTACTAGGACCAAGGACGGGTGATAGGATACCAAGCATGCCAAAAATAAAAGGACTCAAACTCAAGAGAGCATAAATATACTCAAGTAACCACGATCTCAAAGGCCAATTAGTGCACAAAGAGCACACTCCTAAGAAAATCTACAACCAAAATACAAGCAAACCAAGGGGAGGATATGTGAGCTCCAGAATGCAGTAGGTATGTCTCTCCTAGGAGAGTCTCGAAACTCCCATACACTACAAGCAGAGGTATGTAACCAATTATAGTGGCCCTCAGCTTCAACGCATAAAGTGAATGTGATGTTCGACCTCTACCTGGTCGGGACACTTACAGAATAACCTTTGCAAGTACCCCCTCGATAACCTAGGTAAGGCAACTAAGGTCACCTCAATATAATCAATGCTCAGGAGGATAGTCACAGGTGGGATCGACTATATGGGTAGGGTAGCAAAGCCCAAAACTCTCTAAAGAGCCTCCAGATACGAATACAATCCTGGAAATATCTTCGGTGCTACTCAGTTATGACTAGGGGTCATCTCAATCAATAACCGCTCACACTGCCTCATGCTTAACTCCCTTGTAAGAGGAGGATCCTGAGAAACACTAATTATAAAAAGGAATTTCACACTCTCACCTGGACAGAGACATACATGTTGTTGTTTAATGGTCTTGGAGAATTTACTCACAATGAATTATTCCAAGACCCTAAAACCTAATCTTGTTGGTGTACCCTATCAAAGGAAATAGGGTAATCCATTTTAATTAAGCGTTGATTTTAATTGGCTGTAATTACTCAAAGGGAAATGGCCGTGCAACTAATGACATTATGACTCAGCAGTGAAATAAATATGCACACCATAACAAACAATGCTAAGTGCAATCTTTGTCAAATGAAAAACGGGTATGCCACTACATGAGATGCATAAATATATATTCCTTTCTGAATGCCAATGCAATCCTTCCTATATGAAAGCCTAACTAAAACTCTCATCCAAGCAATCCAATGCAAGTACCTCCTCAAATCCATATCTAAGATGCAACTAAGAGTGCAACTACATTGTATTTTCCAATATAAAAGAATGAAAAATGCAATAAAAGTCATCTAAAACTCCCAGTCTCTGCAACAAGTATAAAACACAAGCCCAGCAAGACACCGAGACAAAAAAGAGTAATGCACTAATGGAAAAACAAAAAGGAATAAATGACTAAAACTACTTTCAAAGAAAAATCAATGAAAAAGCGGTATCTGGTCACAAAAGAAGCATCCAATAGACAACATCAGACCCAAGGAAGACCCAACCACACTCACAACCCACCTAAGAACTTCCCACAACATCAAACTCACCAAAAGGGAGGATGTACGCAACTGTTTAAAGAATAATTGCGTATATACGGGACTTTTGGCCAAAAATCTGCGTATGTACGCGACTTTTAGCCAAAAATCTGCATATACAGAGAAGACAGTGGTAAAAAGTAGGCCAAGGGTCAAACCAATAAAGGGGAGTGTCAATGGATGAACATCCTATAAAATGCAACACAGAAACAAGGAGAAACAAAGAGCAAGTCAAGAATATCAAGCCCATTGTGCCCACAAACCCCAAATAAAAACAAGGAACATCCCCAGTGGAGTCACCAATTCTGTTACAGAGAGAAATTCCTATGGCTTGGGGTACCACAACAGACAGCTTGACTCCATAAATCAATCCTTTCCAATATGCAAGAGAAATCAAATATCTAACACTAAAGGATCAAAACTCGTGCCTTATTCCAGACGGTTGAAGTAGATCCCTGTTGAGCTTTCTAACTCCAGCTTGAATTGATAAATTACTTCCTCAACAATCAATAAACAAGACAAGCATGCTATATATATTGGTGTTAGATCTACTCTAGCATATATAATCAACAATGTATAAGCATTTGAAATAATCCATGGATAAAATATTCATTCAAACATACATTATTGGACAGGAAAAGCTATTTCTATTAATATAAAATCAGAGATTACAATGAATACAACCTCTGTCGACACGTCTACGAATCAGAGAAACTGAATCCCCCACTTGGGCCTCCACCACCTCAATCCTCCATCTCTCGATAGCAAGCTCACAAGCAAAAGGAAAGCTTGGGAAGAACACCAAAGTGCTCCAAGGGACAAAGGGATGCAAACTCAAGCATAAGTTCCGCCAACAATGGACTATAGTTTCTTTGCTCTCAATTCTCAAATATTCCTCAATGTATCCAAAGGGTTCCTTATATAGCTATTCAATGGGGCAATGAAGGGTTGAATCTGAGCGATCTCAAGGCATATGGAAGGCCAGGAGACACGGGGGCTTCACTTATTGACCAATATCCTATCACGTTAGTTCATATTGTGGGTTTTAAAATTATCAAAAATTGAACCAATATATTGCAGGTATTGGGGGGGTGAGGGGTTTAAGGTGGGGGTGGGTAGGGTGGTTTATAGGGATTGAGGTATAAAAAGGGGTGAGGAGGAGGTTTTAAGTATTGGGAGGGGGTTTCAACAAAAATACTTTGGGGCAATATCTCTGGAAATTAAGGGTATTCTTTAATATCCCACGATCGCACGTGCTATGTGAGAGGTTCACTAAGTGAAGTCCCCGTGCCAGGAGACAAGTGAGTCAGATCCATGTCAAGGAGAACTCCAAAATAATTTGGCCTTTTGCACACATCTCGATGTATGTGGTTTTAGGGGTCAAACCCATGTATATTCGTGAGAAAGGGTTTAAAATTCACGTATAGAAATTTAAGCATGTTTTTAGGGATGATCTTGGAAATATCAAAGGTATAAAAAAGGTCCATGGGGTCCAAAGAGTCTGTAGAGGGATAGGGGAAGACCATACAAGTGTGATTCACCAGGTGTGGTAAAATCAGCTATAACAATTTATTTATACACTACATAAATCTAAACATAATGATCTTTGAGAAGATGTAGTACGAACACTCTTCCTTATGGGAATCTCAGAAGACATGGTAGAAATCCTTAATCTCATGGAATATGGTGATGTCTCCCACAAATATTTTGCACAATTTGGGGAGATGTGTAGAAATTACTCTAGAAGTAGGGGGAAAGTTGGGAGGAATCTTCGAGAACCTTATAATAAGAATATAAAAGGAAATACTCCTAGTTCAGGAGGAGTCACAAGGATAGAATTAGGAAACCTATTGGAAAATTTCAAAATTGATATTTTAGGAGCAATGAGTTCCCAACTAGTTGCGTTACAAGCTACGAAAAGACAAGAAGAGGAACATGCAATGATGAGCATCTTCTATTCAAGATACATAACTAAACATCCCCAATGGGAATGCCCATTAAATAACATCTTCGTATGTCATATATGTATGGAAGAGCATCCAACAGATGATTTCCCATCATTACCTGGGTTACAAGCCATATATAAAAGTGGGCACATTGGTGAAACATCGAGAAGGACTCCTTGGCAACGAAGGGACCCGCCTCCCTATCAAAATTTGTCACCAGAACCCCCACCTTATTACCAACCCTAGAAACCATCTCAATAGTGGAATGCTACAAGTTGGCATAATTGGCCACCCCAGTATCCTCCTCCTCCTCAATTTCCTCAGTAAAAATATTGGCCACAGGGGTGGAGGGGATAGTCCTACCCCCAGTCACCTCCTATCTCTACTCATCCTTTTCCACAACATTCAGCCAATACCCAGCCATTGTTACCAAGATTTGTGCCTCCAATCCCCCTTATTACACAACAACCTCATCATTTCCAAAATACAAACCCTCCACAACCTACATTATTAGTTGCGCAACCGATACCTAATACAAATAATAAGCCAAATCAAGCTCTTAATAGCATTGAGTTGCTAACTCTCCCATCCTACGTTATTTCGACTATACTTGTACAAGAGATACCATTACGATTTGGAAGAGCTGTGAATGACAAACCCAAGTGATCGGTCATCATTTGTGAATAAAATGAAGAAGTAAAAGACCCTAATGAAGTAATGAATGATATTATCCTGCAGGATGTGCCAAATATTTCAATGCATACCCATCCACAACAAGAACCCATTCAGGAACAAATGATTCCTCCATTTTCAGAATGATTAGCAATAGAAAAACCTGTATTCCATCTTGAGTATGACATTTTGAATGAACTAAAGAATATTTTTTTCAAAATTCCTCTATTACAGGCTATTAAGGATATACCAATTTACAACAAGGTAATAAAGGAACTATGTATTAAATTCCCAAGAAAGAAACAAAAGGACCCTCTGACAATTCATGTTATAGGATATATGTCTGAGTGTATGACAGACCAGTCTTGGATTGCAAAATATACAAATCCAGGGGCCCTAGTAGTAACTATTATTGTAAATAATACCACCATAGATAATACAATTATCGATTTAGGATCTACCATTAATATGATGACCACTGCAATATTAGAAGCTTTACAGTTGGGACAATTTCTCTGACCAACCCCCTCAATTCTGGAACTAGCAGACCGTACTACGCTAAAACTTGTTGGAGTTCTAGATGATATTGTTGTATCAGTAGCCTCATGGGAATATCTTGTTGATTTCATGGTAGTAGAATCAAAAGACCCTTCTAAGGGGCATCCTATTATACTGGTAAGACCATGGTTGGCTACCGCCAATGCCTTCATAGGATGTAGGGACGGGGAAATGGCCATTTCTAATGGGTTGTCCACAAAAAAACTAGCTTTATACCCCCTAGCACAACCGGTAACTGAAACCTTATGGTGATTAGATTGCCCCTTTGGGGATGAAAATATTTAGGATCTCTTCTTTCCTAGTGATTACTCCTGGGCACTTCAGGAGCATACTACTAAGAATGTGTTAAACCAATTTGTCTCTTCAACAACTTGTATATATTTTCCTTAGTATTTTTCTCAACTTGATCAAATTTTCGGGGAAGATTTTCAGCAAAATATAGCTCTCTCAACATTCGTAGAAACACCACGTGTCTTTGCAATTGAAGAGCGCATAGGGTCTTATACCGTTCCTTGTGAGGTTAGCTATGGAAAAGTTTTACACATAAATGCAGGGTTAACCGAGAGTCAACAAGAATAATTACTTAAGGTCCTTAAAAGCCAATCTGGACCATTTTCATCGGAATACAATGACATGAAAGGTATACACCTTGACACTTGTATTCACCATATTTACATGGATGCCAGTATATCCCCTATAAGGAAACCTCAGAGGAGGATGAACCCTGCTTTGAAATATATAGTGAAAGAGGAGTTACAAAAACTTCTCAATGTTGGTTTCATCTATCCTACCTCCGACAATAAATGGGTGTCTCCTCTAGTGGTAGTCCCAAAGAAAGTCACAGGGAAATGGCATATTTGTGTTGATTTTAGAGAGTTGAATAAGGCCACTCTTAAAGACTACTTCCCTCTGCCCTTTATTGATCAAGTGTTAGATACTCTGTCTGGTAAGCAATATTTTTCCTTTCTTGATGGGTATAGTGGATACAATCATAATTTAATATCACTTGAGGATCAAGATAAGACACTATTACATTCCCTTGGGGAACATACGCTTACAAAGTTTTTCCATTTGGCTTATGTAACGCACCTGCCACTTTTCAGTGAGCAGTCTTAGGGATTTTTGTCAATCTTATACATGACTGTGTAGAGCTGTACATGGATGATTTTACAGCCTATGGTAATACCTTTCAAGAGGCCCTTGATAACCTTGAGAAGGTCCTGATTCGATGTCAAGAAACAAACCTAGCCCTTAGTCACGAAAAATGTAAAATGTTATTAACATAAGGTATAATATTGGGGCATCATGTTTCTTCCCAAGGAATCAAGGTAGACCCTACTAAAATAGAAGTAATTGTTGCTCTTCCCTCTCCAAAAACTCAAAAAAAGGTAAGCAGCTTTCTTGGCCATGCAGGATATTATCGTCGTTTTATTGAAAATTTCACTAAAATAGCTGCACCAATCATTTAAGCTGCTTACAAAGGATGTAGAATTCCAATGGACTGAATCTTGTCAAAGTTCTTTTGAAGTTTTAAAAGCTAAATTATTAGTGGCACCAACACTTAGGGGTCTTGACTGGTTCCTTCCTTTTCATATATCCATGGATGCTTCTGATACGGCCATAGGAGGAGTTCTAGGCCAAAAAGAAGGCCAATTATCTTATGCCATTTACTTTGTTAGCAAGAACTTAGCTCCTGCCGAATTGAATTACACTGTCACTAAAAAAGAATTCTTGGCGGTAGTCTATGCCATTAATAAATTTCGTCATTATACTACAAGATATGCATTTTTTGTGCATATAGACCATTCTGCCATCATATTTTTATGAATAAACCAATTACCAATGGTAAAGTGACCCGATGGCTTCTTCTATTACAAGAATTTAATATTACTGTTGTCGATCGACCTGGTAGAGAAAATTTGGTAGCAGATTTCCTCTCTCGTATTCAACATGATGATGGTGCTAAACCTGTTGACGATACTTTTCCCGATGAAAATTTATTTGTTGTGTCTCTCCAAACCCCTTGGTTCACAGACATCGCCAATTATTTAGAAACTGGGAAATTACCAAACCACCTGTCCCCACACGAGAAACGTCGCATTATAGTTCAGATCTCTAACTATTCCTGGGTTGATAATGACCTCTTTCGCACTGATCCAGATATTATTATTAGAAGATGTGTACGAGAGGAAGAGATGATAGAAATTCTTCGTGCATTCCATGATGGGCCATGTGGGGGACACGTTTCTGACAAGTGGATGGCATACAAAGTATTGCATTTTGGTTATTACTGGCCAAGCATTTTTAAGGATGTTGCCAGATATGTTAAAGGATGTGATAGTTTTTAAAGAATGGGTAGACCTACGTCATCTGACGAGATTCCTTTACAACCTTAGGTGATGATTGAACCTTTTGAGAAGTGGGCTTTTGATTTTGTAGGACCAATTTCTCCCATGTCTCGTAAGAAGAAATATATCTTGGTTTGCACAGACTACGTTACCAAATGGGTAGAAGCTAAAGCTTTCTTTAGGGCCACAGAGAAATATGTGGTAGAATTTATATATGAAGAAATAGTCACTCTATTTGGGGTGCCAAGAGAAATCATCACTGACCAAGGCTCGCAATTCACCTCTAAATTAATGAAAGAGCTTACCACAAAATATAGTATACGACATTGTAAATCCTCACCTTACCATCCACAAGCTAATGGCCAGGTAAAATCAACCAATAAGGTATTGAAAGCTATATTAACTAAAACTATTCAACTACATCATAAGGATTGGGCAGATAGACTCCTAGAGGCCTTGTGGGCCTATAGGATAACATGGAAAAACACAACAGACACACCCCTTATGACACTACAACAAAAACTGGATTTAGCGTCGAATTTAGCGCCAGATTTTAGTGTAATTTTTTCCCAATTTTGGTGAACAGTCCGGCGCTAAACTTGGTGCTATTGTACAATTTCATAAAACGCCATCTATTGCATCTTTTTTTTCTTCCTTTTTAACATCCATTTTTGCGTCCATTTTTGCACCCAATTTTTTGCATCTTTTGTTACGCCCAATTTTGCATCTTGTATTGCATATTTTTTTGTGTCATTTGTTACATCCTTGTTTGCACCCAGTTTGACGCTCAATTTTGCATCCAATGTTGCGTCTTATTTTGCTCCTTTGTTTTCATCGAGTCTTGCACCCAATTTTGCACCATGTTTTGCATCAAATTATGTGTCCAAGTTTGCATCTAGCGTTGCATCTAAATTTGGGCCCAATATTGCGTCTAGTTTTGCATCCAATTTTAGTTATAATGCTGCATCCCTTTTTTCATCTAATTTTGCATCTTGTTTTATGTCTTTTTTGTATCCATGTTTGTGCCTAACGTTTCTTCTTGTTTTACGTCGTATTTTGCATCTAGGTTTGCACCTAGTGTTGCATCTTGGTTGATGTCTTTTTTGCATCTATGTTTGAGCCCAATGTTGCACCCAGTGTTGGGCCTAGTGTTGTGCCTAGTTTTGCGCCCATGTTTGTATCTAATATTGCATCTATTTGTTGGTACAATGTTGCATCCCATATTGCATTCAATATTACGTCTAGTTTTACATCCAATGTTTCGTCCCATCTTGCATCCAATATTGTGTCTCGTTTTAGGTTTTTGTTTGTGTCAAGTGTTGCTTCCAGTTTTGCACCTGGTGTTACGCCTGTTTTTATGTCCATCGATACACCATATTTTGTGCTCAATTTAATGTCCAATTTTACGTCTAGTTAGGAGTCCACTTTTGCATCTATTATTGCATCTAGTTTTGAGTCATTAATTGTGTCTAGTGTTGAGTCTTCTTTTGCATCCAATTTTGCTTTTACCATGACATCCATTTTTGTGTCCACATTTGTGTCTGACATAACATCCACTTTTTCATCCACTTGTGTGTTTGGTGTGACATCCACTTTTACATCTTGTTTTGCATTTAGTGTTGCGTCTAATATTGCATCCATCTTGCACTACTACTTTTTTTACCTTTAGAAATACACTGCAATATCATTAGGGCATGGAGGAATTGAACCACCAACCTCCTGCTTGTAAGGCAGGCGCTCTTCCATTGAGCTAGCACCCTTTAAGAATCAGGAAGAGGAGCAATATTAACACATATTTCATCATTTGAATTCTAATAAAAGACAATAAGATCCAAAGACAGTGATGCTTAAAATCCAGTTTATTTTTCCAAACACATTAATAAGCACAAAAATCTAGCGTGATCAGGCAACAAAATATCCTAAACAATTACACAATCTATTGAAGTGGTTCGTAAAAGGGTCTTAGAGAACAAGATAATGTATTGATGCATACCTAATAACCTAAACTTGAGAAGGACAGAAATTAAGGATGTGTTTAAGAAATAGTTGTAGAATCCAATTGAGGATTGTGTGTTGCTACATAAATGTTTCTATTTGTTGATTATGTGATTTTGTTCAACAATGGGATGGTAAGAGAAGCACTCATGAATGGTTATTAAAAGAAGATGCCTACCTCAAGATTCTTTAAGCCTCACTTGAAGTCTAGTTGTTGTTTCAATTTTCATCGTGCTAGGAATAGGCTATTCAGTTTTGGTGAGACCTCTGGATTTACATGGACAACAATAAAACCCTGATTGTGATGAACGAAATAATTTCATCTGCACAAGTGAACTTTCGATTATATTAAAAACAAATCTTCGTGAATGAAATAAATTGACCACAGCTTGAAAACTATAGTGTCATCATGTTAGTGCACTTGATTAAGCATCCTATTTTGACAGACTCTTGAAGACTTTATTCAGAAGTTCAGATACTCTCTTTGACAACTAAATACGTAGATGTTCTCTTTTACAACAAAAATAAGGTTATTAAACAGAATCTGGATTGAAAATATTTAAGTGCACATAACAAGATACATGGACTCAAAATTGTTTTTAGTTAATGTTGTTTCTAGATGGTACATTTCATCTTCATAAAGCTATTGTCTAAACTGTTGTCTTTGGTTATTTCAGTCATTCTGAATCTTAACCTCCTTTCGTAAACAAGCTAGTACATTTTTTTTCTGGAACATTTCCTAAATGTTTACAACACTGGAGTCAGATTGTTATTGATATGTTGTGCAGGACCTCTAACCCTCTAGAATATAGACATGTATGCATGACCAATTAAAATGTTCATAATGACCAACCAGTTCGAATTAGTGTTTTAACATTCCTTAAAGGAAAAACAAATAAAGTGGGAAGGCTAGGTTTACCATTTGTAAGGAGACTACTATTATCCCCAAGAAAGAGAGAGAGAATTAGTTAATTATTTTGTCCCATAACGGACCACAAATATCAAAACATTGTCAGTGTAGAAACCACTTGTCACTAATTAGATGCCTTCCAATATTCCAATAAATTACCTAATCTCCTCAATGGACCCTTATCCAAGGTTCGTTCCATTTTAGATATCAAATGTTCAGCCTATGAGGATTGGAAATCCCAATATTATATAGACCTTTACTTTGGTCTGGTCATGGAATCCATCCAACAACCCACTGTGGTCAATCAAATCCCTTTCCTAGACTACAAAGATCAATATGGATTTCTTTATAAGTTGAATCAATTGTGTGTTCCATCTAGATCAACTTCCCTTCTGCTTATCAAGGATCTTAAAGTCATAAACCCAAATCTCTTGAGCATCAAGAGAGATCATACTTCTTGAGGTATAATTTTTTTATTATTTACTCACATGTCATGTATTAGTTCCTTCATATTAAATGATAAAAAAATTACACCTAATGAAATTTAATCCCTTTAAGTGCTTGAAGATCTGGGCTTAAGATGGATATACACTGGTTACATCACATTACATACATGCAATCAAAGAATAACCTACAGGTCCTTAAATAGAAATATGTGTTCACATCTATCAACACTTCAGATTCTGCATGTACTTGAACTCTATATTAAAACATTGAGGAGTGCAAATACTGCATGGTACAAGGTAATTCAAAGATGGATATACATTGGTTACATCACAATATAGATCTGCACTCAAAGAATAACCTACAGGTCCTAAAACAGAAACATGTGTTTGCATCTATCAACACTTCAGATTCTGCATGTACTTGAACTCTGTATTAAAACATTTAGGAGTACAAATACTGTATGGTACAAAGTAACTGAGCTTAATAAATCTGCAATTTGGAAATTATGGACAGCAAGCAAATCTTGAACAGAAAATCACACTAATATATCATTGGAGGAAATTAAAATGGTAGCCAACACACAGGTGTCCTAAAAAGGGGTTGACACCACCATCCATGGCATCCTACTAACAAAATTTTCTAAGCCAGTATAACACACTATCAACTACAACTTGATCGAGGGAAAATGGACATTGTTCTTGTTGGGCTAAGAAATGCGCTTCACCAACTTGAAAATGTCACGCTGAAAGTCTAGTGGATGGCTCAAATCTACATGGCCCTAGGGATGACAACCTACATTTAGTGTATCCAGGATTCCATCTAGACTTTCTTCTCCACAAGCTTGGATGTTAGAACTTAGGAGATCAGGGATCCCTCTTATGCTCTTTGACCAAGATTATACAGCCAGACTGACTCTTCCTGGCCACACCAAAAAGGACATCATCTTCCAATGCATTGTATATTTCACAATGATTGGTACCTTTGATGGGGATATCATCCCTTGGCCCCCATACTCATCACTAGCAGCCAGATCAGGCACTGCTTGACATCATCTCATCTTGTTTAGCATTGAGTTCCTTCTACTTTCAACACTTTAGCTATTTCACGTCGTCTTTTTGTGTACCCACACTTTACTTCTTGTGCTTCTTAAGTTACCTCTATTAGCTAGTTTATTACCTGTTAGTTATGACATTAAATCTCCTTATTTTGGCACTGTTCTATGAGATACTTTTGCAATCCCATGTTGTACCTTAACTTTTAGTTTTTGGATGTAATTTTTAGACATGTTGGCATACTTTTGTGGTCATTTTTCAAACACTACAAAATTACCTATCTTATTTTATATCTCTCTATAAGCTTCTCTAAACTCATTTGGTTGCGTTGATGCTATAGTTGTTCCTGTTGCTTGTTTCCATCCTCCATGACAACTTGTTGATTCTTAGAGGTTCCAAGCAGGGAAACCCTTTCTTTACTATGTTCTTTCATATTTCCAAATGATTCCATACATATTGTGGAAGTTTTTGCCTATTCTTGATGGTAGCCCTAGCTTCCCTTCTCACTGAATGAGCCAGGAACAATACATCCTACAACTCTAATTGAACTCCAGTTTCACTCTTCTGCATCAGTGTTTGGATCTCCTCTCTTCATTGTCTTCCCTTTGACCCTGCTCTTCAGTAATTAACCTTTTTATTCTTTCTAAAATGGTAGATATATGGTGGTTCCAACTTCATGTGTGATCTACAAATGTAAGAAAGAAAAGGAAAAACATTGTTGCTTTAATAAAGGTGATTTTTTTACAATAAGTTACAAAGAGCCTTTGCAAGGAAAATATCATGTCCATCTCTTTTGAATCTATAGCTTATTGCAAGTAAAATATCTTATCCATCTCTCTTGAATCTTGTTGAAGCTGTTTGTGATAACCATTGTTAGAGGTGGACACTTTAATACCAATAGTTCTCATTTCTAAATTCAAAGACCAACTCTCCTCAAAGTGATATTGAGCACGTATTGATTATTTTCCCATTTGACTTGTAGGTCATTTTATCCCAAAATTAGCGAATAAATTGTGCAGAGGGTATCCTAACTTTGAGATATAAAAACTTGACTCCAGAACAATTAAACACTATCTCATTAAATGGAGGAATTTCTAGAACAAGATTTATCATTTACATTGTAATAATACAATGTTGCCTTTTGATATTGCAGTTATCCTTTGACCCTTAACACAAGTTATAATGCATATAATCCACATAGATTTGACGGGAAATGAAATATGTGTTACATAATGAATGGTATGGGGAATATATCCCTACATAATATATTAATATTGTTTCAAAACAATACTCACTTGGTTAAAATTGGTTTTCTTGAATCCACAGCTTCCTACCATGTTCAGTCGTGATATATGTAAGTTTGATTACATAATATGATGGAATCTATAAAAAGTATAATTTGGTCATGCAATATTTCCTCTACTATTATTTATTGTGTATAGAATGAAAATGGATCCAGAAACTATTTGAGAATGGGACGGTGCAACTATGGTGCCGCTTGTAAATTACATCATTATTCAGTATGAACTGAAAATCTCTTCAATGTTTTCATGTATTTATTGGTTAAATTGCATGTCATGATACAACCAATATCTCCAAAGGGTTTGAAAGGAAGACATGACAACGCTATGAAGGTAAATAAAGAGTAATTCTCATGCCTTAACCTGGTAATGTGCATAACTTGGAAGCTTCAACCCATTTGTTATCTATGAATTCAAGATGGGGGCGCAGTTTGGCATGAATAAATATCATCTCTTCTTTTGTCTACAAGAATTATATTATATCCTCGTGATTGTTAAGGACCTTCGTGACCACACCCATCATTCTCATAAGCATCAACTTCCTGATACAGAATAAACTAATATTTACTCTTCTTCGGAGGGCTTGGCCTTATGTGAAGCTCATCTACTCTTTGCCTCAGTTGTTTTGTGTCATCTTCATCGTTCACAAGGCCTCTATACTCCACCAAGTACCATGCCACCTTCTTTTTTACAAGTCATGCACAGAACCAGGCCCCTCTGAACCGTCTTCATCGTTGGACACCTCCACCAGGTCACCATTTCTCAACTTCAATTTCTTAGATTGATGATGGGAAGTCCAAATCATGTATTGATGAAATCTTAAAGGATTCCACATAGAAAGTACAGTTTACAAAAAATGATAAAATCCAAGAAGCAACTGATGAATCATAGGAAATGTTGAAAATGCAAAAATATACATCTAATCAAATGCATTATGAAACTTTTTCCAAGAAACATGATATTAAGAGGGAAGTAATATGCAGGAAAAATGACAAAAGACACAATGTGTAGGTGAGAATAAGAAAAATCCTGCTACATCCCCGATATCGTCTGATAAGAAAGACATGAAGATGCTCAATTTAGTTCAAGTTGGGCTTAAAAAGCACATATCATTATCAACATCTAAATCTAACAATATGAGGTCCATACTAAAGATAAAGAAGCCTACAAGCCATTTTGAGGACCGTTTGAGGTCTGATGTTGCTGGTGCAGTGCCTACAACCCATTTTGAGAACCATTTGAGGTCTGATGTTTTGGTGCAATATCTTCAATAACTGAGCCGGAGTTGAAGACACCAAAGAGAGACTTTAAAAGGTCATTAGAGAGTGAAAGCAATATTCATAATGATGGAGACAATTTTTGAATTTTTCTTCTTATCTTGAAGAAATTAGGATACAATCACTAGATACAAGCATTATTTCAGAGCAGACCATGAGTGAAAAGCAGTTTGGTCAGAAAAGGCAAAGCATGGAAAAATAAATTAGAGGTTCTCGATTAGTGCCTGAAATTGAGTTCCTAGATCGTAAAAAAACAGTGACAGATAACATTGTTAGCAATTTTGAATATTTTAAACATGGAAACACTGAAGCGAGCATTCAGGTTTCAAACTGTAAAGAAAATTTGAAGGGTAAAAAGGGTTTTGAAAATATTCATGAAAATTATGTTCCTAATGAAGATCATGTTCTTTCTATATTTGTGACTAAAGACAATGAAGTTAGGGTAGTTCCAAACACTTCTTTGCATCAGAATTCCATTATGAAGAAGAAAAGAAAGCTTTTGAAGAAACATAATTCAGGGAGGGCCTAGCTGATATATCCTTGCTTGAACGGGGAGCCTTCCCACCTACTTTGTTTGTACGGACTGAATAATTCCAATATAGGGCGAATAGAAAATAAATGCTAGAATGCATGGAAAAAATATAGAATAACAGAGCATGCAATAGAATAGGGAATGGGTCGGTGCATTGAACTTAGCCTTTTGGCCTTGTCTTGATCCGTCAATGAAGGATTTCATTTCCCACTCAGTTGCTTCACTATAAACCTCTAGAGCTTCCACTTGTTTTGTCACATTTATCACTAGCTCTGCTTGCTTTCTCTCCTAGTCCGTATATTGTGCAATGAGGCTCTTTAGCAGAGTAGCTCTTGATAGTGAGAATATTTTTTCATCTTATTTCATACCACTGAGCTCTCAGACTTTTCCCTAAAGTAAATCCATGCATTCCTTGATATATCTCTCTAGATTCTTTCTCATTCCACTTTATTTTAATACCTAAGGGAGTCTTCTCTTATAAACCTTATCCAAGAAGGAAACACCAGCTCCTTCCAGTACTTACAGCCTCTCTAGCCATGTATATTTAATATCCATTTTTCATTTTGGCCAGAGAATGGGATAATTAGACTTCTTTCCTCTCAGATGTGGTCATAGTATTACCTCTCAAGACAGGCAGCTGCAGCTTTATTTCCTGAAAGTATCTATCTGATCTCTTAATGACATAAATTCTATTGTTAATAGTGCTTTTAATTTCCTTGACTCCCTCTATCGTATTATTCATGTCTTCATAGGTGTCATGGTAATTAGGTAGAATGAACATTGTTTTTGTTTTATGAACTGTGGTGAACATATATTCCAATCCTTGCTTTGCTGAAGTTCCCCCTTTGACTGAATCATATTGCTCTGCCAGCTTGATCCTAAGCTCATTTATTTCCTGGATTACTTCAACATGTTTCTTTAATGCAACCCTATACATATTAACCAAAAATTTCACATGTCCTTTTCAATTTATCATTCTCCTTCTGTACCTCTTTCAATCTATATCCTTTGGTAGTCATCAGGGCTGTAACAGTTTGCTGAGCAATTCCAGTAAATCCACTCTTGATATAACCCACTAGAATCTAAATTTGAGTCTGCCCTCTTGATGTTATGACAGCTGAGGAACTAGGGATATAAATGTTGAAAACTTCATCCCTTAAGGTCTTATTAAATAAATATTGTTAAACTTCTGTAAGTTTCGCAAATTATTCTACAATTGGACAGTAGCCAAATCCCCTTCACCAAAGAGTAACATGGTAGCTAAACATAAACGTATGTGTTCAAAGGTACATTTATAACATGACCTTATTTACTAGCTAGCACAAAAAAAAGTATGATCCTAAAATTAGAGCTGTTAAAAGATATGATAATGGGGTAGTGGCTCTAATAATTGACCCCGAAACCATAAGTAAAGCATTCAAATTGAAGACTAGTGTAAATTCTGGTTACACTTTTTTCCCTATCAACCTAGTGGAGCTTAAGAAGAGGCACGAATTTATAGCTAAGGTTAGGAGTATAAAAAGGTTATCTTCCCTGTTTAAAGACCCAGATGATGCCATGTAATTTACTACCTCCTACCCTAAGGATATGCTTAGGTTTTGGGCTAGGAATTACGCTGATATAATCCAATTATTGTTGGGATAGCGTAACCTTAGTACCATTACTGAAGAAGTTGTGGCCTTAATTGTTTTGAACAACACCACTAACCCTACTGAGTGTTATGATTGCACCAAATACTTAATTGACCTGATGGACCTGCAATTCAGGGCCCTAAACGATAAAAAGAGAAACGAATTCAAGTACTACTCCTCGATCATGCATTTAATGGTGTTCCAGGCCAATATTTATATTCAAAGTAATTTTGGTAACCCTGAAGATAGTAACAATCTATATGTTCAAGATTCATTCTCCCTTTTGCACTCAGATTCAAATAATTGGTCCTATTCAGCATATGTAGAGGTCTTATTCCCGCAAATGAAAAAGATATGCTTTTATTTAAAAGAAAAATGAAGGGATATATCTCTTTTTCTAGAAGGGCATTAATTGGGCACAGCCGAAAGATTGAAGTTATATTAGTTTTTTTGCAGGAAGGTGTTTCCAAAGGCTCTCAATTTTTTTTTCCTTTTGGATTGGCATGGTTGGAGTTTGTCAGTCATATAGATACTAAAGAGATCAGATAATCTAGAGAGATCAGATAATCAAATAAAGATAAATATTTGCATAGAAGAAGGAAACATTTTTGAAGTATTATCTGGAGTAGATCATCAAAAGAAAAGGACACAGATCAAGCCAAAGAAACTTAACTTTGATGAACATTTACATTTGGTAAAAAGGGCAAGAATTGAAGCTGAAGATGAAACCAAGATATTTGGATACATGGTGGCCCTCTTCTCAAGTTTTTCATTCCTCCACATCTATTGAAAAATGAAACTCAGGAAGATGCACTTTAAAAGGCTGGTCTGCTGCTAGCAGTTAACAGTGGCTATGTGTTTGAGTTCTGAGGAGTTATATTGCTGGAGTAATCTCAGTTGGTTCCTGAATTTTGACATAACTATGTAGAACTCTCTGTTCCAGTCATTTGGATTTATTCCAGCTTGTAATTTTCTGAACAATGTTGTAAAATGCTATGAAAAGTGATAGTGAACAGTTGCTACTATGGAATGGTCTTATATATGGCTATGGAGAACAGGTTTTCCTGTAAATTTGGTTTTAAGGTTAACTTTTTCACTAAAGCATGTGAGCTTTCAAATTCCGGTCTGCTTCTAGTAGTTAACAATAGCTATCTGTCTGAGTTTTGAGGAGGTATATTGATGGAGGAATCTCAGCTGATCCCTGAAGTTTGACATAACTTTGTAAAAATATCCGTTCTGATCATTTGAAGTTATTCCAACTACTAATTTTATGAATAATGTCATAATATGCTACAAAAAGGGACAGTGATCGAGCAATATCATGGACAAGTCTTGTGTATGGTTATGGACATATTATACCTGTAGCTTTGGTTTTAATGTTAAACATGGATATGAACACTGCATTATGGTTTCGACAAATGTAATTTTGTGTTTTTTCCTGGGAATGACTGGTCTTATGTATGGTTTTGGAGGATTGGTTATAACAGTAGATTTGGTTTTAAGTTTAAAACTGGATATGAAGATAGTCGTATGGTTTAGAGATATTTAATATTCTGTTTTTGCCTTTGGATATAAAGAAAGGAAACTAGTTTCCCTTTACTATTAAGGAGGTAATGGACTGTTTCTCCAGCAACATAGAATGTACTCTGTTTTATTATATTAATATAATAGATACAACTTTTTTCCAAGAAAAAAAAATTACACAAATATACACAACCAACACAGGAAGCTTCTGAACTATATTTTGTCTCTCATACCTACACACTCTTCCATCCAATATGCCCAATAGAGTATCAAGAACAAATGTGCGGATCTTCTAAAAAAATGGTATCATCCAAAACCACAACATGAACAAACAAGAAGACAGTTTCCAATATAAGTGACAGTTTGTGACCTAGATTGATATCCACATCGACAGGACCATGATTGAGAGTTTGAAACTTCATCTTGAATAAGCCACTACAAATGATAATAATGTAAAAGTTATGAAAAATATCTTCCCTCTACTAGCCAAAACCCTTTTAGTTGACAGGAAATCCCAAATGCATGCAAAATGAAAAAGGAAAAAGCTTAGAGCATAGAACTTACCAATAAAACTTTTCTGATTGGAATCTTTGGCCTCTGCGAGCTTCTTCTCTAGATATTCCAGCATCTTGATCTCCCATTGAAGGTGTTGGCTGGTGAAGAGAGCCCCCATCCCATGCATAACACATGCTCCCAAGTGTCTGCACAACCCAGGGGCATATTTGAGGAACTAAATAGATCGGTCAGATTCCACTCAAATAAAGCCTCCAAATCGCACATTGCAGTGATTGGGAAACTCTACAATATCTGATCATTAAGAAGATAATAATCTGGGAATTGTTTTTCAAAATTTAACTGGCGATAAAATGAAAAGGACGCTACCTTGCAAGAATAAGAAAACTACATCGAGTGAACAAAAAATGAGTGACCTGGTTGAGTGATCCAGACAATGCATATCAGCATATCGGTGGATCAATTGAGATAGAAACTTACAAGGGTTCAATTCATGGTTTTTTCCTTTCGACTCTCTTTCAACAGGTAGAGACGGGAAAATGTGCACCATTTGCTCACACGTGAGTCAAATTAAATTCAAATTACATTCAGTTAAATAACTTTTAAAAAGAAATTTGTGATGCTTTTATACCAACTATATTGTGTGATCGAATTAGATCATTGACATGAATAAGTTAATAGGAGATAATGCTTATGAACAATGTAGAGTTTGGACAAATTTGGACGGTATATTTTTATTAGATTGAATTGTATATCAAAATTGTAAAAATAAAAACTAAAGTAATAGTTTAAAAAAAATTAAATTAAATTAAAGATCAACTTTGAGAGTGTTTATGCATTCAAATATATTGTTTTAATATAATGAAGAGAAAGAAGCCAAAACCTTATGTGTTGGAGAAACCTTGTCCAAAAGCACAAATCTTAAGAAAGGAGCGACTTACCACATAGCCTCTCGTGAGATTAATGGGGTTCATGATTTTATTATTAGGATGGAAATTAAGTAGGAATCACCCTAAGGAGGGTAGTGACAAAAAAAGCTCCAAGCACATCAAAATCCACACTGGATGTCTCTTCCTCAAACAAGATACACAGGGTTCAATACACTAATTGCAAATAAGCTAGATTGAAAATTCAAGATAAAAATGCAAAAATGAAACCTCCATGGAAATGTCTCCTTGAAAACCCAAAATTCCATTTCAATCAAATGGCCTAGTTTCAAAAAAAAATTATCCTAAAATGTTGCTTCACACCAAATGGTGTCTATAGAGATTCACACTTTAAAGAGTGGTGCTTGTTGAATTCAACATAACCAAACTAGAGAGCAAGTAAGAGGAACATCTAATTTTCAGATGTCTTATCTTAGTATCCATTATTTGGACAAAGGGAGGTTTTACTAACTTTAGCAAGACTTCGTTGGCTCCCTCTCCACATTCTGTCATTGTCCAGAACAAATATGCCTACCTATTTTCATGACGGATATTTTCAAGCATAGATCACAATCCTTGTGTGGACCTCTCCAGCTAGATCCCATCCAGAGGATCACCTCTTTCTTTCATGTTAATTGTCTACTCAAGGAAGCAAACAACATACAGAGGCCTAGACCACTCCAAATTTCAAATCAGTGAGACATGGATTTACTCTTGACGCCCTCTCTAGATGGATCAACTGGATTCCATAACTCTTCTAAGGAACTCATGTTTCAGATCCCAGGGCAGACATCACTAGGCCGGTAGACAAATCATCCATGGGAGGTCCCAGAGACAAACTCTCTCTATGCAGGAAAAATATCCAAGTTTGGTCAAGCACACAATATTCCATTCAGAGTTTCTTCTAACAGACCTTGGATGTTAGGGCCACACTCTAACCCAAGTATGTATAGTGGATGGAAGAATAACTGACAATGAGGATATAGAAATGTTGGTCGCCGTTTACTAAGATAGGCAACCTTTGCACCTGCACAGACGAACCAGACAATCAACGAAGGTGCCAAACATGTAGAGGAGACACCTACAGGCAGAGGAGACACATGTTAGCCCAAAAATCAATTTTTTAAGATGAAGTGAAGATGTCCAGGCTCTAATATGGACGGTTTGAAGATGACTGCACTATAGGGACTAGGGTGAATTCGGATAGCCTTGCACTCGATATAATAACCCAATTTAGCCAGTTTATTAAAACTGAGTTGGGAAGAATTTCTTTTCGGGTTAAATTGATAAAGAAAGCTGGTTTTATATTAGGGGCAAATATGTAGGCAATTTCCACCTTAAAAAACAAAAACTTGCATCCATCGCTTGGGTTTAAACACAAAAAAACACAAACTTGCATCCATGGCTTGGGTTTAAACACTAATATCTTATATAGGGTTTGATTTCTCGTGTAGGGTTTCAAAGAACCCTCGTGCAGCAACCAGATTTTGCAATTATAGGATTAAGAAGAATATATCTGCACATATTGGGCAATCGACCCTGATTGATGCTGGGCAATGTGCTGGGCAAATTTCTCGTGCAGGGTTTCAGAGAACCCTCGTGCAGCAACCAGGTTTTGCAATTATAGGATTAAGAAGAAAATATCAGCACACATTGGGCAATCGACCCTGCTTAATGCTGGGCAATGTTCTGGGAAAATTGCAAGAGTGGCTGTGATACTGGGTAACATTTTAACAGCCAGGGCATAAGAAGTATATAATTTGATGTGGCAAATGCAAATTACAACAACATGATTCGCATACATCAAATAAGGGCAAACAAATGGGGATGAAAAATAGACCGACGTACCTTAGCGGGCCATGCCAGAAATCCCTTGACCTTGGCGAGCACAAGATCTCCGAGCCTCCATTATCTGCAGGTAGCAGGAGCCTCCATTGTCTACAAGCAGCTGTTTTGCCTCCTAGTCTTTTACATTTTCGCCAAGATTCTTTCTTCTAAAAGCTAACGAGAATTACTTTATCACTTAATGGTTGTGTTACCTTTCTAGTTTTTGGTAATTTAGGTTGATTATTTTGATTAAAAGGTCTTTGCAAATTGTAAAACAAACTCATACAAAATACTGATGGATGTAATTTGTTTTTTGTGTTTTAATGTAATAGGGTAGTCGATAATCAGGTACGTCTGTGCTTTGATATCCAAGTTTCCATACATATATTGGTTTAAATTACCAATTGCCCCATAAGGTGCAAAAATAAGTGTAAAGGGAAAAAACAAAATGTAGAGTAAATGTGATGGAGTGAAAAAACAAAAAAAAAAATTAAAAATGAAATGAGATTGAAAATTTATTAAAAATGTATACACATAAAAAATAGTATAAAGTAATGTTAACTATAATAGAATAACTCGGTATATATTGTACAAGTTAATCTTAAAGTACTTTAAAATATCAATGTCAAGGTATATCACAAGTTAGATTCATGGAAATCATTAGGAAGCAATTAATTTAAAGGATATAAAAAGTTGTGTACACGTATGTAATCAATATTAACCTCGAAATTAACATACTGAGGAACTGAATTTGAACCAAATAGATATTCGTATTAGTTTTTTTGGATTAGGATACAAGTTGTGTTAGGAAGATAGAGGCACAAATGGAGGAGACCATCCAAAGGCATTGACCTAGTAGAATGATACAACATTGAAGTCTAGAACAAATGTTTAAGATAAGTGGAGAATGAAAACATTAGTTACAATAAATTTTATGTACATAACTTCAAATATTAAAAATACATAATATCCATTAACTTTGGAAAATACTATAAAATCTATGCATGATTTCTTAATAAAAGTAGAAGAAAATGTGATGAGACACTATAGGGAAAATAACTATAATCTAGAATGATGAACATCTCAATTTGTAATTGCATTTTTTTCATTAATGAAAATTGTGACACTCCTGTGGGTGTCATGTACATATAGTCATGGGTTTTGAACTTGGATGGGGACAATGATAGCCTACTACCCCAACTACCAAGCCTACAAGAGGAACCCCTGTAATTGCATTTTATATGTACAAGCATCTTTCTAAATAGACTCAAATCCTTCGTAACAACAAAATATAGATATTGCAAGGTTGAAATGTTTTTTTAAAGTTAAAGCCATACATTTATCCTCTTCATAATGGAATTTTATTTATGGAAAGTAAATGACAATTTTAAAGTGACATGAACAAGCCACAAAGCAACACATCGTTTTCTAATGAACATTTTCTAAAGAGCACTCAATGAAAGAAATGAGCTCAATATAACATGATCTTCCCAATAGTTGATATATCTTGCATGCATTATCGCTTATAACCATGAAGGGTCAAACACTCATAATAAGGAAGGGATTGCATAAGCCATGTGTCTCCAATTCCATATATAGTAATAACTAGGTCAAACCAAACCATTGGATTATGTTTTGCAATGATCAAAGAGGGAATATGAGAGAGCATACTAATGTGGTTTATGTTGCATGGTGTAAGGGTGGTTCAATAAAAGTTTCTCTTACGTATTATGTTAACTCATTTGCAATCTCTGAGTTTGACTTAAAATTTTTGTTTCAAAGAAAGGGTGTTCTATTAAAAGTCTAAACTTTCATGGTTGTTTCCAAGAAGTTGTTTGCATTTAAATATGTTTCCCTTCAGCACAGTAGATTGTGTCGATAGATTGGACAATAAATACAACGACGAAGGGCCTAGCAAATCACATCCCAATTCTAGATCGGGATAGGTGTTGAAATGATCAAATTATCTATATTGAGCTTAAGACATTTGAAGATTTGCACTGAACCTCCCACTAGGAACCTCCTACATCTAAAAAAAGTTTAACCAATTAAAAAAACCTTAAAAGTAATTTAAAGAATAACTCTTTCTTAACTCTATAGCAATTAACCTACTCTTTTAATTCCTTCCATCTTAAAAACTTTTAACCAATAATTAGATAAAAACAAATACCAACTCTTTTTAGTAAGATATGGATTTATATGTTTGACCTATTTTTCTAAAATTTCTATTCTCAAACGTGCTTTCAATAAAATATGTAACTACAAATATTTCAACTCGGGCTGAAAGAATTAGATTTGCAGTTACAAGCATCACACCTATCCGCCAAAACGAATAAATTGCATTACACGAATTCCTCATTTAATTGAAAATATAGATGGAAAACCCAACCAGCACAGAGTACCAGAAGGAAATCAAATCATGCAAAACTGTGAAGTTTTTTGGAATGGAAAGCATGTGGCAAACTTGAGATTCGACCAAATTCTTGTTCCATGGGCAGGGCGAGATAGCGATCTAAATTTTGGTAACCTAGCATCAGTAGCACCACCAGCATAGGTATATCTTATATAGTATATGAGAGAGCAGCATCTAAGACAGAGACAGTAGAGGCATCAACAATGGTAGAGCTCCTAGTTTACTTTGATCCATCCCCAAAATCCAGGCTTTGAACGTCCTGGCCCGAGAATCAAGACACCCACGTTGCCAACTAGGTGCCCTCAGAAGTCCTCATCGGTGGAATAATGTTAAATCCTCTCATGAACAAATTAAATCCTCTCATGGCCAAATCGGGGACGGACCAGAGGGACCAAATTGATACTCATAACCCTGAATCCATAGATTGATTTAGCAGAAGCCCCATTGGGAAATGGGTAGTTGTACATAGATCTATATTTGAAAAATCCTCCATGTTTTGCTTCGCCTCCCTATGAAACTTCATAGGTTTTAATCTATATTTTAATTTGTATAATGTATAAGTAAATAATATGTGTGTATATTTAATTATATTAAATCACATAACAGATGAACTATATATATTTATTTATATTAAATATTTTAACATATGAACTATAGTAACATATTTATATTAATTATATGATATTATTATATTTACATATTTTATCATTATTAAGGTGAAAGAAGTTTATATATCATAAGGGCGTTTATAAAATATTTACCTATTTTATAAATTTGATTAAGTATTATATTTACATTTATTACAAGTATAGTATGGATGGACTATGAATGTATGGATTTTAACATAATTCCCTAAAATGAAGCATGTTTTGTTGGGAGAAAGTAAATTGGAACAATTTCAATATTATGTTTCCCTTGTGGTTTGAATTTTGTACTTTGGTGGAGTGTTTTAGAATAATCCCACTTGTTATGCATGTTGTAAATGGTAAACATATCCCATATGCTTTAAATGATGATGATGATGAATTAGATGACAATGACAGTGATGATGTTTTTAATGAATACGATGATGGAAATGATGATGATCATCATCATCATCGTCGTCGTCTTTGTCATTGTCATCATGATTATCACAATAGTCATCATCATTGGCATAATCATCATCTGTGTCATCATCATCACCATTGCCTTTGACATCATCATCATGATTATTGACATTTTCATCAGTTATTCATCATTACCTTTGGCATAAGAAATAACATCTACCCAAAATATGTGATTAGTGGAAAAGGGTCATGGAGGACACACATGATTTATGCATGACAAATAACAACTTATTTTTTAAGATGATCAACATCATCATTCTGATCATGTACTCATCATCATTGTCATTTTCATCATCACCATTCATTGCATTGCCATCATAATCATCGGCAATGTCGTCATTGCCATTATCCTCCTCCTCCTCCTCATCATCATAATCATCATCATCATCATCATTGTCATCGTTCTCCTCATTATCAACAACATTATCATCATCATCATAACCATCCTCAATATCATAATCATTATCCTCATTTTCATCTTCAACATTTGGGTGTAAAACTGGATGCAAAAGTGGATAAAAACATGGATGCAAAAAATGATGCAACAAAAGTAGCGCAAAAGTGGGCGCATAATGGGGTGCACCAAAAATGGATGAAAAAGGTGATGCAAAAGTGGATGCAAAAAATGATGCAATCATGGAAGCAAAACATGATGAAAAAAGTGGCGCAAAAGTGGATACAACCATGGATGTAAAATTGGATACAAAATTGGATGCGAAAGTGGATGCAACAAAAGTAGATGCAAAACTAGATGAAAAAGTAGTCGTAACACCCAACGCAAAAACCGATGCAAAAGTAGAAGCAAAAAGGGATGCAAAAAGGGATGCAATAACTGATGTAAAATTGGATGCAGAAAAAGATGTAAACGTAGATGCAAAAGTTGAAGCAAAAGTGGGTGTAAAAGTAAGCGCAAAAATGGGTATGAATTGGGACGCGAAAAAAGTGGATGCAAACGTGGATGCAATAGTAGATGCAAAAAAAGACGTGAACATGGATGAAAAATGGGATGCAAAAAGGGATGAAAATGTGGGTTCAAAAGTGGACGAAAAAATGGATGCAAAAATGGCTGAAACAAAACGAGATGCAAAACTAGACTCAAAACAGGATGTAAAATTTGATGCAAAACTTGGCGCACGAAGGGATGCAAAAAAAGAAGCAGAAGTGGATGCAAAAGTGGATGTAAAAAAGGATGCAAAATTGGATGAAAACAAGGACGTAAAAGTTGAGGAAAACATGGGCGTAAAAGGGGGCGCAACAAGAGTTGATGTACAAACTAGGTGCAAAATTAGGTGCAAAACTAGGATCAAAACTTGTAGCAAAACCTGATACAAAACCTGGTGCATAACTAGGTGCAAAACCCGGTGCAAATTGTGCCGCAATTTGCGCTAGATTTAGAAAAAGGATGCAAAAAACACCTAAAATAGCACCAACCCGTGAAATTGTGCCATTTTGTGCGAAAAATGAAGAAAAATACACTGAAAGATAGTCTAGACGCAAAAAAAGATGCAAAAAGAGATGCTAAATCCATTTTTTGTTGTAGTGTGAGTTAGTAAATAGAAAGCAAGTACTTTTAACTATCGAGTTCCAAGTTAAGGCCTTTTGCATGGCCGCACAATTAGGCATGGATTTGGATGAGGCACAAGAAAAACAAGTTTTACATATTATTGAGTTAGATGAAATTAGACAGGATGCACTCCAAAGAAAAATGCTAATACAGAATCAACGAAAGAAATGACATGATAAATTTATTAAGAAAAAGAAATTTAGTACTGTGGATTGGGCATTACTATTCGACTCAAGGTAAAAACATTTTAAAGGAAAATTAACTACACGTTGGATGGGACCATATGAAGTAGTTACAAAGTTCGATAATGGGTCAATAGAAATTAAGAAAATTGATGGTTCACAAGTTTCCTTTGTAGTAAATGGGCATAGACTTAGATTTTACCACCAACGAATATCTAAGCAAGATTTCGTACAAAATGTTTTGCAGCAGAAGGAGATGGAATTGGTTGAAGAGGAAATTATTCCTCCTCCTCCTGACCCTTAAATTTATTCTGGGTTGTCATTACTTGTATATATGTAAATATGTTTGTGTTCGCACTAATAAATAAGAGTCATTTTTAACAAATTAACTGCATTTATATAGAGGATTCATTTCCATGATCATCTGTTGTAGTCTTTTCAATTAAAACAGGAAGACTCTTTTCCTTTTTCTCATTTTTATGAATGATTTTTTAATAAATATGAATCATCTAACAAGTGATTTTGCAGTTGATTACAAATACTTTATCTCTATAAGCAGCTGATGAGGTATTATCTGAAAAGGGAAGTGCACTAAAAGACTCATAATGTATTTTAACTCTTTTTGGGTACTTTCGAAAATTGAAAGTTTATAGTGAAAATTAAAAAATTCTCTGTATTTAATTTCTCTATGGTTTGTTATGATTTTCTATATGGTATTTTGATTCAGACATGTACATTTTTTATTTATTGTAACAGTTGCTTGAAAGACTTACTTTAATCATCATGTTCTTCAGATTCTCATCTTACGCCTATGGACTACTAGTTCATCCTATATTTATTATCAAAACGTGTCTCTTAAGCATTTTTGTGGTAACCTGAGAGTGAAAGAAATTTTTGCTTGTGGGGAACATTATTGATCTTTTATGAAGAAGATAGACTAAGAGGTCAAAGGACAGCTTTAAGTTACTCTTTTAACATGACCTACGATTTTGGCCATCATAAAAGTTACTTATAAGGTTTAATCTAGAAAGTTGAATTATGTGTTTAGTAGGCTTAACACGCTCTAGTACCAATCGACTTCGATATATTTAAAATAATTATACGAGGAAAACCCCCTAGGTTACTAAACAGGCTTGCTGGCAGTGGGTCAATGCTAAGTGCTATTTAAAACAAGGGAGATCGGTAAATGCAAGTAAACCCGTCGGGGTACTGAACAGGCCTACTGGTAGCGGGGCTATGATTACATGGTACCACGATAAATCCATTGGGGTATTGAATAGGCCTGCTAGAAGCGAAGCAATATCGGGTAAAAGAGATCTGGTTAATGCACCACTATGCACATGGTTCATAAAAGATGCTTATATATATAATAGAATATATAAATACATGTTTTGGCCAATTGTTTGTGATGTTATGAGAGAATGGCTGTAAGTTGGGCTTTGACTCGACCATCTAATTCAACCAATACCTAGGATATGTTTATACTAGAAATGGAACCCATAGCTATAAAATCTCACAAACTCCATAGGGTAAACTCAAAATATTCTTGAGATGACAAGAAATCTTTACAATGAGGCATGGATGACTAGATTTTCCTATGGCATTTTTCAAATTATACTTATCATTATTCATTTGGTTTTCCAAGGCATTGTTATTTTTCTAATGAATGTACATATCCGAATCATTTCCATTTATTTGTTTGTCTTTCTTTTTCTTGCAAAATAATAACAACATGATAGAAATTTGTATTAAACTATTTGGCAATTACTTAGTTCTTCTCGCATGGCTTGAGGACACGCCATATTTTTGGTTTGGGGGAGGAAGATTAATATTGTCTTTATTTTTTTGACTATTCATAAAAGTTTTATTTGTCTCTGACAAATGACAAGTGTTTTCAGGATGATGCAAGTAGCAGGACCTAGTCCTAATCTTGGATGAATAAGGAAGAATGCAATTGTAGATTCAATAGAGTTGTTCCATATGATCCTCTTGTGGGCTGGAAGCCTACAAAAATTCACTACATTATTAGCAGCAACCCGATCTAGCAAAGCACATTTTACAGAAAATCCATATGAAGGATCTTATGCAGGACCATATGAAGGGTTGAATGCTGGTCCGAATGGAATTCCAAATGATGATCTAAAGAAAAACTATGATATTATAGCACTAATGGTTAAGTGTGTTGAGACATTAGCTTAATTTTGTTTTTGTGAAAAAATTTAATTTAGTTGAGCTATACCCACAATTATCAAGTCACATCTACATGCTTATAAGAGCATTATGACTTTATTAATACTAATTTCGATCTATGATTTTGTACGATTTTGACATGATATGCCCATATGGATATGATATGACCTTAGGAAATTTTCTGTCATCATTATACTACCATCACACTTATCCTCTTATCTAATTCCATGCGTAAACCATCAAGTGATGGATCCTCGTGTTAATTCAAGTTATTATGGTTGTGAATATGGTTTATGAAATCACATTCATTAATACGTTCAACCTATCCAAAGTTTTACTTTGGACATGGTTGAACTGATCAAAACCTTACGAACTCATCATCGCATGCATCCTTTGATGGCACACGATTCAAGATTCACCATGATGGCACAATCATCTAAATGTGCTAAGTGTCTGTTGTGATCGTTCAATCACCCGTATGGAGCATGTTTTAAACTCACGTTCTTGCGATTTTATTTCCATTTTGTCGCTCTCACTTACTGTTGTCCCTGCATATTCATTTTAGTCACCATCTTCCTGTACCCTCTTCAAACATTGCATCCTTGCCTCTCTCTAAACAATGTCAAACCGTCTTGAGCCCGAGAATTATTAGGATCTGTTCCAAATGCTGGAGTTTCAAGAATGTGGGGAGATTTTCTTTCGGGCTAGGTGGAACCCATTTATTTGCTTGTTGCAGGGGTGTGATGAAGAAATTTCGATGTTATTTTTTATTGGTTTTGATTGTAAGTTGGCCAAGTTTGGTCATCTCATTTTCCTAGTAACCAAGAAGACTATTTCCATCATGATGAAGCTTCCAAGAGAAGGCACTCACTGGCACAAACACTGGTTTCTCCCTCATTTATCCCACAACTTCGCTCTCAAGCCAGAATTCCAGCATGTTGCAGGATTCAAAGGGTTCCATCGAGAATGGATTAATCCTGAAAACCTTAACCCTCTGTTCGTCATCATCCGCCTTATCACTTGCAAGGGTAATTTTAGTGTATTCAAGGCTTACCATCTTCGTTTACTGGTGCATTTTGTTAATCGACAATTTCTCAATTTCCCATTTTATTTCCTAAAGAGCTTGGAGAAAATGTCAAGCAAAGTTAGGAAGAATACCATTAATCCTAGGGGAAGTTTGTATCACCATACCTTGATCAAACTTCTGATCTTGGATCAGCTCAAAATGAGGAATCTGACTTGGGATACTTTTGTGTCAAAGTCCTAAACCCTCATCTCAATATTCAAAAACACCCAAGGCATATTCGTAATCATGAATCCAATCAAATCCCATATGCAGAGAAGAAAAGCCACAACATCATGCACATCGATGAAGATACATCAGAGGCGAGTCCATCTACCCATTCTACCCCTATTAATCCTATGTCTGCTGAGTTTTTACATTTTCCATGACTTCGTACCTAGGATCAGAAGGCGAAGTTTTCCCAGTCCATTGTTTGGCCCATCGTCCAGTCCATGGTTCATCCCAACAATGAGACCGACCATCTAGATAGCATGGCTGAGGCAGATAAACCTGACCCAGACTCACCCTTATTCACATTGGCTAGTGTTTGAGCCAAATTGCGAAAATATGCTACTCGTGAGAGTGTCCCTACACCTGCTTAGGGGATGAGTCCTGAAAGACAAGCTCCCTCAGTTGACCTCGAGATACCTTCCAAGGAATTGAGTCTGCATCTAGACCCCAACCAACATATAGAACCATTCACTCCTAATCATCCAACAATAGGCCAATTGACTCAAGAATTGGCACAGTTAGCATGTTGGAATGAATAATAAGTCAATATAATCGCGGACCTTCAACAAGAGAATAAGGATTTGCGTTTGCAAATTAAGGTTGTCGAAGACCTCAACAAGGATATTAATTTGTCACATAACTCTCAACAGGAGAGGCATGATGTTTTAAAATCTCAAGCCAAGAAATTGAAGTTTAAATCCCCTGTTACATCTACTAAGTCAAAGGTAGCTGCTAATGCAGCTCAGCCTTCTTCTTGACTCATCTTTTGTTTTGCTCAGTGGGACCTGAAATATCTCTAGTTTGGGGGAATGTTGATCCCATTTTTGTTACTATTTTTGAATGATAAATTACTCTTTTGACATCTATTTTTTCACCTTTTTGACATATTCCTTTCCTACAGCTTATCATTCAGCCTCAAGTACAAATACATTTGGGATATTTATGTAAATTCTGGTTTATTCGTATTATTTCATGATTGTATTAACCAATTCGATTATATTTGGGAATTTGTTTGATATGTGAAAATTTTTTGCAGGTTATAATATTTGCGCGAGCTGATATTGGACACGCACCCACGCTAGATATGCGCAGATCACATCCAACTCACCGTTCAGCCCGCTGATCAAACCACGCATTGTTCGTTGGCATATTCTTGAATGTTAAAGTTTTTAGTTTCTCCATTGCCCAGTCACCTGATGAACGGATGATCCTTGTTCTAGAAGGCTCCCCATCCTACATTCTCTGCTCGACACCATGACTTATTCCCATGTCAGCAAAAAAAAATATGTCGCGGCTTGCTTGAGTAGAACCACTGAGCGAAATAGCAGGAGAATGATTGTCTGTTGGCACATGATCAATTGTTTGTAATAATGGTTGAATATTTTAGGAGCAATTGACCACTTAAAGGGTCACCTTCTCATCCTTGTCAACACTATATATACCTGCCTCCAAGCAAGAGCATAGTTAGCTAGCATGTTAATCATCCTACGTTAGGAGAGAAACTCTGTAATACTGTTATGAAATTTAATACAAGTTAATATTTTTATTTTTCATACATGTTCCTGTCTCTGTGACTGATTGAAATGCAACCCTGATTGCTGAGAGGGCCCCTCAACAACCAGTGGTCTCCATTTCCATGTGTATTTTCGTCATTCCTTTCTTGCAGTTAGCATAGTTTCATTTCTAGTTTGATTATGTAATTGTTTGTTTTATTTTTTCATGTAGCATGTGTTTTGTTGTTAATATAGTTTCATTTCCAGCATTACATAACCGGTTGCACGCATAGTTAGTTCCTTTCCAGACTTTTTACAGTTTGATTCTTCAGTTCATATTGATAGTTACATAGGATCTGAATTGCTTTATATCTTAGATTTAATTTACAATAGATTTAGTTCCGTTAAATCTTGCTTTGTTATAGATTTACTTTGGTTACACTTTCGATTGTTTCATAATGCAATAAACAATAGTTTCTTTATAATCATGAATTAGTATAAGTCTTTTTCGTTGTTAGTTTGATTACTGAACGAGTTCATTTACTGCCTTTTATGCATCTTGTTTCCATATGCAAAAAATCAACTGATAATTAGATCATTTAGGCCACTTTTCACTATTTTCTGTATACAGACTGTCAATTAGACCGCCTATTCAGCCTTTCATTTAGACCATCTGTTCAGTCTATTATCCAGTCTTTCATTCAGTCTTCGATGTTCCCATTTTGTTTTAAGCTCATTTAAAGGTTCTGTTTCTTTGGCTTTTGAATTCTGTTCTATTTTGGTAATTAGATAATGGTTATACATACCATTGGAACCTTAGCTTAGGCTATTCAAAGTATTTTTCAAGTTTCATCCTTATCTTTCACCTCTTCTTACCTTAGTATGCCTTGAATGATTCTCTATTCTGTTCCTTTGGTTTATGATCTTCTTACTTATTACTGTTATAATGTTTGATAAGTATATCTCTAGTCTAGTTTATCTTTGTGTATATCTTTTTGTTTAGAGGATCTTCTTTTTTAAGTTTTCTTTATTAAGTTTTATACTCGCTTTCTTTATCAATTTTTCTTTATTAAGTTTTCTACTTGCTTCTTTCATTTAGTTTTTACTTGTTAATAAGTTAGATTTTCCCTTACATATGTTTCATATAAGAATTGTTTATTTATAAAAGTAATCCTTAAAAATTATCTTGTTTCTTAATATATTAATTGTTTATAACACCTTCTCTAGTTAAGAGTCATTTGCTTATGGAATAAATCACCATGTTTACCATCACATGTAATTGGACATTCCTTAGTTTGCACATATTTGTAGAAGTTAAATTAGATTTAGTCCCATTCAGTTTCTTTACTTCTTTTGAAAGCAATTTTGACACTAATCCTTCTCCAGTTCTGATTACAATGAATGCATATCCTCAGAACCCCCAAGGAGAGTGGAACTAGATAGTTTAGTTTAACTGTTATGTACATTTGATTAGTTGCATGTATAGTTTAGTTGTTGAAGTTTGTAAATTGTATCAAGTTATTGTAATCTTGTTTTGAATACTATAATTCTTTGTATAGTTAGTTTCTAAAGTTTTTTATGAAGCTTTCTAATTCTTAGATTAAGAAGTGGAATAGTTGAGTAATAGGAAGTTTACTTTCTTAGCATATTATTGTTTAAATATTTACTTTTCAATATTTGTTTATAGAGTAGAGTAGTATAGGTTGATACTGCTCTAGTCTAATGCTTTGTTCTGGTTTAATGACCTTAATAGTTGACTTTCTAGGAGTTTGACTTGGTTTTTCATTTTGAAAGATCTTTCGATCTTTTCTTTGTTAAAATATTTCCACGACATCCTAGGAACCCCTCTACCTTCGCATATATTTTGTGTCAACTCTAAGTTTACCAACCTCAGTCGATAATTAAATATTTGGTGGATTAATTAAGACATTATAACACCCAACATGACGATCGAGCAACAACCATCTGCCAATTCCAGTTCATCAGCATTGTTGAGATCTACTATCCAGTCATTGATAATTCTCAGCCGGAAACTGAGAATGTTGGTGTAGGGATGTATCCATCCTTGATGGGTTCCTTTAATATTTCTACACCAATCTTGACTATAGGTTCCACTCTTAGTAGAGAATCATCATCGTCGAATTCGGTCCCATTTCGAACTATGTATTTGGAGGACCATTGGACTCTCTCTTCTCTGAGCACCTTAGATGAAGATCCTAGAGCTACTAATATGGATATGCCATTTTCTGTGGCATATATTTCTCATCAAGATACTCTTGATCCCGTTATAGACCCTAGTCCTTCCTCTTTGCAGACGGAGGAGAAGGACACTTTTGCACTGCCTTCTTGGGTAGTTGCGTCATCATGCTCACATAACTACTTTGATGATTTTTTTCCTTGTGATGAAGTGATTCTCGAATCCATGAATGGTTTGGAACGATCTTGGGAAGATTTGCACCATCACTCTTATTTCCTCCCATAACTTGAAAAAATCGATTGTGATGACTTTAGGGTGACCCTTAGTGAGAAGGTTGGTAGTCCCGTGATCCAACTAGGAACTCATGGTATATATGCCGAAGGAAATATGGATAATTTGTCACCTACTATCCCTATCAACATTTCTCAAACTCCTAGTAAAGTTAAGAACATTTATGTTGGGGTAGATTGTTCTCCTAGAGAAATTCAGGAATACACTAAGCTTTTTAAATAATTTCATGACATCTTTTCTTCGTTATATGATGAGATGCCAGGAATTGACCCTTGGATTGTAGAACATGATATTAAAACTTACCCTGATTATACACCTATTCGCCAGTGCTTACGCGCGATGAATCCATGTACGGCACGCGCCATTAAGGTAGAGATAGAGAAGTTTCTCAAGGATGACTTTATCTATCCAATTCCCTTGATTGAATGGGTATCCAACCCCATTCCAGTTGGTAAGAAGCAGGGAACCATCCAGGTATGTACTGACTTTATAGAGTTGAACAAAGCCTATCCCAAAGATAACTTTCCCACTCCATTCATTTTTCAGATTTTGGATGAGTGTACGGGAAGCGAGGTGTTTTCATTCATGTAAATTTTTTCAGGATACAATCAGATTCAAATCAAATATGAGGATCAACATAATACAATCATTTGTGCTTGGGGCATTGTTTCATACTAAAAAAATTCCCTTTAGCCTTGAAAACACTGGAGATACGTTTCAATTGGCAATGAAATTAAATTTTCATGACCTTATGCGAATTATTCAAGTCTATCTGGATGATTTAGCTGCTCATTCTCGTTTGAGAGTGGATCATCCAGACCATTTGTGCTTGCTTTCGAGAGATGTCGTCATTATCAAATTCGTTTGGACCCTCAGAAGTGCATCTTTTGCATGAAATTAGGTTGGCTATTGGGACTCATCATTTCCAAGGAGGGGATTAGGGTCGATCCTTTAAAGGTTGAGGCAATACTTTGATTGTATCCCCCATGCACTATTAGAGACCTTCAGAGTTTACAAGGGATGGATAAATTCTTACGTAGGTTTGTTGTCAACTCTTCCAATTTGACAAAGGGATTCATGTTCCTTTTGAATAAAGACACTCCTTTTATATGGGATGAGTGATCCATGATTATTTCAATGCATTGAATAAATCCTTGGCATCGACCCCCATGCTTAGTCCACCTGACTATGGTCATGATTTCTTGTTATACATGGCCACGTCTCAAGAGATGATTGGAATGGTTTTAGTTCAAGAGAAATATGAGCTCCAAGAGAACGTTATGTGAAACCTATCTTAGTCGGAACCTTATTGACACTGCAATTCATTACACTCATGCGGAGAAGCTAGCCTTAGCTAATGTCCATGTGGTTCAACAATTGAGACATTATATACTCCTTCGCCAAAACATGG
The DNA here is from genome assembly GCA_001517045.1 of Pseudotsuga menziesii. Lineage (NCBI taxonomy): Eukaryota > Viridiplantae > Streptophyta > Pinopsida > Pinales > Pinaceae > Pseudotsuga > Pseudotsuga menziesii. Next base: position 21,904 of record LPNX010975288.1, on the reverse strand, counting down.
TTGTGGATCATATCAATCCATTTCAGTTTGGCCTAACTAGACAGATGATAGGGGGAAATATAATAAGTGGATTTTTATTTTGCAAGAGTTTGATCTCGAATTTGTTTCGACAAAATCGAAGAAATCGTTGGTTTTTGCGGAGCTCATGTCGGATTTTCCTAGTTTGGATGAAGTTAAGATTCATGAATATTCTTTTGTTGACGAGCATATCTTCCTCATCTTGACTGTAGACCCTTGGTATGTTGACATTATTGTTTATTTATAGACTTTGAAGGTCCCTCCTCACCTCTCATGGGATGAGCGTCTAAGTTTATGACACATTGCTAAGAACTACCTCATTATCGGTGACACTTTGTATTGTCATGGGGTGGATTCCATTTTGCATCAATGTTTGACTCATGAAGAGGTTGAGAATGTGCTTAATAATTGCCATGGTGGAGCGTGTGGTGGTAATTTATCTGGGCTTGCTACAACCCAAAAAATGTTGAGAACGGGTTATTATTGGACGACGATCTTCAAGGATTATGTTAATAAGGTCAGGCTGTGCCACCCTTTCTAGGTGTTTGTATAGAACATTCATTTGCATCCCACCTTGTTGCATCCTATTATCACCGTCGGTCCCTTCACCAAGTGGGGGGTTGATTTTATGGATTACAACCCAACTTCGGCTGGGGGCACCATTACATTATTGTGGTCATGGATTACTTCACGAAATGGGTAGAGGCTATGCCTACTATAAAATATGACGATGAGATGACTGCTCACTTCATATTCAATCAGATCACTAATCGGTTTGGTACCCGATAGATCTTGTCATTGACCATGGAAGGCACTTTCAAAATCGGATGATGGATGAGTTGTCTTCCAAACTGGGGCAAGTGTATTCCTCTTCTTATTATCCTCAAGAAAATGGACAGGTCGAAGCTATAAATAAATCCATTAAGTCCATTATGCAGAGAATTGTTGCACAAAGAAAGAATAATTGGCATATTATGCTTTACCCTGCTTTGTGGGCTTACCGAATCTTTGTTGTGACTGCCACCGATCTTTCTCCATATCAATTAGTACATGGGTTGACATTTGATATCGTCGATTGAATTTCATATTCCTTATTTAAATCTATCCATAGAAATCTTACCAAATACTTATGACTTAGAAGAACATCTAGTCCACTTAGAGCACCTTGATGAGCAGCGTTAGGATGCCTTAGTGGCTCTTAAAGTGAAAAAATGCCGTGTTAAGGCTCAATACGATAAATCTGTTCATCCCCAGAGATTTAGTGAAGGTAACTTGGTTCTTTTGTATGACCAAGCTAGTGAACCGTTAAGGGTGGGTAAGTTCAGCCCCAAGTGGTATGGGCTTTATGGGGTTAAACGAGTGTTAGAGAAAGGTTCTTACAAGCTAGTGGATTATGAAGGGACAACCTTGGTGGAGCCTAGAAATGGGCTCTATCTTAAAAATTAATATGCGTAATTCTCAGTCGAGGCTGATAATTTGTGTATTATTGTACAGTTGCATAGTTTAATTTTTGTCTTCTTATGGTGGTTTGGTTTGTTGACATGATTTTGTTTGTTGTGGAAGATGCTGAAAGATTCTTCGATATATGTAGGAAACGCTGACGGCGTCATTCGCTACACCCAAAACTCAGTCATGGCTTCTTGGGTGATCTATACGTCTATCAATCATGTTGTGTCTTCAGGGGGTGTATGTCTCCGGGCATCATCCTACAATGTTGTTGAATATACTGTCGTGATTGAGCTACTACGTGATGCCATATCACATGGTCTTCGATCTTTTGAGGTACGAATTGAATCACAGTTAGTGGTACTGGTATCATAGTTAAATGTTGTGTATCATATTAGAGATCCGACTTTATTATGAATATTATTGCGTGTAATATTATTAAAATGACAATTTGAACACATAAAGTACATTCACATTCCTAGGTTCTACAATCATGTTTCCGATTCTTATGCAAATTATGTTTAAGATTGGCATTTTTTACATCAACAATGAAGCATACACATCACATTCACATTTAAAATACACATGTAAATATAATAAACCGATCACTATAAGCCTTTTACATTTTAAAATATAGTCCAAAAATGGTGTCATAGTACAAAATGTCATGGTACAAAATTGGGGCTTTAAGCCACCAAAAAACACTACACGATCAATAGAAAATGAACATATAGGCCTCTATCCCTATGGACTGGGGTGATGATCATGAAAACAAATAGTGGTAATGTCCAACTTTCTGAACAACCTAACCTATGCATGGGGTACTCGTACAACCTTTCGATGCATTTCTTTGGGCAAGTCCTTGACTTGCACCATAGGCACCATTTGTGTCAAACGGATGAAGTTCGTGTGTCTTCTATGGAACGTACACTCTGCATATGCACCCTATATATCATCACCCTGTCCCCTGTAACGATGTCGAGGGAAACCATCTGGTCATCTAGGACCCACATCTGCATGTGCATGATTAGTATTTACATGACACCACCAAAAACATATTTTTTTATTTCATTATATCAAAAAATCCAAAAAAATAAAATAATTAAGAAAATACAAATGAATTCAGGATTGTTTACCTATGTCTCCATATGTTGCACCCTGTGGTATGGGAATATCTGGATCACTGCAGAAGTCTATCCCTGCATAGGGATAGACTTATATGGCCACGATCTATCTCTGCCACCAGTGGTAAAAATCAGGTGGGTAGGGTGTAGCTACACGTCCTCCCCCTAATTGTTGCATCACAATCGCCCAACGAGTCTGAGCTGGATCCTGTAGACCATGAGGGAGAATATTTACTCTCATGCTAAGGCTTGGTACCCATTCGAAGAAAAAATTACTGAGTATGATGGAGAACCCAAAGTTCGTTGTCCTACCCAACTTGCAGTCAGTCAGTTGCTACTTCATGTTGATAAAAAAGGATGTACTCTAGTCATTTATGGCAGGTCTCATACACTCAACCACATAGAACATCAGAGTCCTGTAAGCCTGATGTAGAGATTCTAACCCCGCTATCCTGGCTAGTGCCAACACGATGACCTTGAGGCTGAGACTCGGAATAGAATTTACAGGAACCTAACTTCCAACCTTCTTATTGTCTGGAAGGAAGTATACAATAATGTATTCCTTGATCGTGAGTCCACCTCCCACCCCTCTAGCCCTCAAGTTCACTACTTCGCCTCGATGGGATAGTCCAGTGATGAATTACACATCCTCTACCTAAAATCTTAGGGGAAGCCCATCAAGATGAAATTCCTTTGTATCTGGGTCCCAATAGTTTACAAGCATCTAAATAAATCTTAGCTGATCCCTCAAGTTCCCAACAGGACAAAAATTGTATAAACCACATGCTCTTAATGCTTGTTGAGCAACCATGTCACCTTGTACATCTATATCCAGGTCCTCATGTTCACGTTCATGCCATTCTAGCACCATCCTGCCAAGAAAACACAAGATTTGATGAGAATTCGCCATAGTTTTGGTTATGTGCGCACACATATGCGAATTTTATTGTTGACAGTTGTGCACATACATGGAAATCACTGCATTTTTCTTGTATAACCATCCCTATAAGCGACCCGATGATCTGTGACCCACGTGGGTCAAGATACCCAAGTAGGGGTGTAACACCCTGGTTTTGACCCCGTAGTATTTAATTGCATATGATGTGAATATTGTATTAAATCATGGTGTGGAGCTCAAGGAAAAGGCCCCACCATGGGTTTAGTGTTTTATGTTTTAGACGATTAAAATCGGTGCCGATGGTTTATGTGCTAGCCAAGAACAATGTGTTTTGAGACATCATGTAAAATGCAAATTAATAAAATACCACAACTAGCTACGCTTCATAACATTAAAGAGATGAGGGCATGATTTCACAAGGAATAGGGAGGGGGGATTACTCAACCTTGAGCCATTGGAGAAAATCCAATGTCTAAGGTAAAACCCATAGAGTGGTCAACTACCCCTTTTTGTCTTTTGTGTCTAGTCACCTCTAGGTTGGTGGAGAAAGTTATTTCCTTGGGATGGGGAAGGTATGGAGGTCAAATTCGAATTTGGGAGGTCACCCATTTTTGGAAAGTGTGTTCTTGACTTGTGGTGCAAGTGAATGCTTGGGAAGGCATGCCTAAGACATTATGCACCTATGCCTTTTATTTCCTCACCCATTCCATTCAAGTGGAAGCTGTCTCAAGCAGCAGGAGGAGGATGGAGTTCTCTCCCTCATGTTTGGATGTCGTTTCTCCATTTCGGCATGCCCAGAAATTGGCTTGGGGTTTGCCGAGTGAATGTACAACAATGATGGATGATTCGGGGGTTTTTAAGGGGCGTTTTGTCCTCCTCACACAGTAGGAGCTTGCTGAGTAAGTACCTCCACATTTTTCTATTGGTTCTCTATTTTTGCATACCCAGATTTTGATTTGTGGAGTTGTGCAGCAAATGGGAAAAGGAGACCCACAATTTGGGCATGGATGGGGGTCGTATCAACCTCTACAATGCCTAGAAATGTTTGTGAGAACGGATTTTACTCACAGGGTGTTTTTCCCCAATTTTTACCAGTTTGTTCATGGTTGCAAAACAGTTTTTGGTTTGTTGTGTGTTTTGCCTCACATGGGCAGTCGTTTCTTTCAATTTCCCCAGACTAGGAATTCATTTTTGTAAAGATCGATGGGTGGGTTCCCTCCCCCATGATTTGGATGCATTTCCCCATTGTTTCCAAGATGGAAAACATTTTGTGGTAAGGCTCGACAATTGGAAGAAGAGACCCACTTTTTATTAGGTGTTGTTGAGTTCGTTTTGGCCATGTTAGGGCTAAAACGTCCCTGGAAATCGAAATTACTGTCAGGGGGTTGTTTTACCCTTGTTTCCTTTTCCATTTTGGTTCCCTGGAATGTTCTATTCATACCCAACGGTTGTGTATGGCTGTGTTTGATTAAATGGGTTGACTGTGTGTTTGATGCAAGCGTGGCTTGGCTGGAAAGGTCCAAGGAACCCATGTATTGATGGCTAGTTGCCTTAGCAGCCTGTAAAACGCAATTTCTTATTGGCTTAGTTGGGCGGTCTGTGAAACCCAACGGTGTGTTAGCTTGACTGTGGATGATTTATTTTTGGGCTATGTGTGAGCCTGTTATCTCCTTAGTGCCTTGTGGAATCATGCCCACCTCAGGGGTGGCAGTGATGCTGAGAGATTGATGAGCATGCTGGCCTATGGTTGGGTGGAACGTTGCAGCAATGTAGCTAGTTATGAGAAACCTTATTTTCCAGATAAGTTTTCTCTTGTATTTAACTCTATAAATGTATTTCCATCGTAGATTATCATGAACATGTTAAATGCTTGAACATGATGAACATTTCTTGTTTTAATGAGTATGAACAACATGTATGTGTTGAATGAAGTGTATGCTTCCGCTGTAGATTGCATGGTTTACGCGTCTATGTATGTATTTATGATCAATTCATTTTAATTATTATGTTTTAATGTTCATGGGGCTATTTCTCCTGATTGACAGCAGCAGTGCATTGGTTGTGTTCTATCCATCGTCGGTATGAGGGGCGGGGACGTGACAAGGGGTGCTCCAAACTTAAAAATCCACCATTAAAAATTAAAATAAAAACACTGAAAAAATTGAGTGTGGGATGAGGATTTACTTGGCTCTAACCGTTCCTTATTTCATTGCTTCTAGCTCCTGGAATTGGCGTTTGAAGTTTTTGGTTCAAATTAACTCCAATGCACTATGTGTGGTGAAAAATGGTATTGTGAAAAATGAAATTTTTAATATTTATAAAATTCATTTAAAATTTTTTACCCTCTAGCCTATAGTTTTGACCCTTATTAACTCTTTTGAACTGTTTTTTCCTAATATTGTGGTGTAGGGACTTGATTCAAGTGTACTTTTGTCGAGGTCTTGACCCGTTCATGTCTATTATAGGTATAATTTCGAACTGGCATATAGGATAGGATCACATATCCTCTTGCATTATGGATCACCTTATGACCATGTCACCTTTACTATAGGTATGAACCCACTTCGTAATGTTATAGAACCATCACACTGTTACTAGAAGTAGCATTATGTAAGTGGTAGAGTCTCCCTATTCATGGGTTCCCTCATTAGATCTTGTTTTGTCATTTGGTATCCATGCCAAGATTCTTCCTTTAGGTATAAGATTCCTTATAGTTATGCCATGTCTTTGAGAGAGAACCTCATGTCTCTCTTGAACTTTATACTGGCCATCTCCCACAGGGAGTCCCATTTATATCAAGTTGTAATTGCATTTCATGCATTTTATTTCCTTATTCATATTTATGTCGGCTCCAAGCTTCATAATTATAAGCCATATATCCCCAGCTTGTCTCAATCCTAGCCAAGAAGATCCTTTCATATATATTTTGCAGCTTGATCATCCCTTATCAGGGGGAGGCATCCCCTTGAGTGTACTTATCCTGTACATGCTTCCTTGCATTGAGCATAGGTATGCTCCACTGCTTAGAACTAGTTTTCTTGCCTTCGACACTCGTCTCCTCTTAGATATGTATTTTAAGAGCTTTTATTCTTTTCCAAGATTCCTAGTCTGAAAAAAGTCCAAAAAAATTAAAAAACATAAAAATGAGGACGTGAAATGATAGTACTTTTGGCAGCTATCGAGTCATGTCGCCTTTGAACAGAGCATTGTATATTCCATCCATCGGTTGGGTTATTAGTATCACTTTAGGAGTTGTAATCATTATTCTGAGTTTTCTCCACTGACTCGTGATGCTTCCGGTCCCTATGGAGCCTTTGTCGATGCCGCTTGTGTCGTAGAGTTGTACAAGTTTTCATATTGAGTCTATGCTTTTTTACAGTCACCATCTTCCTTATGCTCTTATTCGAAGGAATTTTTAGCCTGAGTTGGCCATTACTCAATTATCTTGTTTTTGCATGTCAACCATTCTCAATACAGTTACTGGTAGATGCTCATCTTGTTCGTTTGAGTCCTTCCAAATTATCCAGCATTGTGGATTACCTCGTGTTGGTTGATAGGGGATGCCTCAATTCCCTCCTTCGGACAGATTCCATTCCATCGACTTCAGATCATTTATTATGGAATAGGATTCTAAAGTCCATTGAGTGCCTTGAGACTTGCAGTCATCAGTGGCAGGTCCTCTCACCATCGATAGTTTTGAGAATACATCAATGTCCCTTGTGTTAGCACAAAGATTGAACCCAAAAGTTGTGGGAAGGGATCTCCCCCAGGAAACAACAGAACCACTTTAGACTGCACTTCTGGCACAGTACAGTCAAAGAGGGATCTATCGTTTACTTACCAAATTTTTTCACACAAGATATTCAATCGAGAATGGTCAGGAGGTCAGATTCCTGAATAAGGTAGGTATATTGATATAAGGTGTAGGTGGGATTATCAGAGAGGAGGACCATTGCGCAATGGAGTCGACAGTATCGGTATGGAACGTGTTGCAGGAGGTAAAGAATTGCGGAACTTTATAGATAGAGGCAAGATAGCTTCCCATCTTTTCAATCAAGAGATATTTAGCAGGTGATTAGTGGATGAGAGGAAACAACCCATCATGCAGAGCATTTACATGATGAATTTTTCATGACTTTACAAGAAAGCTTTAGTGGATATCTGAAACAAAAGACAGAGAATAGTATGTATGAATTCCAAACTGTTAAACACTTATTTCAGACATGAAAGAAAATAATAATCTGGAATGAAAACCATTCACATAAGAAAGTTACATATTGAAAGAAAAGACGACGCAGGAATCTTTGCCCTAAAGAATTATCATTCCTCTGCATATTTATTCATATCATGAAAAGCCAGAAAAAAATTACAATGGAGAGCCTCGACCCTTGAAAGTTTCCCAACCAACCTCTATCTCCCTCTACAAGGAGTATATTTATACTATCTTAGACCCGAGATTAATTCCTGAAACAAAACCTAAAAACTATTTCCAGTCACAATCAGACACTAATAGTTTTAGAATGTGGTACTATTTCCATGATTTACAAATATCAACCAACATTATGGAGCAAGTGGGCATGCTTGGCCTGGGTGATAACCCGACATGCTCGGCTACTATTGTAGACCTTGAGTACGATGCCTTCTAGTTGCTTTCAGGTGAGTTACCATCGACTGGGTTTTGGACCCCTTAGCTAGCTTATTGAGTCAACATAGCGCCCTTTTCTATCCCAAGTTTGTGTCTCCTTCATGCTCAAAGGTAGATTTCTACATGGACACAAACTGGCAGGGAAGTTTGCATCTTTCCCCTGCTCAACCTTCTCTGCATCCCCCTCCCTCTTCGGGAAACACTGTTAGACATGGGGTATGGAGGAAGGGTCGTATTGCATTTGGCTAAGGAAATCCGTTTTAGTGGCTTTTCATTCTTGTAATCCTCACCTTCTATGAGGTGGGATCTCCCACAGGAAATACGGTGGAGCGTACCTCCACCAACCCCATCACCTTTGGAAAGTGGAATTCACAAATAGGGCTATGCAAGCATTGGAACCCTGATGCTCCCATGCGAACAACTGCTCCCACAGAGTGCAACTTGGGGCTGTCTTCTTATGCGGAGGATTTGTAGGCAGTGATGGTGTCAGGGGATCCTAGAAAAACACCTACGGAAAATAGGTGTCCAGGAAATGAATCGCTAGAGGCATGGGCATATAAATATGGGTATAACTCTCAAAATTATTCACATCTGTGCACCAATGGTTAGTGTCATCCTTGGCATGGGAAAACAAGGCGATGGGTAAGTGCAGAAATTTGCTCACCAACCATCAGCACACCCATATGGACAAGCTTTTCAAACCAAATTACCATTGCCAACTTCTCGAAATTCTATGGACTCACAACAAAACGAAACCTCGGGCTCTGAAGGTATGCTAGCTCATTTTCGACATTACAAAGGAATATATATAAGGCTAGGAGACTGGATTCTACAATGACCAGTCAGCATTCCTGCACATTCTGTCATGGAGTGTCTCAGTGTTGACATGTGTGAGGGCATGAGCCAAGTGATATTTTACCTGCTGGAGATCTAGTCACGTTGATTCATCGGATGCGAAACCTTACCATTTGCTGTGGGAAATATTTTCGGGTGTCACCCTGTGTAGTCGACCCATGCTGCAAAGCACATGGAGTAGACGTTATCACACTCCCTTGCTCCTGTGAAGTAGGAAACATTATGGTCTCCCCCATCGTGTTGGCCTTGTCCCCTGTGAAGAGCGGATTCATTGGTTACTTCCTTACTTTCACATGCCAAGCCACATGGAGGCTGCCCGAATTTAGGTAATATGGATCTACCACAGGTATGATTTTTCTTGTACGCATGCTACAAATGGTGTCTAGGGGATCAATTAATCTATTAGGAGGAAAATTATGTGTGTGAATGTACCTTCTAATTTCAGATCTATCATGGATGTGATACCTATGGCCTTGAGACCTTCTCGGCCATTCAATTTGGGTGTCTTTCACATCCGTCATCCACGTTTCTTTAAAATTTAGCCGCCGATTCATGATTAGCCTTCATCGGGACTGTCCGATCGAAGCGGACCCTACCACTTTTTGCGAATTGAGATCCTGACCCCATATGCACTAGTTCAGATCATGAAATGAACCATGACCGTATATCTATGCCCTCCTTTGTCGTGACCATTGATCTTTACAGCCGGTACCACTTTTCACAATTTGGAATCGTGACTTTATCCATGCTAGTTTGGAGCACAAAATCCTCTATGATCGAATTTCCACCATGGACAGCAGGCTTCTCTACAACTCAGGAAGATAGAGAACGTTCTTCAACAATAAATCAGGGAATCCAGGCATCTTCAGTCGAATGGTGCCCATTCCCTTTGGTTTAATACTTGATTTATCTGCAAAGTAAACTATGCCATCTATTATTTCATTCAGTTCTTCAAAACAGTCTTTTCTAAATGTCATGTGTGATGTTGCACCAGTATCAAGCAGCCAGCAATCTTTATAAGAGGAAAGAGAAGTCATTTCCACAACGCTTGCACTGCAAATCTGATCTTTTGGTGAAGTTATTTCTGCCCCCTCTGCCTCTGAAGTTTCTTCTTCCTCGTCCTCTTTTGCTGCTTTCTCCTTTGGCATGATCTTTGGATTGGTCTTTGGCGTGGTTCTTTGCTTTTTTAGCAAAGCAAAGTGATTCTCCAGTAGGCTCGGTTGTCTTCTTACCAAAGGATTTCTCTCTGTCAGCTATCTTTTCTACCAGGGTGTCAAATGTCAGTGATTTGAACTTGTCACTAGCTTGCAATGACTCAAGATAGTTGGAGTGAGTAGGATACAAAGATTTTACAAATGCTGCAAGAGGAAGATCTGGTTTCATACCAGAGGCTTGAATCTTGTGCATGATGGCTTTGATTTCAGAGGCAACTAACATAGGATCATTGTCTTTTACTTCAAGACTGAATAATTTTAACATTAGTTGAATAACTTCCATTTCACTGTGTGGATCATACAGTTCTTTTAATGTTTTTAATGCTTCAAAACATGATTTTGCAGGCAATATGTGCTAGCTCACCTCTTCACTGACAGTGGCAGTGATTACAGCTAAGGATTTCTTGTCTTTTGTTCTCCAAATGGCCTTCTCTTTCTCTGATTCTGGAGGTCCAGGGTCTGTGGTTATGGTCTTTCTGGCTGCTGTCTCTATTGTGGTGCCTTCACAAATGTCGTCCCAAAGGTCATTGTAGATGAAGACAGATTTGATCTTCCTCCACCATTCTGAATAGGTGTCTTTTCTGGTGAGAGTGGCACCGACTATAGATGCTATAGATTGCATTATTACAACTGTCAGTGTAATTTTCAAAGAGAAATAAAAAATTAATAACCTTGCAGGTCTACAGTCTCTACCAAGGTGAATACAATGCAAGTTTATAGTAAATATATCAGTAGATACAAAATATATCACTGTCAGTTATACAACATTCAACATTTTCACATATTAGTCTGAGATCCGTCTGCAATCTGTCAATCTCAGTCTAATCTAGACTTTGCAAGAAAAATTAGGGTTTACTTCAACAAAAAAAGGGTTCACTTCAAAAATTCACGCAGCATATATATGATCAATGCATATATATATCAGATAGCAATACCACAGATATCAATACCAATCTAGGCACCAGTTTTCAGGCGTCCTTCAACGCAGGCACCAGTTTTCAGGCAGCATACAACACATCAGAGAGTCGCCTCTCTCACCCCACCAGGCAGTCTCCAAGTCGCAGCAACAATTCTAGGAGGAATCTTTACCAAAAAAACACTGAAAATAATCAGTTTTCACCGTCAAATCACCATCTTACACCTTTACAAGGCTCGAAATCACCGGTCTACAAAAAAATTAGGGTTCAGCTCGCAGCATTTCCAGCATTATAGCAATATACATTGCACTGTGCTGTGTAGGAGTCATGCAACACAATCACCAGTATATATCAACGCAATCACCAGTATATTATCAACGCAGTATATTATCAGACTCCAGGTCGCAGCTCCATGATTCTCAGGCTCCAGACAGCATACTTCAAGGCATTTTTCAGGCTTCACAACATAGTTTCTTCTCCACAGTCTTTTCTCCACAGCATCACAACTCAGGCTCTTCACACAGCATACACAACGCGAGCTCTTCACGTACAATTCTCCAGGCAGCTTTAGGTTAGGGTTTTTTTTTTTTTTGACAGACACAAAGAAATCAGACCCAACGCAGTCTCCAATAGTGATACCAGCACAATCTCTCCATGCAGCTCTTCAATCTCCTCGCAGCTTACACCAGAAACTCACGGGCTTCTTCAAAAAAATGCAGGCAGCTCCCACTTTATGGCTCTTCACATTCAAAGTTAAAGACTCATTCCACTCAACAGTCACGGTCCAATATTGCAGTCACGGTCACTCAACAGGTAATAACGTGCTTTAGCAGTCACGGTCCAATATATTGGACTTCGGTGGAGGGGCTTCCAGACAGGTAATGGACATAATGGAGGAGAGGTATCACCACCAAATTGGTTGTTATGCCCGAACACAACATTTAGGCAAAATCGATCATGGAAACCATAACGAGAAGTATTGCCACAATATCGCAGCACAAAACTGGAGGAAGAGAGCCTGATTACAAATTAGGGTTAGGGTTAGGTAACTCGCAGTGATAGAGAGGTCACAGTGATATGAGAGGTAGCATCTCAGGTAACTCTACGCAGGATAATCACTAGAATAATACACATACAAAACGCTCAACTCATTAGGGTTTCCTGAGCACACAAACTTAATCATGAAGCAGACAATGCATGAGACTCGACTGGCAGACTGATGGAGCAGTCTGGAAAGCAAGCAGAATGCCAGGAATGGGAAGAAATGCAGCAGGAGTTATGGCAGACAGCCCTGCTCTGATACCACTTGTTGGTAATAACTCTCGATTGATTATTATTCTAAATGCAAATGCCTATATTTATACAAATTATGTGACGGTTGGGTTTCACCTTCCGCCAGCCCTTTCGGCTTTTTACTATTTATTTATTTTACAATAATCCTTACGGATTATATTCTAACACGAGTGAAATGAACCATGGAAGGTTGTTTTGATAAATTTAGGAAAGGATAAGAACAAACTTACAAGGCAAGACAAGGCATATTGGAAGAAATGAAAACTCGAGTATATTACCTTTTCACCATGCATTTTCAGGCCTTACACGAGCTCATTTTCCCAAAAAATTCTGTGAGTTCTTTCTAAAAATTTTATTTCTAGGTCATACCACTAGTGGAGTCACTGAAGCGAGCATTCAGGTTTCAAACTATAAAGAAAATTTGAAGGGTAAAAAGGGTTTTGAAAATATTCATGAAAATTATGTTCCTAATGAAGGTCATGTTCTTTCTACATTTGTGACTAAAGACAATGAAGTTAGGGTAGTTCCAAACACTTCTTTGCATCAGAATTCCATTATGAAGAAGAAAAGAAATCTTTTGAAGAAACATAATTCAGGGAGGGCCTAGCTGATATATCCTTGCTTGAACGGGGAGCCTTCCCACCTACTTTGTTTATATGGACTGAATAATTCCAATATAGGGCGAATAGAAAATAAATGCTAGAATGCATGGAAAAAATATAGAATAACAGAGCATGCAATAGAATAGGGAATGGGTCGGTGCAGTGAACTTAGCCTTTTGGCCTTGTCTCGATCCGTCAATGAAGGATTTCATTTCCCACTCAGCTGCTTCACTGTAAACCTCTAGAGCTTCCACTTGTTTTGTCACATTTATAACCAGCTCCGCTTGCTTTCTCTCCTAGTCTGTATATTTTGCAATGAGGCTCTTTAGCAGAGTAGCTCTTGATAGTGAGAATATTTTTTCATCTTATTGCATACCACTGAGCTCTCAGACTTTTCCCTAAAGTAAATCCATGCATTCCTTGATATATCTCTCTAGATTCTTTCTCATTCCACTTTATTTTAATACCTAAGGGAGTCTTCTCTTATAAACCTTATCCAAGAAGGAAACACCATCTCCTTCCAGTACTTACAGCCTCTCTAGCCATGTATATTTAATATCCATTTTTCATTTTGGCCAGAGAATGGGATAATTAGACTTCTTTCCTCTCAGATGTGGTCATAGTATTACCCCTCAAGACAGGTAGCTGCAGCTTTATTTCCTAAAAGTATCTATCTGATCTCTTAATGACATAAATTCTATTGTTAATAGTGCTTTTAATTTCCTTGACTCCCTCTATCGTATTATTCATGTCTTCATAGGTGTCATGGTAATTAGGTAGAATGAACATTGTTTTTGTTTTATGAACTGTGGTGAACATATATTCCAATCCTTCCTTTGCTGAAGTTCCCCCTTTGACTGACTCATATTGCTCTACCAGCTTGATCCTAAGCTCATTTATTTCCTGGATTACTTCAGCATGTTTATTTAATGCAACCCTATACATATTAACCAAAACTTTCATGTGTCCTTTTCAATTTATCATTCTCCTTCTGTACCTCTTTCAGTCTATATCCTTTGGTAGTCATCAGGGCTGTAACAGTTTGCTGAGCAATTCCAGTAAATCCACTCTTGATATAACCCACTAGATTAATCTAAATTTGAGTCTTCCCTCTTGATGTTATGACAGCTGAGGAACTAGGGATATAAATTTTGAAAACTTCATCCCTTGAGGTCTTATTAAATATATACTGTTAAACTTCTGTAAGTTTCGCAAATTATTCTACAATTGGACAGTAGCCAAATCCCCTTCACCAAAGAGTAACAAATGGTAGCTAAACATAAACGTATGTGTTCAAAGGTACATTTATAACATGGCCTTATTTACTAGCTAGCACAAAAAAAAGTATGATCCTAAAATTAGAGCTGTTCAAAGATATGATAATGGGGTAGTGGCTCTAATAATTGACCCTGAAACCATAAGTAAAGCATTCAAATTGAAGACTAGTGTAAATTCTGGTTACACTTTTTTTCCTATCAACCCAGCGGAGCTTAAGAAGAGGCACGAATTTATAGCTAAGGTTAGGAGTATAAAAAGGTTATCTTCCCTGTTTAAAGACCCAGATGATGCCATGTAATTTACTTCCTCCTACCCTAAGGATATGCTTAAGTTTTGGGCTAGGAATTACGATGATATAATCCAATTATTGTTGGGATAGCGTAACCTTAGTACCATTACTGAAGAAGTTGTGGCCTTAATTGTTTTGAACAACACCACTAACCCTACTGAGTGTTATGATTGCGCCAAATACTTAATTGACCTGATGGACCTACAATTCAGGGCCCTAAACGATAAAAAGAGAAACGAATTCAAGTACTACTCCTCGATCATGCATTTAATGGTGTTTCAGGCCAATATTTATATTCAAAGTAATTTTGGTAACCCTGAAGATAGTAACAATCTATATGTCCAAGATTCATTCTCCCTTTTGCACTCAGATTCAAATAATAGGTCCTATTCAGCATGTGTAGAGGTCTTATTCCCGCAAATGAAAAAGGTATGCTTTTATTTAAAAAGAAAAATGAAGGGATATATCTCTTTTTCTAGAAGGGCATTAATTGGGCACAGCCGAAAGATTGAAGTTATATTAGATTTTTTTGCAGGAAGGTGTTTCCAAAGGCTCTCATTTTTTTTTTCCCTTCTGGATTGGCATGGTTGGAGTTTGTCAGTCATATAGATACCAGAGAGATCAGATAATCTAGAGAGATCAGATAATAAAATAAAGATAAATATTTGCATAGAAGAAGAAAACATTTTTGAAGTATTATCTGGAGTAGATCATCGAAAGAAAAGGACACAGATCAAGCCAAAGAAACTTAACTTTGATGAACATTTACATTTGGTAAAAAGGGAAAGAATTGAAGTTGAAGATGAAACGAAGATCTTTGGATACATGGTGGCCCTCTTCTCAAGTTTTTCATTCCTCCACATCTATTGAAAAATGAAACTCAGAAAGATGCACTTTAAAAGGTTGGTCTGCTGCTAGCAGTTAACAGTGGCTATGTGTCTGAGTTCTGAGGAGTTATATTGCTGGAGTACTCTCAGTTGGTTCCTGAATTTTGACATAACTATGTAGAACTCTCTGTTCCAGTCATTTGGATTTATTCCAACTTGTAATTTTCTGAACAATGTTGTAAAATGCTATGAAAAGTGATAGTGATCAGTTGCTACTATGGAATGGTCTTATATATGGCTATGGAGAACAAGTTTTCCTGTAAATTTGGTTTTAAGGTTAACTTTTTCACTAAAGCATATGAGCTTTCAAATTCCGGTCTGCTTCTAGTAGTTAACAATAGCTATCTGTCTGAGTTTTGAGGAGGTATATTGATGAAGGAATCTCAGCTGATCCCTGAAGTTTGACATAACTCTGTAAAAATATCCGTTCTGATCATTTGAAGTTATTCCAACTACTAATTTTATGAATAATGTCATAATATGCTACAAAAAGGGACAGTGATCGAGCAATATCATGGACAAGTCTTGTGTATGGTTATGGACATATTATACCTGTAGCTTTGGTTTTAATGTTAATCATGGATATGAACACTGGATTATGGTTTCGACAAATGTAATTTTGTGTTTTTGCCTGGGAATGACTGGTCTTATGTATGGTTTTGGAGGATTGGTTATAACTATAGATTTGGTTTTAAGTTTAAAACTGGATATGAAGATAGTCGTATGGTTTAGAAATATTTAATATTCTGTTTTTGCCTTTGGATATAAAGAAAGGAAACTAGTTTCCCTTTACTATTAAGGAGGTAATGGACTGCTGCTCCAGCAACATAGAATGTACTCTGTTTTATTATATTAATATAATAGATACAACTTTTTTCCAAGAAAACAAAATTACACAAATATACACAACCAACACAGGAAGCTTCTGAACTATATTTTGTCTCTCATACCTACACACTCTTCCATCCAATATGTCCAATAGATTATCAAGAACAAATGTGCGGATCTTCTAAAAAAATGGTATCATCCAAAACCACAACATGAACAAATAGGAAGAAAGTTTCCAATATAAGTGACAGTTTGTGATCTAGATTGATATCCACATCGATAAGACCATGATTGACAGTTTGAAACTTCATCTTGAATAAGCCACTACAAATGATAATAATGTAAAAGTTATGAAAAATATCTTCCCTCTACTAGCCAAAACCCTTTTAGTTGACAGGAAATCCCAAATGCATGCAAAATGAAAAAGGAAAAAGCTTAGAGCATAGAACTTACCAATAAAACTTTTCTGATTGGAATCTTTGGCCTCTGCGAGCTTCTTCTCCAGATATTCCAGCATCTTGATCTCCCATTGAAGGTGTTGGCTGGTGAAGAGAGCCCCCAGCCCATGCCTAACACATGTTCCCAAGTGTCTGCACAACCCAGGGGCATATTTGAGGAACTAAATAGATCGGTCAGATTCCACTCAAATAAAGCCTCCAAATCACACATTGCAGTGATTGGGAAACTCTACAATATCTGATCATTAAGAAGATAATAATCTGGGAATTGTTTTTCAAAATTTAACTGGCGAGAAAATGAAAAGGGCGCTACCTTGCAAGAATAAGAAAACTACATCGAGTGAACAAAAAATGAGTGACCTGGTTGAGTGATCCAGAGAATGCATATCAGCATATTGGTGGATCAATTGAGATAGAAACTTACAAGGGTTCAATTCATGGTTTTTTCCTTTCGACTCTCTTTCAACAGGTAGAGACGGGAAAATGTGCACCATTTGCTCACACGTGAGTCAAATTAAATTCAAATTAAATTCAGTTAAATAACTTTTAAAAAGAAATTTGTGATGCTTTTATACCAACTATATTGTGTGATCGAATTAGATCATTGACATGAATAAGTTAATAGGAGATAATGCTTATGAACAATGTAGAGTTTGGACAAATTTGGACGGTATATTTTTATTAGATTGAATTGTATATCAAAATTGTAAAAATAAAAACTAAAGTAATAGTTTAAAAAAAATTAAATTAAATTAAAGATCAACTTTGAGAGTGTTTATGCATTCAAATATATTGTTTTAATATAATGAAGAGAAAGAAGCCAAAACCTTATGTGTTGGAGAAACCTTGTCCAAAAGCACAAATCTTAAGAAAGGAGCGACTTACCACATAGCCTCTCGTGAGATTAATGGGGTTCATGATTTTATTATTAGGATGGAAATTAAGTAGGAATCACCCTAAGGAGGGTAGTGACAAAAAAAGCTCCAAGCACATCAAAAGCCACACTGGATGTCCCTTCCTCAAACAAGATACAGAGGGTTCAATACACTAATTGCAAATAAGCTAGATTGAAAATTCAAGATAAAAATGCAAAAATGAAACCTCCATGGAAATGTCTCCTTGAAAACCCAAAATTCAATTTCAATCAAATGGCCTAGTTTCAAAAAAAAATTATCCTAAAATGTTGCTTCACACCAAATGGTGTCTATAGATATTCACACTTTAAAGAGTGGTGCTTGTTGAATTCAACATAACCAAACTAGAGAGCAAGTAAGAGGAACATCTCATTTTCAGATGTCTTATCTTAGTATCCATTATTTGGACAAAGGGAGGTTTTACTAACTTCAGCAAGACTTCGGTGGCTCCCTCTCCACATTCTGTCATTTTCCAGAACAAATATGCCGACCTATTTTCATGACGGATATTTTCAAGCATAGATCAAAATCCTTGTGTGGACCTCTCCAGCCAGATCCCATCCAGAGGATCACCTCTTTCTTTCATGTTAATTGTCTACTCAAGGAAGCAAACAACATACAGAGGCCTAGACCACTCCAAATTTCAAGTCAGTGAGACATGGATTTCCTCTTGACACCCTCTCTAGATGGATCAACTGGCTTCCATAACTCTTATAAGGAACTCATGTTTCAGATCCCAGGGCAGACATCACCAAGCCGGTAGACAAATCATCCATGGGAGGTCCCAGAGACAGACTCTCTCTATGCAAGAAAACTCTCCAAGTTTGGTCAAGCACACAATATTCCATTCAGAGTTTCTTCTAACAGACCTTGGATGTTAGGGCCACACTCTAACCCAGGTATGTATAGTGGATGGAAGAATAACTGACAATGAGGATATAGAAATGTGGGTCGCAGTTTACTAAGACATGCAACCTTTGCACCTGCACAGACGAACCAGACAATCAAAGAAGGTGCCAAACATGTAGAGGAGACACCTACAGGTAGAGGAGACACATGTTAGCCCAAAAATCAAGTTTTTAAGATGAAGTGAAGATGTCCAGGCTCTAATATGGACGGTTTGAATATGACTGCACTATAGGGACTGGGGTGAATTCGAATAGCCTCGCACTCGATATAATAACCCAATTTAGCCAATTTATTAAAACTGAGTTGGGCAGACTTTCTTTTTGGGTTAAATTGATAAAGAAAGCTGGTTGTATATTAGGGGCAAATATGTAGGCAATTTCCACCTTAAAAAACAAAAACTTGCATCCATCGCTTGGGTTTAAACACAAAAAAACACAAACTTGCATCCATGGCTTGGGTTTAAACACAATATCTTATATAGGGTTTGATTTCTCATGTAGCGTTTTAGAGAACCCTCGTGCAGCAACCAGGTTTTGCAATTATAGGATTAAGAAGAAAATATCCGCACATATTGGGCAATCGACCCTGATTGATGCTGGGAAATGTGCTGGGCAAATTTCTCGTGCAGGTTTTCAGAGAACCCTCGTGCAGCAACCAGGTTTTGCAATTATAGGATTAAGAAGAAAATATCGGCACACATTGGGCAATCGACCCTGCTTAATGCTGGGCAATGTGCTGGGAAAATTGCAAGAGTGGCTGTGATACTGGGTAACATTTTAATGGCCAGGGCATAAGAAGTATATAATTTGATGTGGCAAATGCAAATAACAACAACATGCATCGCATACATCAAATAAGGGCAAACAAATGGGGATGAAAAATAGACCGACGTACCTTAGCGGGCCATGCCAGAAATCCCTTGACCTTGGTGAGCACAAGATCTCCGAGCCTCCATTGTCTGTAGGTAGCAGGAGCCTCCATTGTCTACAGGCAGTTGTTTTGCCTCCTATTCTTTTACATTTTCGCCAAGATTCTTTCTTCTAAAAGCTAACGAGAATTACTTTATCACTTAATGGTTGTGTTACCTTTCTAGTTTTTGGTAATTTAGGTTGATTATTTTGATTAAAAGGTCTTTGCAAATTGTAAAAAGAACTCATACAAAATACTGATGGATGTAATTTGTTTTTTGTGTTTTAATGTAACAGGGTAGTCGATAATCAGGTACGTATGTGCTTTAATATCCAAGTTTCCATACATATATTGGTTTAAATTAGCAATTGCCCCATAAGGTGCAAAAATAAGTGGAAAGGGAAAAAACAAAAAGTAGAGTAAATGTGATGTAGTGAAAAAACAAAAAAAAAAATTAAAAATGAAATGAGATTGAAAATTTATTAAAAATGTATACACATAAAAAATAGTATAAAGTAATGTTAACTATAATAGAATAACTCGGTATACATTGTACAAGTTAATCTTAAAGTACTTTAAAATATCAATGTCAAGGTATATCACAAGTTAGATTCATGGAAATCATTAGGAAGCAATTAATTTAAAGGATATAAAAAGTTGTGTACACGTATGTAATCAATATTAACCTTGAAATTAACATACTGAGGAACTGAATTTGAACCAAATAGATATTCGTATTAGTTTTTTTGGATTAGGATACAAGTTGTGTTAGGAAGATAGAGGCACAAATGGAGGATACCATCCAAAGGCATTGACCTAGTAGAATAATACAACATTGAAGTCTAGAACAAATTTTTAAGATAAGTGGAGAATGAAAACATTAGTTACAATAAATTTTATGTACATAACTTCAAATATTAAAAATACATAATATCCATTAACTTTGGAAAATACTATAAAATATATGCATGATTTCTTAATAAAAGTAGAAGAAAATGTGATGAGACACTATAGGGAAAATAACTATAATCTAGAATGATGAACATCTCAATTTGTAATTGCATTTTTTTCATTAATGAAAATTGTGACACTCCCGTGGGTGTCATGTACATATAGTCATGGGTTTTGAACTTGGGTGGGGACAATGATAGCCTACTACCCCAACTACCAAGCCTACAAGAGGAACCCCTGTAATTGCATTATATATGTACAAGCATCTTTCTAAATAGACTCAAATCCTTCGTAACAACAAAATATAGATATTGCAAGGTTGAAATGTTTTTTTAAAGTTAAAGCCATACATTTATCCTCTTCATAATGGAATTTTATTTATGGAAAGTAAACGACAATGTTAAAGTGACATGAACAAGCCACAAAGCAACACATCGTTTTCTAATGAACATTTTCTAAAGAGCACTCGATGAAAGAAATGAGCTCAATATAACATGATCTTCCCAATAGTTGATATATCTTGCATGCATTATCACTTATAACCATGAAGGGTCAAACACTCATAATAAGGAAGGGATTGCATAAGCCATGTGTCTCCAATTCCATATATAGTAATAACTAGGTCAAACCAAACTATTGGATTATGTTTCGCAATGATCAAAGAGGGAATATGAGAGAGCATACTAATGTGGTTTATGTTGCATGGTGTAAGGGTGGTTCAATAAAAGTTTCTCTTACGTATTATGTTAACTCATTTGCAATCTCTCAGTTTGACTTAAAATTTTTGTTTCAAAGAAAGGGTGTTCTATTAAAAGTCTAAACTTTCATGGTTGTTTCCAAGAAGTTGTTTGCATTTAAATATGTTTCCCTTCAGCACAGTAGATTGTGTCGATAGATTGGACAATAAATACAACGACGAAGGGCCTAGAAAATCACATCCCAAGTCTAGATCGGGATAGGTGTTGAAATGATCAAATTATCTATATTGAGCTTAAGACCTTTGAAGATTTGGACTGAACCTCCCACTAGGGGAGGCCACTCCTTCTAGTTGTAACCCAATGATTTGAAGTTTGGTAGCGTAAGACATATATGGGCAAGTGTTTCAATGGAAGAAGGTATAGGTCTTTATGCAATTTGCAAGGTATGGACAGAGGCATAAAGACCTTACCTACCACTTTTGTGATCATGGTACATGGCGCTAGGCTAGAGACTCAGACAATGAGGAGACTCGAAGAGTCCACCAAATAAGGAACATAAACTATGAGTCACACTTAAAACCAACACACATTTTGTATTTTCATGAATTTGATAAAATATGCCTCCAATGTAATAACACTTAAATGAAAAACATAAATGTAAAATAAATACCCTATTCTAAATATAAAAAATATAAATTTAAAATAAATTACTTTAATTATATAATCAATATGTTAATTTTTTCAAAAGTATTCTTATAACTAAAATTAAAA